>OZ018355.1:10661868-11016868 GCA_963969515.1 Yponomeuta evonymella | reverse complement strand
TACGTTTATTTTATGCAAGCTTTACTTAGAGTGACGAATTAGGCATAGATATGAAATAAAGAGGCAGCTTCAGACCCTTTTCTTAATCTCCTGATAAATTTAGCTTCACATTGAGAAGTGTGCAAAATGCTAGCCTCACATTTGAGAGGTCGCAGGTTTAAACCCCGGCGTGTCCGGATGACTTGTTTTATAAGTTACGTAGGTTTCTGAATTTCGAATAGCAATACCACTTGCTAACTGTGGAGGGAAACATCGTCAAGAAACCTGAATGCCTGAGGTGTTTACGTACCTCGGTGCTTGAAATCGCCACTCCGTGGTAGGCACGCGAGGTGTTCAAGCCCGTACTATTTCTGACAGAATATATATATATATATATATATATATATGAATGTTCTGTCAGAAATATCTATATATATATAAATATATGCAATCCTTTTTCTCTACTCTCTGAAAGTGTCAAAGAGCAAAATAAAAAGTACCAGTCCGACTCCACTACAAATGTGTCACTGCAATCCGTTTTGTGTACCTATGCCATGTAAGTATTGGCTATCATAATTATCTTACCTTTATTAATAAACGTTTCAGACACTCAGCGAACCTTCTTTGCTAATAATTTAAATTATAACCTTACCACATTTAGTAGCGGTATAGGTAGTTACGTTTTCTGTCGTCTTTAGTTTTGTCTTTCTGGGCAAAGTCACAGCCCGAATCACCATGTAGACAAATCTAAGCCGTAACTTTGGCTAGTAAGGTTGACTATCCCTCAGAAAGTATGAATACGCAATGCCAGTCAACCGAGCACCTAAGTAATTCAGAAATATTTCTATTTTATTTTCATGTTTTATTTGAGACACCAGTTGAGCCTTCATTTCTCTTTCAATCAGAAGTGAGCAGAAACAATTACGTACGATAATAGGATCTTTTAAGGCTGTCCCCGTCCAAGCGAGTTCACGGGGCGCGAAAGGCATTAGACCTTGCCTCGGCTCACTGGGTTGAGAAGGAACCGGTTGAGACCCCTATTCAAGGTTTCTCCTAAATGAACATGAGAAGTGGCTAAAAAAACTTCTTCTTCTTAGCATAGTGAACGGATTTGCGATTGTTGCCCAGGGCACGCTGGAAAGCGGTGTTAGCGCTGAAGAACGCTTGACTTACATTTAGAAGGTCGTAGATTCGGACGTCGGCATGACGGCATGTACCAATGACTTTGTTTTCTAAGTTACGTACTTTTGTGAATTTGCAGTAGCAATACCACTTGCTAATGGTGAAAGAAAATATCGTAAGAAAAGCTGAGCGCCTAGGGGGTTCACATACGTCAGTGCTTGAAACCGCCAATCCACGGTAGACACGCGTTATGATAAAGCTCGTCGTACTCTTTCTCTCTGTGAAAGAAAGCTTGTGCCCTACAGTCGGACAGGATGCATGTTTATTATAGTACGCCAGACGTATAGGCTCAGTAGGTTTATCATACGAAGAGTCTCCATTCATGCTAAGGAAACTAAGCCAGCGAGTTGTAGAGATCGTTTGAGTACCACGGCTTGACAGAAGCCTTCTGACTTTTAGTTTCTATTAAGTAACACGTCGTTAAAGACAAAGAAACTGCCTACAAAATTCGCACTAAACCGAAACTATAGTTCACCAATTTTATCGCTAGATAGCGCTGATGATATTCTTAATCGCGGTATGGTTGAGCCCATAACGCCGTGAGGACGCCTCCGCAAATTAAGTAGGTAGATGATTTTCTCACGAAATCCGTCCGACAGATCTTGATTATATTTATATGTTAAATATAAATTTATATGGAGTCATACCGGCCACGATCCTGAGCATTGAGCGACCAACTGATTGAAAACCTCCTTCCTTTTTGAAGTCATTTAAAATTGATTGTGGCCGGAACTGGAACATCGTTCAGAAAGGCTTTGCTGAAAGCAAATTGCGATATGCACAAAAAGCTTTCATTTCGATTAAAAGGTTTCTCCAAATGTCACTGAATCAGGCAAGCTGCAGTCTCGTCAACTCTGGCGCAAATCATTGGCACAACGCGCCGTCCCCTTCAACTGACGCCGCTCCACAAGATCTCAATAGATTCGTTAGGGCTCTAACTAGATCTTCCGGGGTAGCATTAAGAACGTTTTGTTTGTTTTTAAACTGATTACGAATTTAATTCGTCCGATGCCACCCCCTAGGTTGTGAGTGCGTTTCAGATTTTATTAGGCACAAACTAATTAAAATGGGGAAGTGATGAAATCAAGAAGATAATCGCATAGGTACATTGCAAATTCGCCCATAACTTAATTGATTGAGTGAGTCGACGTAAAAGATAAACTGCGTGCGTTTCATAGTAGAAAGAGCCATAATCATCCAGATTTGTAAAGATGAAATACGACAGTAAACAGTTAATCAATGAATACACCCTCCTTACGATAAATTTGACTGACACTCTGAAATAACCGTGAACGGAAATGGCACTGCGAACTCTTCAGACCATAAAAAATTAAGTCAACGAGCAGAAAAGACGTCATTCTGACATCGGTTCAATTTTGATTTCGGATTCAGGTATTTTTGCGTTCCGTTTTGCTTCTTTTTATCACGACATTTGTTAAACATACGAAGATTTTATAATTTCTTCTCTTTTTGGGTGCTTACACAAAGTTAATAATAAATACTGTATATTCGTCATTTAACTAAATCAAAGTGATAGTCTGCGATTAAGCGATATGTTTATTGAAAAATAGAGTTATAGTTGGCCTTCCCCGGGACTCAAATTATCTCCATACCAAAATCATCTAAATCCTTTCTGCCGTTATTGCGTGATTGAGTAACAAGCATCCAAACATCGAAACATTTTCACAAACTTTCACATTTATAATATCAGTAGGATAAAAAATAAAACAAAACTGTTATCAGTGTCAATGCGTGATATTTGTTAAATAACTACATTACGAACAACCGCGATGCTTCACACATTTTGAACGTATTTCAGACTGAAACCCTAGCGAGCGAAGAGTTCAATTTCCTATGCAAATGCCGACATTAAACACCTTTATTGTCGCACTAAACTCAAATCGATCGGAACGCGAGGAGGGGGCTCAAATCACGAGTGCCGAAGGTATTTTTCAAGCCGACTGCAGTCGTGAGATAAGTGAGCGAAAGCCTACGAAAATGTGACCGAATTTCAATCAATGTTATGACTTGATAGCATTTACACGCGGCTCCGCTCGCCGTTGCCAATCATATTTCAACACAGGTTTCTATTCACGGTTGAAAAGCGATATATTTACGCATTTGGATTGGAGTTTTGTTTATTTTTCTTAGTTATACTGTAAATAGTATTGCTCACAATCCACGGGATTTACATAGGGCCGGTTTCTGAATTGAGAATTTCACTGAGTAAATACTTAAGTAACGTTCTTTCATGCTCTTTTCTGTGAAATTGGAAGAGACAGCACTACAGTTAACTATTTACTTAATGAAATTCTCAATTTGGAAAGTGGCTCTTAGACTTTATAATTAATACAGTTTTCAGTTTAAGTTGAAAACTCTGTTAATTATGTTAGAACGTGTTTGAAAAGAATAAAAGTAAAGTTTGTTTGGTAATCTATTAATTCAGAAAGTAACAATTTTGACGTTCATAAAGTAAACATTTTGTTCTAATAACGAATCGTTTTATGGAATTTGAATAAACTACTTTTCTTCATTATATTCTTTGTTTCACTAACCCGTGCTAAGGATAATTTTAAAAACCTATTTATAGGCTAAAAATTTCACCTATGCCGGGACTTGAACCCGAACCTCTTTAAAAACTTCTCTGTATTACGTACAGGCATTTGGCAGGTGGAATTTTTAGCGTCTAACTAGGTTTTTGATACTTTTCTTCAGTTTTGATTTCTTAAAACGGCGTGAAATTTTATCGAAGTCGGTTCACTCGTGCTGTAGCTAAGCGGGTTCCACACGGACAGACTAGGAGACTCGTTTGCATATTATATTTAAATAATAATAAAAAGTAAGGATAATAATAATTTGGGCACCTATTTCACCCAGGGGGGCGCACGAAATGTTCCCAAAAGGCGTGCTCTACTGTAACAAATTCGCCGGCAATCATAAAGCGCTGATAGCGATTTGGAAAATTAATCTTTGGAAAGAAGTTTCTCGAGATTTCCGGGGGGTGCTCAGTCGTGTTGAAAGGAAGGAGACTCGAAAGGGACAAATGAACGTGATATTTTATTAATGTGGATGGATTATTAGCTTTCTTCCTATAAACTGCGCTGCGAGAGATAAGAGAAAGCTTCTGCCCTTGCGGTACGGCCGCTGTATCGAGCCTGATAGCGAACGATATAATAGCGCTATCTCACTTTACGTAGCATGTAAGAGCGAGATGGCGCGACGTTCTATCGCGTTGTCGCACTTGAAAAAGTGGTCGTGCCCCCGAGCTGGATCGGTGACAAGGTCATACTTTGGTTTTTATGTTTTGATATATTATAGGGGTTTTGTTTACTGTGAAATTAATCACACCAACACATAAATAAAAAAAAACTGGCCATCTTCTCGGCTCAAAAAAATACTTAATACTTAATACTTAACTTGCCAAGTTCCTTGTCTTCGCAAAACTAGCAATATTTTGAAAATTACTTGGCAAGTTTCCAGAAGTTGTTCAATAGTTTTACAATAAAAACTTGCCAAGTATGATCTGTAAATTTTGGAGCAATGTTTCTTTTCGATAAATTTAATCCCTCTGTAAATTTTCAGCTCTCTCACATAACTGACTTTGAAGGTAGAGAGGAGTCAAAAGAGCTCGAATGTATTTGTCTAAGTATATGCACGGTGCGGGCCGGCCGAGAACTTGGCCTGGCACACTCTGTGCTCCTTGATACAACTGTACCTAGAGACGCTACACGAAAATACTTATATGTCCATGGCATCTTTGATATCTAGCAGTAAATTAAAATATTATTTTCCGAAATGACACGCTCGCTCCCTAGAAACCATTTTCCAAAGTACTTAATTTAAGCAATAGTTTTAAATCTTCAATCCAAATTTTTCAAGCAAACGCTTGCAAACAATTTTAAATCTTCAATCCAAATTTTTCAAGCAAACTTGAATCTTGACGCGGTCAGCGTCAAGATTCAAGATTCTATTATAACAATGAAAATAACTTCTACACAACACAATCACTTATCCTAGTCCCAAACTAGGATACCCTGTATTATGGTAACCAAGGACATCACAAATATAGAACATCCAGACTGAAGCCATTTGTATAAATGTACGGCGGACCCCAGTGGGAATCGAACCTACGACCTCCGCCATGGTAATCAGCCGATATGCCAATATCGCTAATAATAATTAAAGTACCTGGGTGACCGAGCTTCGCTCGGTATATTTTTTGGTTAATCATGTTTTTTGGAAATTGAATTTAGATACGATGAAAAAAAAGGGAAAAAAGGGAAAAAATAATCGAAATTGAGACATCTGGACTCAAACCGGGGTCAACTTATTTCGGGACAGCCCGATTTCCCACCTGAACTATTACAACCTTGTAGATATGTTGGGAAACGTACCTTCGTATTTTAATGATATTGTAGCACTTTTTCATTGCCTGGAAACACGGATAAAAAGACCTTTTTTAAAAATGAAACCTAGCTAGATCGATTTATCGCCCCCGAAACCTGCATACTAAATGTCATAAAAATCGTTGGAGACGTTTCTGAGATTCAGATTATATATATATATTTAAAGATATATAGAGGATAATGATTAAATGAAAAATTTTTGATTTTACTATGTGCTAGTAATTTCAACTTCGCGTTTCGCGTTATTCCAATAACATCTTGAATAAAATTTTGACACCCTCATCTAAATGTTAAAGTAAATATCAAAGGCCACTAAATCAAATTTCCAATCAACCCAGCCCTTCACATCCAAACATGCAACTGCGAATTTACAAAAAAAAAAACATTAATATTCAAAGAACTTCATTAGCCCGTCGGAGTTAAAGCAATAAGTTTGCGACACCTAATAAGAGAAAGTCATAGAACGCCCGCTTTGTTCTATACCCCACAGGGTTAGCTAAGCTCTTACTCTGAAAGACTTTACAAAACTTAGTGCATTCCTGTTAAAACAAACTAGGCCTTTACCTTATGTTGGATGATTTATAAAGTGTCGAGTGGCAACTTTATTTACAATCAAGTAATTTATTTAGAACAAAGAAAAAGCCAACACAAAAATAGAACAGTCTACAAAAGGCCACAACAAACACAAAAGAAACTAACAAAACGGATACTGTAATTGAAAAATAATAATAATTCAATAATACCACCCTGGGATATACCTGACTCAAAGGATCCCATGACATACATACACTTGATTCTGCGGTCAGCCATCCTGAGAATATACCGAAATACCGATGACGTTTAACTTGACTGTTGCGTCTAGAGACGATGTTCGCTCAATGTGCGAGGTCTGCGCCGTCTAGCCTTAAAACATTTCTGATGCCAGATGGCGCTGCACATTCATTGAACGCCTACATCACTAGTTGCTATAGACAAATTAAACGTCATTCCCACACTCAACATGATCGGACATTTGTTAGGATTTCCAAAATATTTAAATATTTGTTAAGTAGGCATATACCCGTGTTTGGTACTTGTTATGATCCTGACAAAGCTTCTTCGCAAAAAGAGTTATTTACTCACGTGGCCACACGTGGCCTTGAACTGTTACATATTTTAAATATTAAATTTAGTTTTGTAGATCCATAATCAATTCAATTGATTGTATGAAGTTGTATGGCACAGGATCGTGAAAGAGGACATGAACATTAAAAAGACTGTACTTAGTAGGGGTCAAAAAATTAACAATGATAATAAATTCATACAGTAAAAGAGAAAAAAAATATATACGAAAATATTAAAGCGAAATCAAACAGACTACCCGGACGAACAAGAAAGTAAATAATTTGCATGCATGCAACGGAAATACATTTCCAACTAAAAATATTAATCCCGTTGGAATTAGCTAGCTTGGACGATTAACGAGAAAAATAGATAGAGAACACTTTATTGTACACACGAAAGGAAATTACGCAGATATTTCTTAAGCTAAGAATACAGACAGTAGCCTCAACACTGAAAGTGGTATCTCCGGACAATCTAAAAAAGTAAAAGGTATTGAACTTGAGACGGCCCCTCGAGGAGCAATTCCCATACAAACGTAGTTTGGTTTTTGTTTAAAAACGACATCCGGATCGTTTGATGAGCCTAATCACAATGAAACTTTACCAATACGTTTAGAGGACATAAATGAGGTTGATCGTGCTTACAACTGAAAATAACTAAATAAACAATCAATTAAAGCCCCATAAGACGTTTCATAGAAGCTATTGACAAGGTTATTTCTTTTTTATATGTTTATATCCAATTCTAAGCACGATCAAACCGTATTGCAATTTGGCATGTCTTTTGTGAAATAAAACCAAACTACGTTTGTATGGGAGTAAATCCTTGAGGGGCCCCCTTAAATAAAAATCTACTTAAAAGTGTTTCAAGTTTTTTTTTTGTAAATGCCTCAGTTACGAACTGTACCAGTTAACAACCAAAGACCTTTTCAAAGTAGCACCCTGGACCGCTCGCAGCGATTGAAATTTAAAATATTGTACCCTTTGCCATTATGCAAGCTTATTCACCCTTGAAATATCTCCAGGGGGTGTCAGGTACAACGATCGGGGGATGTATTTTGCACTTGTTACTAAGGATTTCGCTTTTAAGTCGCCCATTACCCCAGCCTAAAGCGAGTTTAATTCTTACCGCATTGAACATAGAGATTGGTTTTGTTTGTAAATATTTATTCTACGACACTAGCTTACAAAAGTATCTTAAACCTTACGACAGTAAACACAGAGTTCACTGATGGAAGCATAAATGTACTTAATTAGCGTGTCGGGAATGACAAATTGTTATTGAAACCGAGTTGATTGGACTGGGCAATTCATAACTATGTCATTTTGGATGGGACGTTCATGGAAGTGATATTCATCATTGCATTATTTGTCGAGGCTGTTAGTGAAATTACATCCGAAAGCGACTACGACACAACCAATGCACCATGGCCAGAGGTCAATGACCAGTGTAAAAGATATATTCAGCTGATATCTGGTGACGACGCATCGTTTATAATGAGCTCGTGATACTGCAGTTTGTTCGAGGGGCAGCGTTTTGTTATTGGCCTTTTTCAAACAATTTAATCAGCCATTGTCGAAGTAAAAACCGAGGTTGACGCCCCTTTGATAGTTCAAAATGAGGAAAAAAGTTTACGCTCTAGTGATTTCGGTGAATTCACTCATTTGCTTGAATCGAGCTAGTGAATCCGCTACGCTCGCTGCTACGCGGCGCGTAGCACTGACTACGTAGGTACATAGAGGTAGTGACTAAAATACTACACAAACCTAGAAGGCCGAAGTGTCAGTTCAAAGATATTACATTTTTTCTAAAACTACGCCAGCTTACCTCTAAGGCCGCCCGTTGTACTTTTTCATTGTAAATTTCATATTGTATGTCTGGCTTCTTGTGTGCAAAAAAGAATATTCTTATTTTATCTTATCTTACCTCTTGTAACATCAGCATCGGTAGACAAGCTTCTGTCCGTTTATTATTGTCATCATCATCGATGGCATTTCATCGATTTCTAATGATTTTAAATCCTAAGTACTCCTACATTCATATAGGTATTGTAAAACAGTACTTTTGAGCTAGTGACAAAATTTCGCTAAGCATGGAGTCTTTCTCCAACATATGCTTCTACAATACCTACACGTATACTTCGAGTTTAACGGTCACATTAATTAAAAAAATATTGTATATTTAATGAAAATATGAATTTCACAAATTTTAGTAACGATCGAGGAAAATATTATGTACTAACTAAGCAGAAACAATGAGTTCTCGTCCATCACCGAAGTTCTTCATTAGATCGTTACCAAATTATCATGAGACCACATTTTATATGAGATGACACATTTTATAAGACCCACACCAAGCATTGCCCCAATTAATATCGAAGCGCATTATCTTTCTCGTTCATCTGTACCTACCCAGCGATTGCCCGCATAACTGCAAATTAATTCCGAGCCAATGGGCGGAAGGCCAACGTTTACTTGATAAAATAAATTTCGAGGAAACAAATGCATCCGCAGCGCGAGCGAGGTAATAGGCGAGTGTGGAATGAATCCGAGCAGTGAAACTAAGTGAAAAATCGTTTGATCTATATAAATAACTTTTACACAACAGAATCACTTGTCCCGGACCTAAAATAGGATATCCTGGTGTGCTATGGTAACCAGGCAAGTACATCACGAAAATGGAAATACACCCTGACTGAGACCATGGCCAAGCCTGCCTGTGACTGCCCCATTGGTCTAGCGGTATTACCATGTAGGCGGTCGTAGGGTTGATCCCTACGGGGGGCCACCGTGCATTTGTACACATGGTCTAAGTCTGGGCGTATTTTCATGTTTGTCTGGTTACTATAGCACAGAATATCCTAGTTGGGACCAGAATAAGTGATTGTATTCCGTGGAAGGTATCATTATTGTTCCGTGTGGCGCCAGATTAAGGTTCCGTGTGGCTCCGGACAATAGCGTCGCTCCATTTCCTTCCGTGGATGTCGTAGAAGGTGACTAAGGAAGTACATTACCAGGAGACGGGCACCAGCGTCTTCCTGAGATTCCAACCGCATACTGCGATCGCCAACCCGCCTGCCAAGCGTGACGCTTATGGCAAAACCCCTCATGTTTAGGAAAACCATGAGGGAGGCCTATGTCCTGCAGTGGGCGTCAAATGGCTGATCATGATGATGATCATTATTGTTATTGTTATTGTGGGCATTTTCACTAAATGACTTTCTGGGATGCGTTTCATAAAACTAAAATTCATAGTTAATTATGACAGTTTGCGTAGACGAGACTTCAAGTTAATCGACTTTACAATGCACATCGATTTGTCATAGTAAACCACGGCTTGTAGTTCTATGAAAAAAGGCCCTGGATGTCGTACTATTACACGATTTCAGACACTAGTAGGCTGGTTCTGTTGTACGCTGTGTTTGTCAATAAATTACGGTTGATTGAAGAAAGTGACTGAAAGCGACTAAATATCTATTTGCCTGTCGCTTACATCAAATTTGTATGAACGAGTGAAAAGTAACTTAGAAGATGCAGAGTAATTGGAAGTATAGTTACTATATTCATCTTCAGACATTTGATGCCCAATGCAGGACATAGGCCTCCCTCATAGTTTTCCAAGCTTCCCAGCCTTGTGCCGCCCACATCTAGCGACTCCCGCCACCGTAACCATCCATCAGTCCTCCGAGCTATGTGCTCCGTTAACTGAGCAATTCTTCGAGCTATATCAGTAACTCGAGTTCTTCAGCGGATCTCCTCATTCCTGATTAGATCACGCAGTGAACCTCCTAACCAGGTCTTATCTTATAAGATATTTAAATTATTCATTTATATTGTATTCATCATTAGATTTTGTAGTAATTGTTAAGTTAGTTGTAACAAAATGATAAACACAACTTTGACAGTGCAAGTGAGTTTTATTTATGGAACATAACCCATTTTTATTGAATTCATCTCTATTATAAATGAATCAATAAAGTATTAAAATGTGAAAATTATGTTGCTGAATTCCGCCAAAATCCCACAAGCACCATGCGGTTAGTTAATGCACCGCCCTCCCTCCCACTTTTTCAAGCAGAAGCAGGACACAAACACACCACAACCGACACCAATACTTGTGTGAAAAAATTGCGACGCGTTTCGCCTCTAACACGAGCATCCTCCTGCTCCGATGGTTGACTGAGAAGTGACCAAAGTATTGGTGTCAGTGGTGGTGTGATTGTGTCTTGCTTCTGCTTGAAAAAGTGGGAGGGAGGGCGGTGCATTAACTAACCGCATGGTGCTTGTGGGATTTTGGCGGAATTTAGCAAAGTAATTTTCACATTTTAATGCTATTATGGATTTCCGCAAAGTAACGCCTGATTCCATTCAGGCGTTACTTTGCGGAAATCCATAATAAGTGTCAAGTAACTTATTGTACAATACATGCACTTAGTAACACTTCTTCGTAATTTTGCAACAATATGTTATGCTACTTAAAACGTTTTTCGGATGGAAGTAGCGGATGCAGTCTTTCGCTACATACATTTTCCTTGTTTTTGCTAAAAGTTAGTCATTATTGGTTTTTTTTTTTTTCATTTTTATTTTTATTTTTATCATTTATATATTAATTAAGTCTCTTATTTTATGTTTGAAATAATTAAAAGATCATAATTTTCTTAAAATTATTATTGGTTATTTTTCCCCATCCAATATTATTTTATTGTTAATTAAAACCGTTAGAGGCCAATGTTTTTAATTTTTTCGATATTTCTTTTAACAGTAGTTTCATTTCAGTGTTCAAAACTTTGAACGTGTTTTGCTCAAAAAGGTTGATACCACTATATTTCTTAACAGCACCCAATTAAAAGTTCCTTTATACACATAGAGTGGTGGTAACGTACCAGTAAAATCCTTGCCTCTATGGCGTAGGTTCGAATCCCAGCAAGATAAGACTTAGGTTTTTAGACCCGCAAAGAAAAACATCGTGAGGAAACCCGTGGCTTAGCTAGCTCTGAACTTAGTGGCATTGCCTGTCATGCTATTAAAGCTGAGAAGTTGGTAAAGATCTAATCATGCATATTTCATCTAAAAATATAAAGTATATAATTTAAATTTGTGTTACAATGTAAGATTTTTATATTACTTTAAAATGTAAACCTCATAAAAAACATTTTAAACATTGAAAATTTCAGTAAGAATATTATTAGGTATAGTTAGGCGGACTTACATCAGTTTTTAATTGTCGCTTAAGTAGCCATTTAAATTGACCTTTGTATGAAATACCTTCCGTTAAATTCTTCTTAAGCCCCTTTAAGAAAATGATGCAGGTCGGGCTTAGCCTAATTTAATTCGAATTTCAAGTATCTACCAAAGTGTCTTTTTCTTCAATATAATAAAAACATACGCCTGTCAGCTTTGTCCGGTGGTGGTTTGCACATCTTAGTCATTTAGAGTTATCGTACCTCACTACTTTTTCATTATTTACCAGATTTTACAATTTTCCTAGTTCATCCTACACAATAAAAAATCAGATAATGTATTAGCAAAGGGCAAGATAAAAGTACCCGAAACCGGCGTGCGTGCATGCAATAACTAATGAATGTTGAGGAAGCGAAAGCGATCTGTCAGGATCGTGGCAAGTGGCAGTCCCTGGTCTCTGCCTATCCCTCTGGGATACAGGCGTGAGTTTATGTATTTAATAAAAAACCGTCGCTTTTTCTATTCAACACGCCGCCGCAAGAAAAAGAATCTCACCTCGACTAACATTTTAAGTGTATACGGGATCATCTAAATAAAGGTCATAATGACCATTTACAACAATATCAAAACAATGCTATTTATCCTGCCATCGAAAGGGGCGTCTAGATGCGATTTCTGCAGGAAGGGTTACAAAAAATATCGGCAAAGTGTTTCAAATTGAAGTGTCAGGCTTAAAGAGGGATGGCGTAGGGTGGCCATTCGTTAGTGCAACTCTTTGGCGATAGGACCCGGGGCTAAGCCCGGTGCAATGCTAACATTCTTTTCAATAATGAACGGGGTCCCCGGTACCCCTATCCTTGTTTATTGGATTTTTTGTTGCAATCTACATATGAATGGTTAGTGCAATCTGCTAGACTCGGAAGGGTGAGGAAACGGCGTAATCGTGCAGTGTTTGCTTTAATAACTTTTAGTTCTGGTAACAAAAAAATTAATTAGATCTATTCAATGGAAGTCACGCTAGATATTTATCTAAGTACATAAAAACAAAAAAAAAGTATATTTATTTTATTAATATTACAATATTTTTTGTAAAATGAGTTATCGTGTTTAATTAAGCTATAACGGTTTAAGTGAAAACGTGGTTGTAATGTGAAGTAAGCAATAAATAACTTCTCGTCTAGACGCCTTGCGACTCAACTGAAGATTCACTCATAATAAATTAATTAATTTTGAAATGCAAATGTACGCTTTGAGAATTAGTAATTGAAGTTGATCCCTGCGTCTGAAAATAGACGAGATTAAAATATAATACGTTTGTGGTTTGATACTTACATATATATATTTAAGTATGATTTCAAATATTTTATTATCATTTTTGTTACATAGATAAAATTAATAACAAATTTAATGTTTTAAAATAAACATTGTGAATATTGGTAAAGATCTGTCTGTCTGAAGAAACAGAAAATAAAATCTGAAGCGATCCCTCTAAACTAAAACATTACTTTAATAAACGTTAAATTCGCATTTCACAAACTGGCGGTCAGTTTCACACGTAAAGCTTGGTACATGCTAGCGCGAATCGCCACGGTGGCTATGACCATCTATAGATCGCAGCCAGGGTCTTAAGTTTCGTATGGGCTGCGGACCAAATGCGTTAGTGTGTGGCCAGCTTAATACTTCTCGCATCATCAGGGTGCTTAACGTCATGAGGATCTGGGCCACGTTTCATTAAATTACAATTGTTAGTTTATTGTAAGAATTCGAGAATATATTGGTAGGCGAGTCTTCCTACTTTTTAATCTGTGCATTAATTGGCTATACAAAGTACATGTATATGTCATGGTAAAACAAGAATATCTATGAAAGATAAAAGATAACATAAAGATAAAAAACTGTTTATTGCCACATCAAAAAACAACATAAGACAAAGTATTAATTAAATAAATAAATATCGGTTTATTGAAGAGAAGACAAGTTAGCTGTGCTGTGTGTCTCAGAGTGTATGTAGGTGTGTGTGTGTGCGTGCGTGCGTGCGTGCGTGCGTGCGTGCGTGCGTGCGTGCGTGTGTGTGTGTGTGTGTATGACGTAGTGAAACAAAAGAAGTTTTGAATATTTAAATGATAAAGATTATATCTTTTCCGCGTTTTTTAGAAATTTCAGACAGAGTGTCATTAGTTACGAGTATCATGCGGTGTTGGATCAATGTAACTCTTTGAATGAAAATTTGTCGCACAGCCATCATGTTTGTTTCTGGGTACAACTTTGGCTTAAGTAAGGCTTATATAACTAGGTTATGATATAAAATAAGGCAAAAGGCAGTGGCTCAGCTGGTGCTGACCCGGGTTAGTCCCGGGCAGCGCTGGTTTTCAGCCACTGCCTCGAAACAGTTCCCAGGTTTACTTACGTCAACTATGTGGCCTAAGTCTTCGTGGTGTGGGCCCGGCTTAGCGCTTGCGGAATAGAAAATTAAATGAGTAGCTGGGGATGGGGTCTACTTCTTGCTCTTTTTTACGCATGACAACGTTGATTTTTGTACTTTCTTTGAAACTTTGAATTCACTAACCTCTGGTTTCTTGTGCACAAAATGTTTGTCTGCTGACCACTGGGTATCAGTTGTACCAACTAGTGGTCAGTTGTCACTTGGTTAACTGACAGCCGTTAACGGTTGATTAATAGGTTTTTAGTAAACGAAAAACTGGGGCTAGAACTAGGTTGTCAACTTTCTATAGAGTTTTGGATAATTTTCGTATTTTTGAAAATCTAAGACGTGTGCTGTCAATCTTAGGGTCCATTGATAAAGCGCTTTCACCAGTGAGACAGCCCTTGAGTACACTGTCAAGTAATTTTGAACAGTATCTTGTAGCGCTTTGTCCCTAACATATAAATCGTCGGCTTATAGCAAGAACTCATTAACCGACGTATTCACTATTGGGAGAAAAGGGACTTTCTAGTTCGTTGTTAGTTAATGGTTTTGTTTCCTCATCCTTATTCCCTATAACATCGTTAAAATAATGCCTGATACTAAAACACCACTATTGTATCATTGTTCATCTCCATGTTCATACCTTTAAAAAAAAGCGGTTAGTGAGTTTTTGCAGTTAATGACTTCTTGCAATAAGCCGACGAAATATTTTTACATATTTTTTTTAACATATGTACAGGCACATACATTGCTTCTGGCCCCACACTAGGATACCCTGTGTCGTGGGAACCAGAAACAGCGACGTCACAAACATGTAAACATCCAAGACCTGGGGTCCCCAGCCGGGATTAGAACCCGGGACCTTTCACATGGTAGGCAGATGCGCTTCCGCTGCGCCACAGAGGTTGTCAATGAGTCTATGTGCCGAATTTTATCAAATCCTTATATTTCTGAGTAACACATTGCATTTGTACCATAAAATACAAAAAAAGTCAATTTAAGTAAACATTAAATCTAAACAAATTAACCAAATATTATTATATTTTACAGGTCTCAAGGAATTAAAAATCCAGATTTCACATGGGTGAAGATATTTAGGCATATTATTTTACTGTTCAAAAATTTTATCGTAATATTTTGTTTTTAAATGTCTATACTCATGCTAATAATTTGTTAACACGCTCCATACATTATGATAAGACGTCACGAGCCTTGTGACGTCACAGTTTATGCCCTATTTGTATGGAGCGCTCTTATACAACATTACTAGAATTAGAGTTATAATAATGAAAAGTGTTACTTGTAGACAAAAATATTTATCACGACTATTTATCTTTTGAAATGGCCTCTCCAACTAGATGAATACATTTTTTCTTGCAAGTTCTCCATTCAGACACAATTTAAATGATGACAGAGTAGAGGCCCTAGTTCCGAGCATCATTATGAAAGGATTACGCGCAGATAAAAAGCTTTGAAAACATTATTAAAACGTATGCCCCGGTTAGGGTTAAGCCGAGTGAGGTGGAATCTTCACCGGCTGGTTTAATTTTGCATCTGAATCCTAACTTGATTATTTCTGCATTTAACTAAGGGCTCGCCCGTGTGGAAATTGTTTCGTTAGTAAATCAGGGGCTGTTTTTACTATACAGTTTTATTTAGAAGGTACGTTTTTACTCAACCTACTCCAAAAAAAAACGATCAGTCAATCAATTTTCGGAGTCGGTATCAAGCCGTGAGCAGTTCATAAGTTTTGGTCACCGATATCTATCTATTATTTAAATTAACTTGCTTATATTTCACCGGAACTAAGGGCTCGTCCGGGTGGAAATTGTTTCATTAGTAAATCAGCGGCTGTTTGTACTATACAGTTTTATTAAGAAGGAGGTACGTTTTACTCACCTTACTTCAAAAAAAAGGATCAATCAATATTTCGGAGTTCATAAGTTTTGGTCATCGATATCTACCTATTTTTTTTTAATTAACTTACTTTTATACCTACAGGGTGTTTTGGAAACGTTCGGTGAAACTTAAGAGGGTTATTCAACGCAAGATTACAAAATATTTTTATTATGAGACCAACAGAAATATTTTTTTAAAAAATCTGCTGCTCCGTACAACATTTTTGTATTTGCTCTAGCGAATGTAGCAAATAGCTAATATTTTTTTCGATATATCGGAATGGGTCTTTAAGCAAAAGTTCGTTGACTACAATTTCTGTTGAATTTCTGAAATTCCCAGAATACATAAATAAACATCGTACGTTTATAGTCGGCGTGACCTCTTTAGGATAACAAAACGTTTCCCCCTATAATTACAGATAGAGAGGGCGTTACAAAACTATAAACGATAGTTTTTAATAAGTAGAACCACCCACAAAGGTTTCACAAAACGTGTGTAAAATAACCTGCACGTACAGTAAAGCGGAAAACATCGAAAAGCTGTTTTTCTTTCAAGTCACACTCCACTCAGCCCCCAAACGCATTAGGGTTTTTTAAGCAAGACCGCGCGGTCCAAAACACCCCGCAAACAGTCGCTGGACCGTGACGCACGTGGTGCAGCAACGGGTTATAACACGACAACCCAGTGCCGTATTCGACCCCATCTCTTAAATGATATGCTTGAAACATAGGATGTCACACTGCGCTCAAGTTTGCTAGTGATTTATAGAGTGAAGCCTTGTTTGGTATACAAACTCGTGCCTGTATACCAGAAGAGCTGGTAGAGACTAGATTGGTAGGTTTTGATAGTTGCCCTGATACTGTATTTTATTGACAAGCAATGAACAAAAACATAAACAAACTCACGCCGTGTGTTTACCAAGCGTGAGTTTATGTAATGTTATGCAATGAACAAGTACGGTTTAATTAAGAAATATACTATATGAACTACATACTATTAGATATATACCTTCCAATTTCTTTAGGTTTGGACATAGTTTTAAAAGAATTGAGTTTTTATTACGATTATTCATTTATTTGAATTTTACTTGGGTCAAGTCTTAAAAAACACTCAAGTGTTTTTAACTACTAATAATACCTAGAGCTTGGTACTGTACTCCGGCTTGTCATATTTCAATGAAGATAATTATAGTTGTAACCATTCTCTCCCTTAGGTTGTCTGAAATAAATTGTTTTTGAGTATTAATATGCGGTTAATTGCACACTGTAGTTTACACCTACGGAATTTTCTGGTGTAAATAAATAGCAATACCACTCGCTAACGGTGAAGGAAAACATTGTGAGGAAACCTGAGTGTCTGAGGTTCACAAACCTCAGCGCTTGAACTTGCCAATCCGCGGTGGGCACGCGTGGTGATTAAGCCCATACTCTCTCTCTGAGACAAGGCCTGTGCCCTGCAGTGAGACGTATATAGGCTACATAAAATAATACCCACGAAATATATTATAATGGGATATTACATAAGAGATAACAAGCCTATACAAAGGCGAGCTAATGGGAAGTGAGGAGGGAGGGAGGAATGCCATAAATAATATTCTAATCTAATATATTGTCTCTACTTCAGCCATACCTACAGTTGATGGCACATCAACCTTGCCATTCGTATTTTCTAATAAATTACGTTAAAGATGACTTAGAAACAAAAATTTATTTAAGGTTGACTTGGAGCTGCCGACCTTAATTTGCTTTCACTCATAGGCGATCCAGCGCTTGCAAATGCTGTCGCGGTGCTGAACCAAACCCTGATTACTGTCGCTATTAGTCACGCACACATGGATTCCGATAATGCAAGGGTGCCAGTTTAGTTTGGTTTAATTTTAAGTAGGTACGCGTTTGAAGCGAGTGGAGATTATCTGCCAGCCGTATTCGGGGCAGAAAAATTCGATAGAACGCTTTACGGGCTTAATTAATAGTATCTTAAAATCTACAGGGGTATTACCTGGGCCCCCAATGCGACATTATGAGAAGTAGCGAGTCAGTGTCAAAATCAAAAAGATATGATATGACGTCATTGGACTTGCATTTCTAGCGTACATCACCCAGTGGCAGGAAATTTCCTAACTATAAAAAAAACCGTATTTGTGGTTTCATTCGAGCGAATTGTCGGGCTCAAGCGCGACATTGACGACCCCTCCGAACATATCGCTGCTTCATAATAAGAACTCTGATATATTTACATTTTGTTGTAGGTCCTAAAAATCACTCTGAACATGACTAAGAGATTGTACAGTCACTTTTGCAAATACGATCTGTAAACGAAGATATAATTTTTTTTTTCATTGGTGGCGCTGGATCCGCTTAAGAATTTTCTTGCGTACATTTGTAGCTTGCCTTAGCAAAAAGCTAGTGCATTGCAAGTTCCAGCTTGCCCTATCGAGCGCATGCTCATAGTTATTAACCTCCTAAGTCCAGTGTGGTTAACATATCCAGTAAGTCCAGTGTGGTTAACATATCCAGTAAGCTTTCACAAAAGAAGAAGGACAGCCTCATCTCGCAGATTCAAATCGTTCGCGAAATTAAGCGCATAACCCTCTAACGAGGTTCGGCACAATCGTACGGGAAACAACATTGCCGCGTTACACGGCCCAAATGGCCCCCGACAGATACAAAGCGGGCCCATCAATACTGACGTGTTGGGCATGCTGGATACACCCAGCAGTGTAGAGCAGAAACAGAAGAATACCATCAATAAATAAAAATAGACTACAGTAAGAGGATTTTTATTGCTATCAATATTACCTTCGTGCGAGGAACCATGAAGAAAGCTTCAACTTCGAACTCCTATTTTTTTTTCTTTTATTCAGGTTTACCTCAAAAATGACTGTCATTTACATCTTTTGAATTTTTTTGGTAAAATTTTCTATACTTTATTTTTGTTTCTGTAATGCGTTCTGGTGTGTAAAATAAAGAATATTCTTAATTATCTTATATTTTCATTATTTTTATATGGTTTTTCCTGATTTGTACCGGTAAATGTGTTAAATGCAATGATCAATAAAATTATTCACAGGAGCGCTCTACTAATGTGAGCGACATTAGTAGAGCGCGTAAAGCGCAAATTAATTAAAATTATGTAAACCCATATTTCTCAACCTAAAAGTCGCCGCTCAAACCGCAGCAAATAGAGGTATTTTTTTAAGGCACTATGTCCCTGATGAGGGACAGCAGGATATAAGTAAGTAGTAAGTGATCCCATATTTCAATAAATATAAATCTATGAAAAAAGTATACAATACAAGAAAGTTGGAAAACACAAACTCTGACTGGATATTTTCAGGAATTGTGCATTTTCGAGGAACGCCTGTATATTAATACTGATGTAAGCAAATAAAATTCTATATTATGATAATGCTGGAATAGCTATAGCTATACAATCAAACATATATAAGCATCAAGCAGTCTATATAGGCCCCTCTACAGGCCTTCTCTCTCAGAGAGGATGTATACAATGACCAGGAAATAAAAAAATTACTTACTTACTTATCACGCGTGCCCACCACGGATTGCCGATTTCAAGCGCTATAAATTATACAGCTAATATTATTTTTATCTCTACACGCTATTTGTTATCGAGTTCTTCATTTCCTCACGGTTAAGTATTTTAGCTTAGGTTAAGAAATATTTTGATCCACTTGTTATATAACTAAAGAAGGGCAAGGGCCCACTGTTACCCACAAATGCACAGGGCCCGCTATTTATCTACCCAGCCCATGAGTAGAGCCCACTGGCAGCGAAGAGGCTAAGCCTCTTCTCTATGGCTATGTGCGCATTAGGAACAGATTAATACCTATTACATCTACCCGTGCTTCTTTTATTCCTTGTAATCTAACACAGGACACAAATAAGTTACTTTGGTCCGTTAAATAGGAAGGTTTTAGGGACACATTCCGGCAACGCTTATGTTTCCTATTGACCATGATTATTATACGACTAAAATGAAGAAAATGGTAGAAGAAGATGATGATATTCGTATAAAAGGACTGATTATATTTGTCAGAATTTAGGAAAAAATAACTCGATCTCTGCCTATCCCTCTGGGGTACAGGCTTGAGTTTCTGTCATGTTTTTGTTTGCAGATGACGTTTTACCTTGATTGAATTTTATAAGAAAATATTACAAGTAACTCCTCTAAGAGATAAATAGATAAGGAAAAGTTAAGTTTCTTGAAGTTTTAGAGATGAGTCTATATTTTACATTACTTTTTAAGCTTATCTTGAAAGTGTTCTGATTAATATCTATTTGGTGTGCCTAATAATTAAATTTAAATATGATCGTGACATGTACATGAGTCCGAAAAACGATGAATACTTTCTGTCAACAGGTCAACCGATAAACAAAAACAGTATGTGGTAAACCTAAGCGGACTAACCTCAATAGGATTGCCCGAACGACATTTTCCGGGCACAATATTAGACAGACATAATTCGAAGCATATTTCGTCCCTGCTTGAAGAGGTGTTACCGTTTTTGACCTCGACACTTGGTTTCGGCCAAAGAAATATTATTCCAACAGAAATTAATGCTTAATTCTAAACTAAATTTAAAATTCACTGTTGGTTGACCAGGACAAGTCCTGGTCCTGGCATAGATTGCATCTAAGCATGGTAAATACATAATATCCAGGGCATTAGTTACGTTTATCTTCGGGACGTGTCAATTATGGCTGAGATGAATCGTCTATTATTATGTTTAGAGGCGGCATTTAAGGGAAATAACCTTCACCCAGCATTGGGCATTTGTTGATAAGGATAATGCAGTTGATATCAACTCTACTCTATAGAGTTTGTCGAAAAACGCAATTGATTATGCTTAACAACTTACTCCATCTGTTTTCATGGCCATTTAAACTTCTGATTACTTTACTTAAGCCTATTAGGAGGAGATCAACTTACAAAAATAGTTCTTAGACGTTGTATAACAGTTCTTAAATGGTCTGCAATACGATCCTGTTTAATTAAATCGAGAGCAAGCTTGCGTGAGAGCAACATGCAGTGATAATTGGCACAAAATGTGCCGAACCGAAATTCTAACACTGTTCAATAAAGAAAACTTTAGACTAATAACAATTCGTTGTCTGAAATTAAAACCATTCAAGCGCCAAATTAGAATATAAAATAAATGATTATGTTCCGAGTTGAGAACTTTTCGCCCGGACCGGCTATGTCGTCTTAACTTGTTATCTAGAATCACTAACCTAATTACTGCAGACGGGAGGGAAACATTAAAGAAATTAACCAGTTTTTTTTTCCCAGTGGGTGGTAAAATGAATATCTTTGTGCGCTTTTTCTCGGAAACTAGATATACACCGCTGGTTTCTGAAATGAGATTATCACTAAGTTAATAAGAAGTATGTCTGGCGTTACTTTGAATGACAATAATTTGAGTGTAGAACGTTGTGGATTAAAATAGGACGTAGTGACTAGAACTGAGAAAGGAATGTTGCTTTGGTTTCGTCATGTGGAGAGGATGAAGGGAGAAATATTGACGAAACAAATATATCGAGAGAAATTGGGTGGACTGGCCGGTAAAGGACATCCCAGGCAAACCTACTTCGACCAAATAGGGGATGTATTAGCAAATGGCAAGATAAAAGTACTCGAAACCGACGCGCGTGCATGCAACGAATAGTTGAGGATCGTGGCAAATGGCAAATGGCAGTCTCTGGTCTTTGCCTGTCCCTCTGGGATACAGGCGTGAGTACATAAGTATGTAATATTATTTTATGAGAAATTTACGGGGTGACTTCGAGTTAGTTTACAGTTCTTAAGGAGACATTTTTACCATAATTTAGAAGCATAATATGGCACTAGTGTTGAAAAAAACTACGAATAAAAAACGTTTTTGTTACTTTAAATTTATTTACTTAAGCATAAACTGGCCTTTGCATCTACGTAATGAGATGATTTGTACAGCGTCCAGTGGCACCTGCACTCACACTAGATGGGTAAAGGGACCACTCGGACGCTGCAGTATCTGGGTCATTGTTTTTTAGATGGAGTAGGCTTGCCCAGCACATAATTATATCATCTTGAGTTCTTAGTCGGCCTAGCTTTCGACGCTATGGTACTTACTACCACTTCGAATCTGGGTTCCCAGTATCGAATCAAAGACACGAATGCTTACAAATATTTTATACCATAACGTATTCAGAATACTGAATACTAAAATAATAATACTAAATAATAATTTATGATTTACCAAAAATAATACGGTTTGACGTAATGAAAAAAAAAATACTCACATAATATTGCACGCGATTTCACGCTATAGAGACAGACTGACATTCAAGATCGTAGTTGGAACATAGCTACAGCATGGGAACCAGTGCTTAAGTGCATGAGACCCACTTGCTAATAGTGTGAGTGTAGATTTAATTTCAATAACTAATAATCAATATTTTTGATTATTAGTTATATAAAATATTTTTTTTTGTAAATTTAATTTAAAAAATGCCTAAATATTTTTGGAACGTAACTTAATCTTTTTTTCTAATTTTTGCCGAGGGTAGTAAACTAACAGTTAATGTTTAAAAACTGCCATAACGTCGGAAAATTGTAAAATGAATAAAAATAAAATAAACTAGTAAATATCCGTGCACATTCAGTTTTTATTATTATCAGTGCTCGTGTTAACCTTAGAAAATACTATGACATTCAAGTGTTTACTGAGTATAATAAGCAATTTGAAAACCGGTGGTAAAAAAGTACGTGTTTTAACCTTTGACTGGTGACATGGTTTTTGTGTAACGTTACTGGTGACCAGCGGCCTGAGAGGCCGCTGCCGTATCAGGGTCTATAGCATAGAAATTAAGTATGGTAGCTTACCGCAATGTTCAAAGACAGTTTAATAACTTAGTAAAGGACAAAATAAAAGATTTTAGTATAGGCTAAATGTAGTTTTAATTAGAAACTTTGCCATTACAATGAAAGTAGTTTCTAAATAAAAGAAACTAGAGGTGAGATCAATAATGACCAATTATAAAATTAGAATGAACATAATTATAACAAAAATACTTTTTCCCACAAAGTTAAGACTATAATCAACAGAAAAAAAAAAAAAAAAACTTTAATCGCAAGTGTCATTTCACAAAACTGACAATGGTTAAACTTTGGTATTTTTTATTGACAGCCAGGGCATAATTGTTTCGCACACTGCAAGCACACGTGTTTTTTACACGAATCACATTGGTAATTTGACTTGCGATTCAATTTAGGTGGACCACTGGCACAGGTTTTTCGTGTTTTTGGTACGTTCTCCGAGTTTTGTGGTTCATGTGGCAAATCAGAACCCAGAATACGCGCTAAGTTCATTCGTATATCGCGTGGAATATGAGTATTGTATACTCTGCGCTTCATGTGTTGTAAAACCGCATTTCTGGCTAATATTTTTATAAACTTCCACTTGAGTCTTCTTGTGCCAGCCATTATTCATTTTCATGATCATGTAGATTTGCGGCTAATGAAAGCAGTTTACCACTGTTTGGCACTACATTCCTGGCTCCCGATTCCTTCCGCTTCTTATTTGGAGGTCCGGAATTATTCATCGTAAGTAAAAGCTGAAAAATACGAAAAACACAATACTGCAAAATTACGTTAAAAAGTTACGCAATTGGTGACGTAAGGTCTGAGAGGCCGCTAGCGAACTTCATATCGAAATAACTTACCGATTTGGGCACGTCCGACGCAGCTATCCTCCTCTACTGCGTGAACGCAACTAAAGTCGAAGCTACTCAGACACTCGAACACGGGAGGCTCGGACAAGGGGCTGAAATGGCGTTTCACTGACTCCGTTCGGCCTGTGAGACCGCTTGTCACCAGTTAAAGGTTAAAAAAAATAAGTGGATAAGGAAACAGAACGTATGTAAAAATAACCTATTTACCTATTAATCGTCGACGGCAGAACAAAAGATAGAAGGTATCACTTAACTCATCCAAATTAATAAGTAATATAATATCGACTTGCTTTTAACAAGCAACAAAACTTTCCATGAAAATTATAGAAACTTAACTTCGCCGACGATGTTCTTCCTATTTATTAATATAATTAGAGAGGAATGTATCAAACTTTGTGCTTAAAGCTTGTTTAAAAATTTAGGCTCTCGTAGTCCCCGTACTGTTCGGAGTTCGGTCCCCTCCTTCAGTCTTAATTATTACTTTGGGAAATTAAGACTGTCGTTTAGTCCTGAGTGCCCACCCGTCTGAAGGTTGCGCCTCTCTTCCATTTATCTAAATGTACTTTATCTCGCCGAGGGCGCTACGAGTGCGAAATCTATGGAGCCGCTATTTAGTGTGTCATTTTTTCACTCACTTTTTTTGCTGGTCAGTCTCAGCGGTTAGTGAAAACTTATACAGTCTTATTAATAAAAATTCGATTCCATTAAAACACTCTTAACTCATAACTTAACATAACGTATTTGCTATGCTAATTTATACGGACAAGCTGTTAAATAAAAATCGAGTGTGTCGGTAGTTTGGTAATTTTTTTTACATGGAGTTGAAGCCGGTTTGTGGCAGGAACTCTTGTTATTAAACCGGTGAAAATGCTTTCGTAAGCTATTATAACTACAATACGTTTTGGACATTTATTGGTAGATGATTGAGCGCAGGTAAATTAATAAGTAATAGTCAGAAAACTGTACTATTGTGGATGTTACAATTTCAAGTTCTGAATGTGGAGTAGATCAATGTTGACAAGACTGATGGTCTTGTTGTGAAATGTCAAAAAATAAGTAAAGTAAAGTAAAAAGTAAAAAATTATTTATTTATTATTTTCATATTAGCAAAGAGGGAACAGAAGAAGTAACAGGGCCGTTGTAAGTTCTTATGTGAAAACCGGAGATAAATCTAGAGGAAAAAGTATCAATTTCGCATCATACAATGTTGCTACATAAATGTTTATTTATAATCAATCAACGTATGAGAAACAGTACTAAAATAAACCAAAAATAAAAAGCCGCTCCACCCCACCTGTAGCCCTTTTGATGCCTCGAGAATAATGTCGCATACAAGGCAGTGCGGCGTTAAGTACATTACCTATTGTAAGTGTTCTTTGAGGTAGAGAGGCGGTAGTGTCGCAGATCTGTGTAATGCTTTTACTCTAATTATGACGCCCCTTTTAGATTGGGGACCCACACGTCGCTTTGGTACCGGTATCTATTGTCTTAGACTACGTATTGGCCTACTTTTTGGTAATGTACCTACCTCAATTTCTACTTCCTTGCCAGAAAGTGTGGGTGGCTCGGCCTCTTGTGGCAAAAGAGGTCTCCAAAAACCACCTGGCGCCAATCAATGACGTTAGAGCCGAAAACTTTAGGGCTGAGATGGGAAAATCTCGAAGTCGCCGCTGATTACCGCAGCAAGAGATCTTTTATAAAGGTCCTATGCCCCTTATAAGTGCCTCAGGGAATTACTACTGCTACAAATCTATCTCTATTTCTAAGCTACAGAGAATATTAATGGAAATATTATAAAGCTTAGGCTTTGTGTGACATTTTGTGCTTTGATTCAACCATAAAGGCAAAGAATTGGATTCAGTTTGAAATCGACTATGTGCATTGGTTTTATACGTAGGAGATGAAGATTAAAACGGGGGTATTTGATCGGCAATAGGGCACACTTAAATTCAGGTTATTACTTAAGTGTAATGCCCGAAAAATAACTGAACAAATGACTTGGCCGAATTTCGATTCTTATCGGGTGAATTCTTCGGACTTCAGTCAGATTAACAAAAAAAATGAAATAAAAATCTTACTCTGACGTATCTATCGCAAACTTACCTCGACTGCGCCGATTTTTATTTCAGTTATCTCTCAGGCATTCATTATCAGCTATTTGACGCCCACTGCAGGACATCCCTCATGGTTTTCCAAGCTTCCTGGTCTTATGCCGCCCGCATCCAGCGTTTTCCCGCCACCGTAACCAGGTCGTCAGACCATCTGGTGGAGGGCCTGCCCACGCTGCGTCGTCCGGTCCGCGGTCGCCAGGTCAGAACTTTTTCGCCCCAACGGCCATCAGTTCTCCGAGCTACGTGCCCCGCCGACTGCCACTTCAAGTGAGCGATTCTTCGAGCTATATAAGTAACTCGGGTTCTTCTGCGGACCTCCTTATTCCTGATTCGTTTATTTACAATAGAAAATGTGACTTGCAGAAATATTCCTAAATTAAACCAAATGACGTAAAAAGTAAAGGAGCTGATCCAGAGGATTGCTTTAGTTTTCAATTGTTTATTGCCGGTTACATAATTGGAATTTTCTAATTAAACACCTTCGTCTCCTTTAGATTTCACAAAAAAGACATAGTCAGAATAATACTTATCAAATTATTAACTTTTAATTCTTAATTAAGAATTGTTTTCGATATAATTCAGCCACGTTGTGATCAAATCGACACAACTGAATAATTTTTATCACTCAGGTATCGTCTCGGTTTGTTAGTCCTTTTCGTTTTGTTATTACGGTTTGGTGGACCATTTTTTTTGACTGCCTCGTTGGTCTAGCGGTATCACGACTGATTGCCATGCCGGAGTTCGTGATAAGAGTATGTGATAAATAACAAGTTATTTTATTAAAACATATAAAATACCTGAAATTTCAGTGCAACAAAGGTATCAAAAACAACAAAGTTTTATTTAAAACTTAACACTTAACACAATGGTTAGGTACTATGGGGTATGTGAGAATGTCAGGTGTCTAGGCTTAAGAGCATTTCATTAAATACGGACCGGACTACTGAAATTTCAAACAACGTAAGTGTAAATAAACCGATTAGTTTGCGGTGCGATACTAGGATAATTAAATTAAATTACGCAAAGCGCAAATTAACGGCTAACCAATTTGGCGGGAGATTTCATATGCAGCGCGTAAATTGTGGTTAGCTTCTGTTTTAATTACTATCGGAAATAACAAAATCTTAATTTGTTGGTTTGTAATAACCCGAACAAATCTTTTTGGCGGTAACGTGAACATAGTCGCAGATCGTTTGCACATGTCTTACTGTCTTTACAGAGTATGTGTGAGTAATTGACTACTTTAGTAATTGACTAATAGTAATTTACTACGCGTCACACTACGTCAATTACTCACAAATACACTGTAAAGACAGTAAGCGATGTGCAAACGATATGTGACTATGTTCACGTTACCGCCAAAAAAATTTGTGCTGACTATACACCACTGAATCCTTTTATCTTTTGATCATGCTGTCTTGCTCGCACAATTTAACATTTTTAGTGATTGTAATAACATGAGAACACTTTTGATGAGTGTGGTCTGAGGGTTTGATGCATAATTTTGTTAAATTGTGCGAGCGACACAGCATGCTTTACGTAGTAACAGTCTTAATACCTATTAAAAAAAACCTCAAAACTCAACACAACTTTTTTTTTTCAAAGTAACACAGAAGCTGTGTCTTATTGAACGTTACAAGTAAAACTAGGTGTCCGTTTCAAATTCTAGATCATTTGGAGAAAAAATGGACAAAAAGACTCCAAACTCAGTCTTTTCAAATATGTTCCTTAATTAACAGAGTTTACATATTTTTACCGGCGTGCGTGCATGCAACGACTAATGAATATTGAGGAAGCGAAAGTGATCTGTCAAGATCGTGGCAAGTGGCATTCCCTGGTCTCTGCCTAACCCTCTGGGATACAGGCGTGAGTTTATGTATCTTTATATATATGAGTAAATATTTTAATCTTTTAAGACCTGGTACTAATGCATTGAACTGGCTATAATTGCAGACATCTTTGTCATCTAAATAATCCTTAATGCTTTCCTTTTTAATAAAGTGCGCTCCTCATATTTTGAACCGCGCTTCTGGCAAGCTTATTATATCTTCAGGGATCTTATTATAGAAACTTATACAATAGCACGTAAAGGATGTATTAACTTTTACCAGCCTAAATCTTGGGAATGAAAATTTATGTTTATTTCTAGTATTTAAAATGTGTTGGCTACCTACAGTTTTAAAATTACTGATATTTTTTTGAGGTACATAATAGTCTCATATTATATATACTGAGTAGCAACTGTATCCCGAATCCCTACTGCTAGCTTATAAATGAATCTGATCGCGTATATGGCCTCAATGTCTGCTGGCCGACCTCACAGTAGTATGCCATAGGACATAATCTGTAGTGTAACTAAAATAAACAAGCCTAGCAGTTGTGACGTCAGTTAGTTTCCAGATTCTTTTGACTGCATATGCTGCAGAACTAAACCTATTTGCCATTTTTTCTATATGAGGACTCAATTGAAGCTTTGCATCAATCGTGATACCTAGAAATACAATTTCTTCTACAATGTCTAGTTTGTCATTCCCCAGTATAATGTTGCTGTCAACTATTTTTACATTTGGTAGAGTAAACTTTATACATTTTGTCTTAGGTATTTGAATTTAGCAATAAGTTATTGTGAATCAGTTCAGTACCTGAGAGAGAGCATTATTTTTGTATTATCGAGGTCATTTTCTTGTTTCTTAATTTTAAAAATAAGTGACGTGTTATCTACAAACAATACTATGTCTGACATGTTTGGAACTATGAACGGCAAATCATTTACATATACGAGGGAAAGGAATGGCCCTAAAATATACATCTGTGGCACTCCTATGACCCTGAAGATTTAGCTCTATTTATATCAGCTTTTTGAATCCTCACTTCTAAATACGATCTCAGTTTGTAGGCTGTTCCCATTTATTCTCATGGAGAAGTTGATAGTTATTGATATGTGTAATAATTGGACTAGGACTATCTTCTCAATTATTGTGCCTAAAACGAGTGGAACCGAGACTGGTAGATAGATAGATAGACAACACTTTATTGCACACCAGTAATTTACAGAGATATGATGAACTTAATATGTAGTTCTTAATTGGTCTGAAATTTGTGGGATCTTTCTTATCACCGCTTTTAAATAAAGGAACTACCCTTCTATATTCTAGCTAAATGGGGTATGGGCTTCAATGTACTTAAACGAAAAATTGGGGGGACATAGTCTTTCAAAATACGTTCAGCAAGAGTAGGAGAAGAGTCTACATGAACTGTTGTTACAATTTATTGGAATATTTATAAAGAACTGTTCAAAAGCCACAGCTGTGTCTTCATTTGAAGTTATTAATTTATCCCCTAATTTAAATAAGAATTTGCGGTCTCCTGGTATCGCATGTTGCTTTGTGGCAGACGGCCCTAAATAATTTTGATTATCTTTTAACATATTGTATGAAAGTAGGGTCATATGTGTTTGTTTTTTCTCATATAGTGGCTAAAGTGTGTCCCTACTTTTTAGGGTGCCGGCAGTGGCCCATTCACTATATCCAAATTTATTTTCTTTGCATGAATTTTTTTTCAATTTAGAATTTTTTTCAAAACTGTCTGAAACGACCTTGACGAAATCTCCATAAAGGGCTAAAGCATTTCGGGTTTTATTTTTTTGACTTGGTAAGTTACTTTTTATGTCAGTTTTAAATAATTCCAGCTTTTAAATTTTTGTGGGCCCACAAAATATGTCTTGCTCTGTTTTTTTTTAATCTGCTTCAAAATGTAGGTACAATTTGACGCCATTATAAGCAGCCTTTATACGTCCCACTGTAGGGCACAGGCCTTCTCTCAGAGAGAGAGTATGGGCTTAATCACCACGCGTGCCCACCGCGGATTGGCGATTTCAAGCACTGAGGAATGTGAATAGCTCAGACACCCAGGTTTCCTCACGATTTTTACCTTCACAGTTAGCGATTGGTATTGCTACTATAACTTCACAAATGAGAGAAAAGTCATAGGTACATGCCCGCACTGGGAATCGAACCTGGGTCTCCCGCTTCAGAGTCCAATGTTCAACCCACTAGGCTATTTGACGCCATTACGTGTTATTTTTCTTTTTTATTGCTAAAGTAAGTGAAACGTGAGACTATTTAGTAGTCTCTAATATTTTATTAATAGGTAAAGAAGTAGAAACGTAACTAGACAGCACACCAATTTAAAAAAAATGGTCAGAATTCAACTCGTATTTATAAAATCACGATTACTCTAAAACACTCCTCAGAGGCAGTTAAAATAATATGTACTCACGTGTTTCCTTTTACCATAGACTCTTTAAACTGCAACTGAGCAGTGTTTTAAGGAATTGTCAATTTACAAATACCACTGTAAATCTATAACAAAAGAGAGGTCTATAGTTCAAATTGACCATATCAACTTTGTAACGTACACACGTACTACGCATGAAACCAAAAAGTAATATTTTTAGTTATGAAATATTTTCAAAGCGAAACATTGTCGGGCTCTTTCGACAATATTTCATGTAAGTGAAACCGAACTTAAGTTTTAAATATTAAGAAATATTTCTCGAATGTCATAGGTTAGTTGGTAAAAAACTATCTCGTATTAGGTTCACCTTTGTATAAAATCGTTTTTTTAGTGCATTGCTTGTACAAAATTGAAATTAAATAAAAATTTTTTTTTTTTAATTTAATGAAAAAATAAATAAAACCTAATTAACTCACAGTCAGTCCGCTACTAGCTCAGTGAAACATTTTATTATCACGACAACTCGGTATATACGAGAACAATGCAGACAAAACTCCGGCTGGATTTAATTCGGACAGTATTTTCATAAATATTTATAAATGCTACCGGCTGTAGGCTGAAAATACCAACAAACGTAGCAACAAATTCCGCGTTTTAGAATTCCTTGTAAGGACGTACATACTTGGTTAATTGGTTTATTTATAAACTACGTTCAATTTTGATACAGAGTGTAGCTCACACATGTTTTTAAATGCGCAGGTAGTTATTTACTTTCCTTGGTAAGTGAAGGTTAATAGTAATTATTTATCCACTGAAAAGCTTTACCTACTTGAAATATCAACTGTGTACCCCGCCATTTTGTTGTTTGAACCATAATTGCTAAGACAAAAGATGTTATTACCTTAATTCCGGATTCAATTAATGGGTTTTTTTTGTCGGAAGAGTCCGACCCCGTTTCGCTATGATTCGCAGAGCTTAATCATGGTGAGTAGAGATGGAGCTCGCGTTGTCGGTTGCTCGTCTCAGTCAGAGATTCATCTCGCTCATCACGTTTGAGCTCTGCGAATCAGAGCAAAACCTGCTCGGACTCCTCCGACAATAAACCAAAAATCCGAAATTAAGTTAATAGTTTCGAATCTGGTCTTTCACTTTTTAAATAGTTCATAGACACAGAACCTAATGGTGAAGGAAAACATCGTGAGGAAACTCGCGGCCTGGTTGGCTCCGCACGTATTGACTCGTCTTTACTGTGGGCTAGGCTGACTAAGATTTCAGGATGGTATAGGTGCTAGACAAGCCTATTCCATCTAAAACAATGTCTCAGGCACTGCAGCGTCCGAGTGGTCCCTTCACCCATCTAGTGTGAGTAGAGTGCCACTGGCTGCTGTATAAATCATCTCATTACGTAGATGCAAAGGCCAAAGACCCAAAAAAATGACATTTTCTGTATATTATTGCAATAGATTGGATTGAGAAATTTCGTTTCAGTTTAACTAATAAAATTAATAACATCTTGGTATGGTATCTCGATTTCTCGTAATTCCAATAAAAACCTTAACAACACCTGATCGATATACGAACATTGCGGACTTAATGCAGAGTTCCCTGCCACCATAAACCGGCCATAAAGGGACGCCGAACAAAGAATGCAAAGTGAGAGCTATAGGTACATGCGACTCGGTCGTCTCTCCACAGTCCTTTACGATAGATTTATATTCATGATACTATCTCTAGCGCGTAAAATTTCGGACGCGATGGCTATCTAGCTACGAGCATATGTAATTTTGTTTGAATAAGTAAAGAGGGAAGGACAAAGGCTATTTGATCTGCCGCTCTGTTTAGAAGAGACTATAAATAGGAAGATGTTTGGATATCCATTTACATTCGACCCCTTTTGTTGCTTGCGTTGTATTTCCTTACTTACCGTCTCTACTCTTAGAGAGTCTACTGCTTCGGTTGTCAACATAATTACTTAAGTTTAATTTTTGTTAACGTTTTTTATTGTGCAATAAAGTGTAACAAACAAACAAATTATTGGAGTTTAGGGTTTTAAAATTATAGACAACAACAGCTTACTTCATCATCATCATCATTCAGCCACAAGAAGTCCACTGCTGGACATAGGCCTCCTCCATGGATTTCCAAAAAGACCGGTTGGAAGCGGCCTGCATCTACAGCTTACTTATCAGTACCGTTTATTTACATTCGTGTTCTAATTTAAATTTGACAACAGAAAACTAAGAGGCGAACAGCTGGCATTGTGGGCAAAACAACTGTATTGTTTGCTGATGAGAAAAATGCCACAGGTTCTGGTGGCTTCGCTTTCAATTTCGTATTTTATTTATACGATTTGTGTTTTCATATAATTCATTCATTCAATTATTTACAGAAGCAACAAAAGATAGCACCGTTAAGGGCGATGGAAACACGCAGAGAGAGAGGATAAAATTATATCAATCATTCGTTTACGAAGCCGTCTTCATTCACGCAATGTATTGCATCTTCATCCACTCAATGTTACATTATTACCAATTAGAAGTATACCTCTTTATTCAATTCAATACTTTCATTTTGGAACAAGTCCATAGTAATAGTGTCATTGAAATTCAGGCTTTAGCCTGAAAACCTCTCCAATAAAAGACGCCTCTAATGTACTCGTGTACAAACAAGCTTCCCCCAATGCAGATAAATGTGACTAATATAAGAAAATTCACACACAGCACATGGAATTGCTAATCCGCGGTGGGGACGCGTGGTGATTAAGCGCACACTCTATCTCTAAGAGAAGGCATGTGACCTACAGTGGGACGTATATAGGCTGCATTGTTATTAATATTATAAGAAAATTGTAATTTTAACATCGCAATTAAAACCAATTCGTTGCAACATGATGATCGAACGACAAAAAGTTTGAATTTTTGTGATCGACTCTCAATCATCACTTAAACACTTTTCTGAACAGTGAACACTTTTTCCGTACAGTGAATGAATCTCTACTAGGCTCCAGTCGGTAGGTAACGCTAAATTATATATACTCGGGTGCAGTTAACATCAAAATTCAGAAAGTCTAACCTGAAAATTTTACGAATATTTGCAACATATTGTTATGCATAGGGTTATTTCTGTTACACTCCTATTAAAATTAAATTAAAAAATTCTCAAAAAAAAGTGATTGTTTAAGACAAACTCTAACGTTCATGTTGAATTGCTGGAATCGCGCATTTTAGAAATAATCCTGTATGACGTAATGATTACCTACACCATTGAATTTTAAAATTCAATACCTACACCAATGCTGTTTCACACTTCCTCTACCTTCATTTGCAACGGCAGCAATGTAAACACTCATGAAAATATGTAGAAATAGGTCGACGACGTTTTATGGTAATGCTGCCTGCGTAAATGGATTTCGGGGGATAGTGTGTGAGGTTATGAGATTACTAATGTGGTATGAGAGAATGTTTGCACGTTTCTCCTTCGGCAAGGTCCTTGTTTTTTATTTTTATTTATTTATTTTATTTTATTTTATTATCTGCTAGTAAATAAATAATAAAGTATTTCTTTCCCGAGCAATTCCAATACCAATTAAAATAAAGTTAAATTTGGTTGAATCTTAAATATCGATCGCTGAAATTTAGCTACTGGTAAAATTTGCCAAAATTCAGCGGCTACAAATTTAGCTGCGAGCGGCGGTAAAAGCGGAGGTAGTGCATGTATATAATACTTCTCTCACATTTAAGAGGTTCTGGATACGATTCCTACACGTTTTCTAAGTTTCATACTCGCTAATGATGCAGGAAAATATTTACAGGGAAACCTGTTATGCACACACTTTTTAGGATTCCCTAGTCGACAAGAAACCCTTATAGATTTGCCATGTCCATCCGTCTGTCGGTCCGCGGCATAATTAATCACGCCGAAAAATCGGTAGAATAAAATCTTAAAACTATTTTTTTAGAATACCCCCCTCTACACCTAAATTACCTGCGATCGCCAACCCGCCTGCCAAGCGTGGCGATTATGGCAAAACCCCCTCATGGTTATGAAAACTATGAGGGAGGCCTATGTCCTGCAGTGGGCGTCAAATGGCTGATGATGATGATGATCATGATGATGACACCTAAATTAGCGATGCACTTTTTTCTCGCATTCACCATAACGTGGGGTATCGTTGGATTGGTGGTTTAAGAATATTGTGAGTGCAGGAAGATCATTTTTTTAGGGTTCCGTTTACAAAATATCAACCTTTAAAGCGCAAAATTTTGTCGGAGTAGGGCGTCGTTCCCCCTTCTCGTGAAGGGTTGACTGTAGAAAAATACAAAAAATTCAGGGTAATAGCAATATAAAAAACTTAAAAAAAAATCTATCACGGCTACGTTGGCACAACATCTTAACGAGTAATAGGTGACCAACTTATGAAAGGAAAACTTCGTACAAAATCCATTGAAAATTACGTTGAGGAAGTTGTTAATTCTATAAAGCAGACGAAACCCCCTCTTTCTACGAAACCATATACGGCGCGTGGCCCGACACGCACTTGGCCGGATTGTAATATTATGCTAGGATTACTTCTCTTGCTACAATAAAAAATGGCTCAGGCGTGATTCTGTTACATATTTTACTGCCTGTCAATTCATTCTAGTAAGAAAAGTAGCATTGGCATAATGCAGCAGACAAGATAATATAAAAAAATTGTTTAGTTTCCATTATAAATGATATTCTTCTCAAATACTATTTTACCCCCGAAAATAGCATTTTTTGTTAGTCCTTTTATAATATTCCGGAGTATGACTGTTATTTTTAAACCAAATCCCGCTCGACTAAGTGTACAGCTGTAAGTTACTCAGACTTTAAAATAATGAATAGCTCAAGGCTTATTTAGACCTAGTCATTACTAAGTCAAAGTGTTTACATAGGGTTGGTGTACCCAAGTATCCAAAAGCACTATTAACCCTTAACCGCAGTAGTTAATTCCGTCTATCTTAACAACGTTCGCGGGGCCATAAAGACCCCGAGTCGTGTATAATTTCGGCTAGTTTGTGGCAGTGTGTGACGAAGATACTCCTCGACACTTGAGATAATTACTTTTTTATGTAAAGGCGCAAGGTTACGAACGAACAGCGTCATCACTGTATGATTTTTTGTAATTTAAGTGCAATGAAAGTGTCAATAAAATAATTATATAAATAAGAAGTTGGACTCTTATTACTGTATCACCATTCATGGTTTAAAGTAGTTAGAAATTGAAAAAAATATCATCATCAATGGCCTATACATCTATTGCAGATGATTATGCAGAATTTTTTGGGCATTTACGATCGTGACTAAAAAGTCCTATTTGAGAAAAGACTCCCCCTCCGCACGCTCGATATGTGCAGGCGGCAGGCCCCTGCAAGTCGGAGTTTGGCCTGTGCATACCTCTTCACGCGTTTATCAGCCAGATGCAGAAATTAGACTTGGTCGTGTGTAGTGCGTCTCTCAGCGATAAGACGCCTCCACTCGTCGCGATCTTCCGCTAGCTCCACCCACCGATCGCTTGGGATTCCAAAAGTTTGCATGTCACGTTTAGCGCAATCCTTAAAACGTAAGTGGGGTCTTCCAGCTCCCCTTTTTGCTTGTGCTATTTCACCGAAGAGAACCCGTCTGGGGAGTCGAGAAGGTCCATGCGGTGCACATGCCCCAGCCATCATAAGCGCCGCTCTTTAAGCCTAGCGGTGATACTGGGCTGCTGTGTATTTGTAAAGACTGTCTCGTTTGTTAGGTACTAGGATCTTCCATGTGATGCCGAGAATGCTTCGAATACAGCGGAGGTGAAATAAATTCAACCGTCGTGTCTTCTTTGGGTATGACATCCAGGTTTCGGCTCCATACAATAGGGTACTTAAAACGCAAGTCTGATAGACGAGAGCTTAAATTTGTCCTAACGGTGAGGTATTTATTGTGCCTTAGGATACACCCGCTCCGCTAATTTTTGCAGTTTGCTCAGCGCAGCGCGAGCGAATGCTTTAACAACGATGTTCAAAAGCGATATACCACGATGACAGTTCCATTCACCTTGATTATATTAAGGAGCATTTTACCAATAAGCAATCATTGCTGTACCGCATCAGTAGAATGTTGGTCTCACTTTTAGATGTCACGGGTTCGATACCAGCATGCACCAATGACTATGTTTCCAAAGTTAAGAACATATTTGTGAATTTGCAGTAGTAATATTATCTAACTGTTAAGAGAAACGTCGAGGAGAAATCTGAGATTTCTTAGCGCCTCAAATTTATATACATTGTTTATGTATAAGAATAATATAGCTATTATATATAGAGATAGAGCGCTCCGCCAACTGCTACGCAGTTTGGCGAAATTGTGTACTACATTAAGGTTTGTTATTTTTTTGAAACAAAAAAAAATCGCCAATCTGTGGTGGGCACGCATGGTGATTAAGCCCCACAATCTCTCTCAGATAGAAGGCTTGTGCCCTGCAGTGGAATATATATAAGTATGTTATTGTATATTTAGATTGTCGGTGTATGATTTTCCGTTACTTCTGAAGACACAGACTGTATATTTTGCCCTATCCAGCTATTTAACCATTTTCTCTAAAAAAAAACTCGCTTCTAGGAAAAATCCAAAGTACCCCGCTTTAGATAAAAGGATGGTTAGCGCCTGCAGCGAACTCTGTTAACTATTAATCCCATTTTCTTTCGTCTGAGATAACGAAACTCATTTAAGATATCTTGCGAGCGTTCCTTTCAAGCGTTTTGGGGTGCAGCCGTTAAACGGAACAAGAAAATTTATAGAGTTGACAATCGTTGATGATCAATTGTGATGTATTTGTAGACTGTCTTTTTACTGGGAAAGAAACAAGAAGAAAGAATCGAGCAAGAAGATTTTTGGAAGAAAATTATTATTTTTTAATTCTTGTGACTTATTGAAGTATAAATATTAAATTCATAGTAAATTCACTGTAAAAATTTGGTAAAAATTAAATCATATACCAGAATCTTATGAAAAAGGTTAAAACCATTAAAACTCTTAGTAGTGGACATGTGTGTTACTTGTATGAATGATATGTAATGAGTAGTGGGGCCTCACTCAACTGAAAATCAGTTAGTCCACCTAAAATTTCAAATTGTTATTCGACATATATTTTTTTCTTAATTACACATTGCCATGTCCCGACCACTTTTTTAATGTTAGATAGATAGATAGATACAATATTCTTTATTGTACACAAAGATTACATTAACAGAAATTCAATAAATCGCAGTACAATTGGCGGCCTTATTACTACAAGCAATTTCTTCCAGGCAACCATAGACGGAGACAAGAAAGAAGTTAGAGACGGGTAGTCGGTGCAATTAAGAATTATGTTAAGTCATGAGATAACGATATAAAAAATTCTTCATCGAACTACAGCTCTGCTCTACTCCTACTCCGTCAGCTAATACGTATTTCGTCTTAAGAGACCAAAGGTTTCTCTTTATGTCTAATAAAGTTTTCTTCAAAGTATCCTTAATTGAAAATTCAAATTTATGCATAAGCTCTGATTGTAGCTGTGAGATTTCATGGAAGAGGGTTAAGACGGGAAAACTTAGAAGGTCTACTTGATACAAAATTAATTTATCTAGATGAAATTGTTATCGCATCATAAAAATGAAAAATGAAAATGAAAATGAAAAAAACTTTATTTAGAAAAAGGTTAAAAAAGTGGTTACTGGCTCCCAAACTAGGATTCCCTGTGCTATGGGTAGCCAGGCTTCTTCCAAAATACATAATAATATGTGTTTTACAATAGTTACTAATAGCATCTAATATCTACACGTTCTTATACCGTAGCGTAAGTAACGACTACAAGAAACAACACAAATAGCAAAATAAAAAGGAATATAAAAAGGAACAATAATTATAACATCCACACATCACAATTGATCCCAATAATTGTGAGGTATGGTCCCAATTACTGCCCTTGTAATGGTTCTAAATCCCAAATTCATACTTAGGCCAATCGTAAAAATCAAAAGCGGTGATCCCCAAAGAAATTCGAGCCCACGACATCTTACATAATGAAACTTGTTACCGCTAGACCAACGAGGCAGGCAATAATTACGGATTACGGAGAGTAGAGGATAAAACTAAGTAGATCGAAATTGACACCCAAAATATACAGTGAGGAAGTAGGACATGAGTACATTCAAAGCTAGTTGGCAGGTTTTGGTTTTTCATATAAGTTACCTAGAACCACTTCCTTCTTTGGCAAATATGACTGGTAGACAAACTACCTGCAAGATAAAATCTGCGGGCAAATTTTGTATCTGGTTTATTTCTGTTTGTATTGTTGGTACCCTATAATGTTTTTTTTGTAAATAAATACACATCATTTCAATTGGCAATCTTAAGCTGCGTACGGAAAAACTGAACGAATGCGAATTAATTCACACACCGATCGTACACGGCTAAAAGTGACAGTTGGCTTCCATCTACGGTCACTTCACTGATAGACACGGTCAGAATATTTCTGCACCTCGCTCAAATGCATTTCCAGTTTCTCCTTTTACCACGCCGCGCTCGCCCCGTCGTATCAGTACAGTGTCGATGTTGCGTTACCGAGCCAGGTGAATAGATATTGTGACGATAAGACTAATACTATGAAAGAAATGTGCTATAGGGCTATGATATCGCTATAGGGTCTATACTGATTATTTGTTCACTTTCATATGGTCGATCTGTACCGGATATTAGAGATAAGAAAACGATGAAAGAACTCCTTGGTTCCTTGGTCGATAATCTCGTTTCTTAATCCGTCAAAGAGACTCGGAGCGTCGTCCGTCCGGGTACTTTCCTATCTTCTTATTCAGTGCAAGAGGGGTTGAGTCGGACACTGAGATCTGCTCAAGCCTTCCTCTGCTCGGATGCTTTGCGAATTATACTAATGAGAATTGTATTAGGATCTCCGAGGCCAGGGGAATTAATTTTCGCGGGACGAAACCTCAATAACATTTTGTCCAAAGGAAAAGTATCAAATTCTTGAGGCTCTGGGAAAAGCTTAATGACGAGCAATGGCCTCGTTTAAACTAATTGAGAGGGTTCTTTTTCGTTATCTGTAATACTTGATGTACGTTGTAGTGGTAAACAAAACAATTATTAGGCTACTTGATATGTTTTGTAGGTATTCAGAATGTATTAAAGAAAAATCACTAACTCTGATCGATGTATTAATGTAGCCATATTAATCGACGGTTCTAATAAAAGGGTAGATACATAATTAGACTTAAACCCTCTAGTCATAAATCACATAAATCTCGATTATAAGTGATATTATAGAGGAAGAGTTTGTAAGTAAAATAAATCGGGTTTCTTCCAGCGAAAGTGACAGAAGGAATGTTGCAAAGATAAAATTCCGCCTTTTCGAATAATGAGCTAGTTAATTAATAGAATTGCAGCAAAGTTTTACTTCGTTACTGGCCTATGGCCAGTCTGATAGGCCTCACATCGCCTGTTGGGCCGTGATTATACATTTATGGTACGTAGTACTTTAGTTAGGTGAAACTGAAAAGTTGCATGCACGCACGACGGTCTCGGGTAACTACTTTTCATCTTGTGAAAGAGGTCTGTCAAGATCGTAGCAAGTGGTGAACCCTAATCGTGGCAAGTGGCAAAACCTGTATTCCGGAGGGATAGGTACCCTCCGAGTTACCAGCTTGAGTTTATGTAGTTAAATGTATGTTTTTTATTGTTTATTTGTAACAACAAAAAATTGTGCAGTTCGACTTTAACGTGACACTTTATATGCAATTATTTAGGAGTAGAATCCTTATTCCCTTCCACCGCAGAGTTTCGTACAATAAACCATTTCTGGAGGGTGTGACAACCGGGTGTCTTATCTTATTTCCTTCCTCTACGCGCACGTAAATATTCGGAGCATTTATTTCATAACGCGGAAGTTAGATAGGCCGTCTTTAAAAGCGTAGTTTCTCAATGAGAACTCAAGAAGTTTACTACAGCTTGTTAACTCAGCACTTTTGGCAAAACTGCCAAGATTTGAACCGAAAATATCATAAAGTAAACCCTAAGTGTTTACTTAATGACATTCTATAAGTGTGTCCCATTAGATTTCTCAAGAAACAACACGACAGAATGACACTTGAATGTTTTTTCTTGGTAAGGCTGTCTTAAGTATACTACTTTTTTAGCAGCTTGTAACCTTTCCAAAATTATCTGTATCTGAATTGGAATTAAATTTTTTCTGTATCTTTGTGCCTGGAATTTCACAAATATTAAAAAAAAATTGCAAATTTTCGACACTAATAATTTTTATTTGAAACAGAATTTTGCAAATGCTTTCCAATGTAGATATCAAGATTAGTTTAAGAAACTGGTATCTTTTCAAATTCCGATGATCGGTCAAAAACTTTTAAAATATTATGCGTATGACGTATTCTCAGACTACCAAATAAACAACAAAAAAATCATAAAAATCGGCCGTTTTGGAGGAATTCGATTACAAACACTGTGACACGAGATTTAAAAACTTTCACACAACACAATCACTTGTCCTGATCCCAAACTAGGATTTGCTGTGCTATGGTAACAAGGCAAGGGCATCAGAACAAGGAAATACATCCAGACTGAGGCCGTTTGTACAAATGTACGGTGGCGCCTAGTGGGACTCGAGCCCGACCTCCGACATGGTAATCAGATGTGATACCGCTAGACCAACGAGGCAGTTAGTACGGATTAACTCGCGAAAGGAGTGTTCTTAATACGTTATAATTCTGTAATGATTACGTTTTTACTTGGAGCTTGGAGCATCTGCTGAAGTGGGCAACAGCTGTGGCAATGGGAAAAGTTTGCCAGAAATTGGGCATTAGGTTGGCAAAGCATTTGTAGCATAGCATTACAATCGCTGCTGTGCAAAATAAAGTATTGAAAAACAACAATGAAGTAAGTATTCATTCCTAGGTCGTTATTTTTGTTGTTGTGTTGAATATATTTGACTAATTTATCGAGATGAAAATATTTGTGGACAAAACATATATTTTGCTCCAATTCGAGAGGCTATGATATAAGATAAATTATTATTATTAGTATAATAACACGTTAGTGCATACTTCTATATTCCCATCATGCAATACAAAAAAGCTCCCTAGAAATCGGGTGCAAACTGCGACCTCACAAGCTGCGAGTGGCGCTACAATGTATGTAGCTTTCCTTAATATTTGAAATATCTCGTAAAATAATGTATTCTAGTGGGTTTAACCAAAAAAAAACTAGATCGAATAAGATTTCATTATGAAAATAACTAGTCTTTTCGCATTTTTAGGAAAAAGATAATGATACTTACATAAAATTAAGAAAAGTTTATTTACGGGTTTTCTTTATTGTTTGAGAGTCTTTGTACCTACTTATGTAAAATTTCAACCCAATCAATTCTATTGTCAAATAAAAGAGAACCGAAATGGTCAAAATATGGTGGGTCCGTAATCATTACAAAACTCAGGAAAATTATGAATTATTTCTAGAAAAACAGGTGTGACGCAGCCCTAACTGTACTTTCATCGTCATCATCAACAGCCATTTTACGCCCACTGCAGGACATAGGCCTCCCTAAAGTAAGTGTACTTTACTTTTAGTGAACCCACAAATATCACTTTTGGGCCTTCCAGGTGAGTATTATTTCGCTAATTCCGTCGTCCGAAACAGATGTTTGCGCTTACCTCGTTATAAAATAAAAGGAACCGGTGAAATAATTTCACAAAAGCGTTATATCTTTCCCCGGGTCACGTAAGAGGGTAGCTTGGGGGAAAATTACATTTTGTTTGGCCACATCCACGGCCCAGACATGGGACAACTCAGTTAGCGAATGCTCCGAATTCTTCGGTAATTCTTTCATATCTCGCCGATCGCGAGGAAGACGAGTTTGCTGGATATAATGGAGAATTTGAAAAGGGAATTTGCTTGGTTATAATTTCAAATTTCTCATAAAACACTGGTAAGAAAAGTCCAAGAACCTTTTTCGCGGGTATGGTACCCGGTTCGATCTTGGCAGTTGACAGCCGACTGTCGCGTCCTGGGGCCTGTTTCATACGGTTTACTATGACAATTCGAGGTATATTTTAAGTCGATTTACCAACAGATTAACAAGTAGCCTCTGCTACGTAATGTACCTCAAATTGTCACAATAAACTAAGATTGTAATTTTATGAAACTCAGCTTTTTATGGCCTTGCATGCATAGTTTTCCGACGTTGGTAGAGTGACAAGGTCCACCAGATGATTAGGTCGCGCTGTCTAAATAGGAAAGCTCTGCATGAAAAGCCACAGAGAGCGGTATTGCCAGGCAATATTGCCAATATGCCCGGGCAGCAACAAAAGCGCGCGCGGACTGTTCCCGCGTATTGTTTGTAAAAATAGATAGTGCAAAGAGTCTGGCATCGCCGATAACATTTCATTTGACGTTTGAACTAGTGATGGAGATATGGTCAAAGGTATGAAGTTGTGAATGAAAACTAACTTATTAATAACGTGTTTCGTCTACACACTATTTTCAAAATAAACCTATATTGCCTAGGTGTACGTACAGTCAATGAGAATGAACAAATTAATGAACAAAATTTTGCTAAAGTGAATTATTGCGTCAATTTAACCTGTATGTTTAACTCAAATGTAACTCTAGGTATAAGCATAATTTTACCGTGATGCAGGTTCAATTTGTAGACTTATAGTGTAGGCATAGTTGTACATTTTGGAATAACTTTCTGAGAGTTTCGCAGTGATATTTTGTATTTGAAATAGGTATTTTTTAAGTTACGCGAGCAAGTAACATTATATTATACTTTATTGCCTGTGTAATGTTTTGTTTTGTTTTTGTTTATTAGGCATGTAAAACAGATAACAATCTTAAAATAACAATATTGGAGCATACTGGTTTTAAGCTAGATTGACACCCAAAGTATACACGCACATTAAAATACATAGAAAAATGAATTAAGGTGGTCCTCATATTTAAGAGTAATGAGACAAGCATTATATAAAAACTAAAGAGGACATTACTACCAACTTGAAACTACAAAACAGCCTTTTAAATAGGTACTTATTACATTGTCGAACCAAAACTTTATCATTAGCCCAATTTCAGACTCACCCACTTGTAAAATCAAGTAAGTAAATCTGGAACAAATCCAATAACTTATTATATTTATAATACTAAGTATTTAGTTTTAGACATCAATAATTGCAGACATTTTATCTTATAAAGTCGAAGACTAAGTTTGTATATATCTAAGTCAGAACAAAGAGTAGAAACAGTGTTATACAAACGACACATGCGAACAATCGGATTATAATATGAAGTGTTATTTTTATAGACATGCAATGTGCAATGTCTGTACATTAAACAGGACATTACACAAGAAATAAGATGTACAAAGACTTAGGAGAAGCAGTAGAAAAACAGGTACATATATGTGCACAAAATAAACTACATATCAGAATAAAAATACATTCTTAGGTACTATTATAAATAAATAATATATATCAATATATAGCTCAATGTTATTATATGCGTAGATAATGCTCTTTCAATCACTTCTTGAAGGTACCAATAGTTGGACTAGCGCATTTTTTCTGTGGCAGTGCGTTCCACAGCCTGACTGGACAGTGAAGGAGTCACCGTAAGCTCCAGTATTGTGAACAGGAATTTTAAGAAGATGGGTGAAAAGTAATCTTTTTGTCTTTATCCGGAGAACAGGTATTGCAACTTTTCTCTCAGGTATGCGAGAGATGACGGATTTTGTATAATAATGAGAGTATGTGTGCATTCCGGGAAAGACAAATTGGGAGTCATTTTATCTTTTGTCGGAAACGAGACACATTAACAAAATTGGGTAATCCGTATGTGAAGCGGCTACCCAAATTTTGTAGACGTTCGAGTTTGTCTAGCAGCTCATCATTGGCGTCCTAGTAGCGAACATACGCATAGTCAAGAAGGGGAAGAAAAAGTGACTGTACAAGAGTAACTTTAGTTTTAATTGGACGATAGCTTTGAAGACGCCGCAGTGAATGGAAAGCTGCAAAGACGCGCCGCGCCGACCAAGAGAGATGATAGTCAAAGAGCACTCCTAAGCTCCTGGCCGTTATTATTTCAACATTATTTGAACATTGGCAAAGTTATGGGATACTCGTAGCACCGGAGTTTTGGACCCTCTCTGATATAAAAATACACCCTGAACAATCACGCAACAAATTAGAATTTTTGTGGTCCCCTTTTTCACAACGTAGAGTTGCAAAAAGGGTGATTTAACTTGACCCGTTATAATAATTACTGAAAGGCTCCTTTTTTTGGGAAAATGTGAATGGAGGCTACGTTTTGGGTCATTACTTTTTCTGTTAACTTTTTATTCTTGTATGGATGGTTCCATACGGCCAGCACAACAACCGGCCTCACCATGGATGTAATTGCGGCTCGCTTGCGCATGGTTGCATGAAAGTCGTCTACTTGTGCCTCAACGAGCACTTCTAATAAATTTAAAGTAAAAAAATAAATTTAAGTTTTTTTTATTTAAAATAAAAAAAAGCAGGAACCGCCCTCACCATGGATGTAGTTGCGGCTGTCCCGCGCCCGACGCGCGGCGGAGGCGACTCGCTTGCGTATGGGTGCATGAAAGTCGTCTACTTCTGCCTCAACGAACATCTGTAATAAATTTAATCCAACGAGGTCCTTTTGGTAAATGAAACTTAGGATTAAGGGTGAATATTGAGGTCACCGTCTAGACGAATGTTTTATTAGACTTGTAGGTATTATGATACAAAAAGGTCACCTGAAGTTATTTGAAAAGAAAATATTTGTTAAGATTTTATTCGCTTGTTATTAAAAGGTTACTAAAACACTTACTTTAACCATTTATTTGTTAGATGTTTACTGGCTTCCACACTGTAAAAGTTGCAAAATGATTACAATATGAAAACTTATCCCACCAACTTGTTTGTAACCAATTTGTAACGTAATCAACATGGAGGTTGAAATAAATAGGTTAGTTATCAATTTGTTCTGTGGTTATCAACGGTAAATTACAAATAAAAAGAACGGTTCTAACATAAATAATGATACTTCGCACTGTGAAAAATTGTCACACTGCTATAAAATAGTTTTACAAAATACATCTTAATTTCCGTAGCAACAACGCATATTTTGAACTATAAATAAAAGAGTGGCTCCAAAATGTCTTGCTTAATTTCTTCGAAGTGTCATGTCCGGATATCTCAGTGGTATAGTGCCAAAATCCTGATATGAAGGATCCAGGTTCGGTTCCCAACTATTAATTTTAGGGAAGAAGGTTTTTTTGAGTTAAAGCTAAATTTGTATGGAGGGGTTTTTTATGGTTAATGTCGGCAAAGTTATGGAGCAAATCATTCTTATAAAGATCATAAGTTATAGTTGGAAACCTTTATTTGGCGATTAAACATGGCGAATATTATTACTAATTCCGCGTGGCGCCGGATTAAGAATAGCGTCACTCCATTACCTTCCGTGGATGTCGTAGAAGGCGACTAAGAAAATAAATTACCAGGAAACGGGCAGTAGCGTCTTCCTGAGATTTCAATAGCATACTGCGATCGCCAACCCGCCTGCCAAGCGTGGCGATTATGGCAAAACCCCTCATGCTTTTGATAACCATGAGGGAGGCCTATGTCCTGCCGTGGACGTCAAGTGGCTGATGATGATTATTAATTCGTGATGTTCTTGCCTGGATACCGCAGCAAATGGTATCCTAGTTTGGGACCAAGACAAGTGATTATGTTGTGTGAGAGTTATTATTATCGGCCGGCCCGCACCGCTCGCTGCATAAATATTGCACCTTGTGGAGCCCCTCGTGCCCTCGCGTTCGCGCGCTCGCCCGGCGTCGCTGAGCCACATACAGCCCTCGCCATTTTAGCTGGTGTAGGCACTTATGCTTTGCGCGGGCCCGAAGATTACTTACTATCTTTATTTGTACTATGGTGATAGGGCTGTGGCTGTTTCGTTTGTTAATTATTACTGTAATATTTTGCGTTCTATAGTTGTCGAAATGTAAGAAGCCTGTTTTGACAGCTACACAAAAATGCATTTTACTTTGGATTCACTCGAACAAATACATAAAAAGACACATACTCTGGCATATTAATTAACGCTCGAAAGAAAAAACTGATTTTGTAGTCCGAAAAGTTACTCTTAGTTTAGATGTTTATTGTTTTTGATCTCAAACTAGGTTACATTCCATGGTTTTTGTAGCTGTCAAAACGGGCTTCTTATATTTTGACGACTTTAGTTCTAGTTCGACTGGAGATTTCCGCACTTAGCCTCATAGTTGGGCCGTTGTACGTAGCAAGTGCTGGGGTATGTCATGTAAATACCTCAGACACTAGGGTTCCCTCACGATGTTTTCCTTCACAGTTATTGAGTGGTATTGCTACTATAACTTCACAAATGTACGTAACTTAGAAAGAAAATTCATTGGTACATGCCGGGATTCGAACCCACGACCGCCCGAATGAGAAGCCGGCTTTCTACCGCTCCGCTACCATAGCTCATAATTATGTTTTGCTTTAAAGAAAAGCAAACGGTAAGGGCAGGTTAAACTCTTTTTGATGTGGCCACTAACAGCCGCTTCTCTATTGCGGTTGAAGAAATTCTTTCGTGAAATGCGTGGTGGTCTGTGGTTTTGTAACCGAACAATGTTTCTATTATATGATGTTTAGTACCTACCCACTTGAAAGTGGCTTTGATATATGAAACTTTTCACGATTAAAGCATTATATTCGAAATTAATTTTTAAGGGTAAATTATAATTTCAACTTTTTTGGAAGATTCGTTTTAGGAGTAATGATTCAGAAAAAACTACTTCTTTAAATTTACGATAGCTCCGGGTACTAACATGTACCTAACATTGCATGAAACTTCGGATGTGCCATCTTCATAATTGTCGAAACGAATTGCAAACCGTCTGAAAATGTCTGAAAATGAAGGTTGCACCCGTAATCACAACTGAGAAAAAGTAAAAATACCTTTACATTTTTATTTGCAAAGCCGCCCTTAACGTAACTGATTAGACCTGTTTAGATTTTGCATGTACGTAAAGGTTTATGTGCTGTCAGTTTTGATAATAACTAGACATCATTCCTGCCCCACACTGGCACGGTCATGGTGGCGGCCACGCCCGCGATCCATATGTGCTATCTTGATGTCTTTAAATCTAGATACTTTTATAACATCTGGCTGCGATCTGTACAGGCTGCGACCGCCGCGCCAGTGTGGGGTAGGCTTCAATTCAGTAGATAGGTCAGTCTTTATCTACAAGGATTTCCAAAGAGGGGAGAATAGACCTTAATATTTCGTTTTAATTCCACACCGTAAATAATAATTTGGTCAAGTTTCCCTACACCATTTCGGTTGCGTGCCCAAAGTTTTTATTACAATTTTATTGTTATTTAGCCCTGTTTGTACTTTGTTTCAGATTACATCGGTGGTTCTAAAGGAGCTGCTTGGCGCTAATGTGAGTTTCCGAATTTCCTTTTTATTTATGGTACGCAAATGTAATTGAATTTCTCCCTTTGCCGGGCTATACGCGAGATACGGCTAACAAATTATACCGACCTGTTCTTTTGTGCTAAAAACGTAAACAAACGAGTGAATGGACCATAGAAGTTTGTCTAAATTTTATGTCCAATACCGCGAGCGACATTGGACGTAATGCCAAAATACTAGAGTTCGCGTAATAGCACACGCTAGTGTTGTGTGGGTCCAAGCAAAAGTTTTTGCAGAGGGAAATTCGTGGGTTGCGGAAAGGTAACGCCTAACTATGAGCGTTAAGAAACTTTTATGAGGGGCCGGTCCATTTAACCGCGAGTCAAGAGCTAATTCTGGGTCCGGTCTCGGCGAACTATGCACCTGAGACTATGCTTTTTATTTCACGTACGCGTTTCCACCTAATTCTCGCCTCGCGCCCACCGCAACCGTGGGCTGAACTTTGTCGGGCGTCATAAATTTATTTAACGGCCCAAAGGCAATAAGAGGCGGAGTGTAAAAAGAAAAATACGATACCAACGTGCCTAGCCGTTATTGCAATTAAACAGGGGAAGTAAATCTTTCAATACGAGCAGGAAGCGTTCGCTTCCAGTTTCCTCCTTTAATTTATCGCTTTGTTTAGCTAAGTGGCGCGTCTCACTGACGGATTGCGATGCATTCAATTAAACCAGAAATCTAGAATGAGAACAATAATGATAAAGGGTTTGATGAGTGTAAGTTTTAATAAAACTGAATTTTAACGAATGTTTGTTTACTTCTCCATTTTACAATTTTCCGACGTTTCGGTACTTTTGCAAGTGCCGTGGTCTCGGTAGGCTGAGGTGACAGGCGTCTTTTTGAAAGCATTAACTGTTTGATTACAACCCTAAAATAAAATTGTAAAATGGAAAAGTAAACGAGTAAATATCCATTAAAATTCAGTTGTATTATGTCTAGTGCTCGTGTTAACCTCAGAAAATACTATGAGTCTTAAGTTTTATCACGAAAAGGCCCTCAGCTTTTTTACGCGTTCTCCCAGGCACGGTTTGGAGAAAGTGATAGTTACTGGCCACTCTGGCCGGGTGGATAGCAAACACGTCAGAGGATGTACACCAATAAAAAGATGGCTATCACTGTCGAGGGAAACGAATACTAATTTCCTTCTATGGCAAACAATTCAACATGATACGAATGGTTTAAGTTACGTACATTTGTGAATGTACATGTCCGGCTTTCAAACCCACGACCTCCTGAATGTGAGGCAAGTGGTCTACCAACCGCGCTTCCACCGCTTGAAGCACAAAAAAGTCTGTCTACATATAAAAATAGACCGTATGTTATAGAATCCTTCGACGAAAAAGTGGTTGGTTAATCGGTAGTATTAGAAGCGTCACACGTAGCTGGTTCGTTCGCTCGGAACAGTGCGCTCGCGCGGAGGATCGTGTTTTTTCGCTGATTTATTTTATTTCCCGAAGGAGTCACGATAAAAAGCGAAGGTGCCTCACATCTGCCGATAGCTCAATCACTCCACACACGTATTTAATTTTGTTCTGTGTTGATTTATTCCACTTCGATTACACCGCCTCTCTTTGAAGCAGATTGTCGGTAAACGATTTTTCGCCTTTTTCCGCTATACTTGGTTGTGCAAAGCGGGTTCATGGCGATGAAAATGTATAGAACTCGTGCGAAATTGGGCGCTCCTGAACGTTTGAGTGAGTTCCTTAAAGATTTAAGAATAAAATTTTCCGTCGTTGGAATTTCAAAATGTCGATGTTTTTTTCTGTCTGGACGGTGCTGGGGTTGCGATTCTCATAGTTCCGCCACCCCGTTTTCGTGAAGCGTCCTCGGAAAGGAAGGAATTTAGTTGTTCGTGTGGCGCTAATAACCCCTGGAGGGTAAGTAAGTCGAGTAAGTAAAACGCGCGTTTCAGGGGTAATAGGAAAATGAAGGGACGAGTGTTAAATTTCAAATTGCTTAATGGCTCGGAAGCAGGCATTTCATTTTCCATGCGAATTGTTGCGTAATTTACGTGCGACGCTCTCTGTATTAATATTTTTTTCGCATTTTCAAATATGAACCTGCCTTTTTTCACCCGAAACAAAAACGGCGTGGAATAATTTACTGTATAACAACGACCCCCGTGTCATCTGCAAATGGTTGGCTGTAACTCGCACCTCGAACAGTACGGATTGTTATGTTATAATACGATATTTACGAGAACGTGTTTGTCTTTGCATTTCGAAACTACATGATTTCCCAGACGCTTCGTTAAAAATTCAAAATAAAAGCTGCTACAATCACACACCGTAATTGTCTACAATCAGAACTAGGTACCTATTTCAATTAGCCAATGGTTCTAGCAAGCGCGACGATATGAACGTTGCTTACTGATACAGGCAGCACTACTTTTATTTTATTCAATTCTCACCCGTAACCCAAGTGTAATAAGAATACGCCTCAAAGCCATTGGAAACTGAAGTGTACAATGCTATTCAAATATTCATAAAACGCGATGGTTAGCTATCGATTCTAGGGCCGACAAAGAATCATGCCGTGGTTTAACCATGAGTTTGCTGACCGCTGCAATCTGTACTGTACTGTACTGCGGTGGTAGCCTAGTGGGTTGAGCATTGGACTCTGAAGCGAGAGACCCAGGTTCGATTCCCAGTGTGGCCATGTACCTATGACTTTGTTTTCTAAGTTATGTACATTTGTGAAGTTGTAGTAGCAATACCACTCGCTAACTGTGAAAGAAAACATCGTGAGGAAACCTGAATGCCTCAGCTATTCACATACCTCAGCGCTTGAAATCGCCAATCCGCGGTGGGCACGCGTGATGATTAAGCCCATGCTCTCTCCCTGAGAGAAGGCCTGTGCCCTACAGTGGGACGTATATAGGCGGCTTATATACATACTGTACTGTACTGCTACGCACAGGCGTTTGCCCATCGATTTGCTTGTATCGAAACAGCATTGCGTGCGTTTGTGCATGCATGTGTTCGTGTGCGTGTATGTTCATGTTGGTGTGTGTTTATGATCACTGTACATATAAACATAATTATCGTAAAGGCCTTGGCCCTCTTCCCATACATGTTCCAGGTTTCTCTTTATTATTTCATTTTTATCAGAAATAATAAAATATTGTATGTTATTCTTAGACTTGCCACTTTGTGTTCTCTGGCAAAGCTAAACAGTGTGGGGCGTTTTGATATAATGATATGTTTCATCAGTTAGTTTTGGATGACAACATTTTACAACATTTCAACTGTCTAGCTACCACGGTTCATGAGATACAGCCTGGTGACAAACACAGACAGACAGACGGACAATGGAGTCTTAGTAATAGGGTCCCTTACCCTTTTGGTACGGAACCCTAAAAACCTGCCAAGTGCAAATTGGACTCACGCACCGAGGTTTCCGTACAAATTCGTAGACTCGGAGACAATTTTTTTTTACGATCTGAACTGTATTTGTAGCATAAGAATTAAAGTACGTTATCGTTAAAGTACGTTCATTTTGCTACGGCTCTCAAACCACCCAAAATTCATGGTATATAAACATTAATTATTGTATAGATACAGCTCGTGGTTGCGGCGCAGGTGGCAACGGATACACCCTACGAAAGGTGTTGTTCATTTTGCTACGGCTCTCAAACCACCCAAAATTCATAGCATATATACATCAATTATTGTATAGATACAGCTCGTGGTTGCGGCGCAGGTGGCAACTGATACACCCTACGAAAGATGTTGTTCATTTTGCTACGGCTCTCAAACCACCCAAAATTCATGGTATATATACATCAATTGTATAAATACAGCTCGTGGTTGCGGCGCAGGTGGCAACGGATACACCCTACGAAAGATGTTGTTCATTTTGCTACGGCTCTCAAACCACCCAAAATTCATGGTATGTATATATCAATTATTGTATAAATACAGCTCGTGGTTGCGGCGCAGGTGGCAACGGATACACCCTACGAAAGATGTTATCAGAGGCCTCGCCTTTATTATTACCCACTGGCTACGATGAAATGTAAACGGTATCTGCCTTAGTGTGGTGTTCATAAATAGCCCTCATATTTGTGAACAAAATGCCAAACTTATTCAGTTCTGGCTGTGCCCACGATTAGAATAACAAGGATTATGTTTTTCAATTCAGAATATATTTATTTTTAGATGATTGAGTGTTAAACATGAAAACTTTCTCGTTAGTTATTAACAGTTTCTGTCACTGTCGCCGCACTTTTTGTGTGCAAATCTATTACGTATGATACGTATGATCCCTGCAAAGCCTTTATGCATAGGTGCGAGACTACATGTACATGTATTAGATAGATCGGAAAGATGTAAGCTGAATGACGTCAAGGGCTAGGTTGATGTAGAAATGTGCGCGGCTATTTTAAGAGTCATATCAAAGTAAAAAACCGATGGTTTATAACGATCCCTTGACTACTGACCAAGTAATAGACCACGAGTACATTTTAAATTCCTCGCTGCATGAATATTAGACTGGTCAGTCGTATTTCAAATGGCATTTCTGAATTTTCCATTCACGGTGCACCCTAACCTATCGAACTCATCACGTGCTCATTATTATTGCGTCTGTACTGCGTATTTTAGGGACCGTACATGTTACCACAGGCCTGCGACATGCGGGCGCAATGACACAAAGTAAAATAAACCACAACTACTTCCGAGGTTAGAGACTAAAATCCTAGTGCAAAAATCCCGGCCACGTACGGTTGACACGACGGTAGGTCGACGGGCATATCACGGAAACGTTCTTTGCACTTTTATTGTATTTTATTTTGAAAAAAACTCTATTTACCTACATTGTTTAATTTGTCATGATTAAAACTTTTCCAAATACTAAATCAGCTTGGATAGCTGACTATATCAAAGTACTTTACAGTAATATATCGTGTCACGTTACCGAGGGTTGTATGAAGGCACCAAAGATAGATTTAGAAATGTAAAAGTATAATCATCAGAACCCCTACCTACGATTAAACTAAACTTAATACTAATAAAAACAACAAAAATATATACAAAAGAAACCTTAGGTCCCAAAAGGGTAAGCAGATCGTGGAGGCAGGTCATGGAGACGGGCAGGCAAGTCGTGGAGTCAGGCCGTAGAGACGGGCAGGCAAGTTGCGACGGCAGGCCGTGGAGACGGGCAGGCAAGTCGTGGAGTCAGGCCGTGGAAACGGACAGGCAAGTTGCGGAGGCAGACCGTGGAGAGGTAGACAGGAACTCAGGTAAGTCTCTCAAGCAAGAGCTCAGGTAGGTCTCACAAGTAAGACTCAGGTAAGACTAACTCGAAAGCCTTTTTGGGCGGCTTTTATACCCCAAAAGTAGTTCGATTCTAATATTCAAATTTGATCTGAATCTGCGTTATAATTCTTCTGGAAGTTTCCGGATCCTGTTCCAAATCTATAATTTCGAATTCCAGATCTTCTTTCTCTTTCTTGCATTAATTTAAAAATAAATTCGATTTGGAATGCGAATAGTCTTCTAAAAGTCTCCATAGGCCAGAAGTTTCCTTATTCGACCTTCTTAGTATGACGGTTATTTGACATAATTTAGCAAAATAAAGAACAATATTCAAATAAAAGAAATATCTGACTAACAGTTGAATCGTTGACAGTAAAGCAAAATACAATATTTACAATGTGGAAAGTGGAAAAATAATTAGAAATACGTATTAGCTTTGAAATAGTAGTGAACCAAATTATCCTTTCGTTCGTGATAACATGAAGGTGTTGTGAAATTGGATTTCAGTGGTTCAACTTGGACAAAACGTAAGTCTTTTTGTATTGATAGAAAGAGTAGGGTGCTAGGCAATAGAATCGCGTTAGACGCGTAAGCTAAACCCTACAACCGGGTACCATCCAGTAATGTATGGTACCCGGCTGCCTTTGACTCTATATGCCTCACATGTTCTCTTCGCGATTATTTTGTTTTTATTTTAGTTTTGTTGACTATCGTGTATTTTGTTGCGTGTGTACTTTGTGTTTCTATGGCAATTTGAATAAACGTCTTCTTTCTTTCTTTACTTTCAATTCTTATATTGATATAGAATTTGGACACATATAATTCATGATAAATGTCTATAGCAGGTATAACAGACTGAAATTCACCGTAACTCCTATTTAGATACAGCCATAAGATGAGATGCGATGGAATTGATTCATAAAATATCAGGTATAAAGTATACATAACAATTAAAATTTGACATAGTCACAGTCATAGTTTTGTTTATTCGACTTTAATTATGAGATTTCCTTGAATCTAAGGCGGATAATAATAAAGCGTTCTTTGAACACTTACATAACATAGCCTGTATCTCGGAAGGGTACCCAGAGACCAGGGTCTGCCACTTGCCACGAGCCTGACAGATCACTTTCGCTTCTTCAACATTCATTAGTCGTTGCATGCACGCACGCCGGAAATACTTTTCCTACATAATTTCTTGACCGGGAATTATGTTCTTCTTCTGTGTGTGTCTTTACGCTCAGTGCACGCGCAAATCTTGACTACCAATGTTAGATGCACTGCCCTACCCGTAACTCCTGCGTGGCATGTGCTCCTAACAATTTAAGGTCGATTATCCAACGAAACCTACGTCGAATGGAATCCAGGAATCCGGTATTCAAATGGTTACCCCGGTGCAGCCATCTGGGGCTGACGATAGCGTTAGCAATACTTCGGTTACACACAGCGATTAATCCCTACTCGCCGCGAGTATTCGCTGTGTGCGACAGGCTAATCGCTGCGAGTAGTTTCACTCGCCGCGAGTTGAAGTCGCCGCGACTAAAATTGAGCATGTTCAATTTGGCTCGCTGCGAATGTGTACTGACAGTCGAAATTCTCGTGCTATGGGTGACAGGCAGGCAGCGAATTGTCGCTGTGACCAGTAATCACGGTGAGTGCACTCGCGGCGACTAATCGCTGTGTGTGACCGAAGCTTAGATGCCAAGTCCGTAGGCTACGTGGCGAGCGTATTAGCGTAATACAGTGACCATATCAGATCATATTGGCTCAATTACTGTGACACGCAGCTATTACTGAGTGATATAGTGTTGTGGTGGTGCAATGCAGTGGTGAGAATTATTATTCAAATTAAAAGTTTTGTGAGGGTTATCTCTGATTTCCTATAAGTGAAGCTTTTATACTACATTTGTACGCCGTACATTTGTACAAGGCCTCAGTCTATAGATATGTATTTTTTTATGTTTCTGATGTCTTTTTGTGGTTACCATAGCACAGGGACACAATAACAATTTAGGACCAGGACACGTCATTGTGCTGTGTGGAAGTTATTATTATTTTCAATTAGCAGTCTGTGTTTTGATTATAGTGAATTAATTTTCCTAACTAGTTCGATACTAGGCAAATTTATTTTTAACACTTACATAGAGGAGAAGGAATTACTCTGCAAAATACACTTATAACGCCATATGCTCCAATAGGAGCTTCGTTAAAAATACAACGTCATGGTAAAAGTAATTCATTAAAATTTTCAAAACAATAATTTAGTAAGGTATGTATGTACCTATGTACTTTTCGTTTTTGGGAAGAAAATACCGCTTTCATTGGAACAAATTTTGTATATTTAATCAGAAAACAAATTCCAGAGTAGATTGTTCCGCCTGGGCATATAAACAGATTAGATTTAAGTAGGCTAGAATATTCTATTATTGACAATGTCATATACGGTAGGTATTTTATATACTTACTAGCTGTTGCCCGCGACTTCGTTCACGTGGTAATTTTAATGTGTATTTTTCCGAGATAAAAAATACCCTATGTGCTAATCCAGACTATGATCTATCTCTGTGCAAAATTTCATCCGGATCCGTTCAGCCGTTTTTGCGTGAAAGAGTAACAAACATCCATCCATATATACAAACTTTCGCGTTTATAATATTAGTAAGGATGTACATGTTATACATCTACCACATTCAATTCGGTATTTGACACGATCAACAATAAATTATTTCATATACTCGATTAAAACAAAAATTACAAAATATCTCGGCAAATGTATCTCTTTTAGTCAATTACTAGTTATTACAATTTTTAAATAGATTAAACAAAAAGAGTGCTCTGAAATGTGACGTCATAACCCAGTATTTTCATACAAAATTCCGTTTTAAAAGTAACTCATTTGAAATTTTGTCAAATACCCAATTGTAGCAGGTTCAATCTTCCTTGACTTTACTCTCAATTTCACTTCAATTTCAACTTCTTATTCGGTCGTTACGTACCTATTGCAAGAGCAATAGGTTCGTAACGCAGATTTAGAATAACGGCCTCATAGTCTTAGGCTCGAATCCAGTCATGACTTTGTTTTCTAAGTTACGTACATTTGTGAAGTTTTAGTAGCAATACATACATACGTACATACATAAGCAGCCTATTTGTGTCACAGTGTAGGGCACAGGCCTTCTCTCAGAGAGAGAGGATGGGCTTAATACATAAACTTTCTTTCCCAAAATTTAGGCTGGCAAAGGTTAATACATCCTTTATGGGGCATTGTATACGTTTCTACAATAAGATCCCTGAGGATATAATAAGCTTGCCAGAAACACGGTTCAAAAAATGTGTGAAGCACACTTTGTGCTAAAAAAGCTACTATAACATTAAAGATTATTTAGATGACAATGATGTCTGGAATTAAAGCCAGTTCAATGCATGAGTTTTAGAACATTTATATAAATCCAGTAAATTAAGGACGTGAAAAGACTAAGTTTGGAGTTTTTTTCTCCATTTTTTCTTCAAAATGATCTAGATTTTGAAATGGACACCTAGTTTAACTTGTAACGTTCATTAAGTCGCAGTTTCTGTGCTACTTTGAATAAAAAAAATTGATTTTGATTTTAATCCCCACGCGTGCCCACCGCGGATTGGCGATTTCAAGCGTATTGCTACTATAACTTCACAAACGTACATGACTTAGAAAACAAAGTCATAGGTACATGCCCGCACTGGTAATCGAACCTGGTTCTCTCGCTTCCGAGTCCAATGTTCTACCCACTAGGCTACCACCGAGTAGTAGCAATGCCACTCGCTAATTGTGGATGAAAACATCGTAAGAAAACCCTAGTAGCTGAGGTGATAACATTCCTCAGCACTTGATACGTATAATGTCACAACTATGAAGCTCAGTGCGAACATCTCATGTCTAACTACTAACTACTACGTATCTATGCATCTGGTAACCAAAGACTCACCTACGTTGGGTTCAATACATACTTACCTTTGTATACGTACATACTCGAAAGTGTGCCTGCATATTCAATCGCAGGTGTCTGTTTATCCATCTGATTTAATAAGCGGCTGCGACGTGCCCGGCATCGCGGCGGCCATAGAACTAAAAGGCATAGAAATGCAATCACGATTGCTTAGGATGATTTTTATGACGCTCGATATAAAGGACGCTATTTTTTTTTACGCAGCGAGTGAGACCGAGGGTCGCGATGGTTCACATCAGGGAGGGAAACATCGTGAAGGGAAACATCGTGAAGAAAGCCGCGGTCTGGTTGGCTACGCACTCGTCTTTCCTGTGGGCTAGGCCGCCTAATCTAAAACAATGTCCCAGGCACTGCAACGTCCGAGTGGTCCCTTCACCCATATAGTGTGAGTGAAGGTGCTACTGGACGCTGTATAAATCATCTCATTACGTAGATGCAAATGCCAAAGTAATAGACCATCAGCCCGATCTACCGAAAGTAGTTAACGAGACTGGTAAAAGACTATGGTTTGCCTCTCCTGTACCTCCTGCAGATTGACTGGTAGAAAATGCCATTGCAATGCATTAAGTACATCTTTGTACACTGTCTTTGTGCAATAAAGAATTAATAATAATAATATAGCGTATTTTTAAATAGATAGATGCAACTTTTGAAGGTTTCGAAGTAAAGTTGATAGATAAGCTACCAACAGTGAATATTAGACCGAAGTTGTAAAGCAGAACTGTCAAATTTTAACTGTCAGTAAGGGCATTTAGCCTCATTACATTAGGCACTAGAGTTTCCTTACGATGTTTCCTTCATAGTTAGCGAGTGGTATTACTAATACAACTTCACAAATGTAGATAGATAACTTAGAAAACAAAGTCATTGGTACATGCCGGGGACCCGAACACACGACCTGTGAGGCTAGCGTTCTACCGCTGCACTACCAAGCTAAGCTAGGGCTAGCTAGCTAATGGTAGATTGTTTATAGGAAACAGACATTAGCCGTGCGTTAACCATTTGGCTGTCAACCGTTACGCACGCATTTATGGCACTGCTGCATCATACAAACCCCCGGAGAGTATGCTCGGGACAAGAAGGCAAACCTCATCACTCGTTATTGTAGCTGCTATCTCAAAAGTTATTTTGAGACATGATTCGCTCTATCTATGCGGTTATTAGTCTGTGGCGGTAGGATTGAGCGCGGAATACCAATGCGCCGTTTCGGGGCATTAGCGCCGAGACAAATAGCAAACAGGACCGATGAAATGCATCGGGCTAGCTGCGTAGATAAACCGGGTAATCCGAGTATTGACTGTTTAGAGAAGCTGATGTTGGATGATCGGCTGTGCCTAGCTGGGCATTGATTACTAGCCTGCTGTTGTAGGTAATGTGCCAAAAACAGCAGGCTAGTAATCAACGGACTTAGCCGCTGTCTACTAGTGTTTACTTAGACAGCAATGAATGCGATGGTATATTTTATTCGCCCTTGTCGCTTACGAGATAACAACGGCGTTGAAGTCATGGCGAGAGAAAAGGGGCAAAGGGGAAAAGCCATTTGTCCTGATGCCTATTGGAGTAAAATCATCATCATCAGCCATTTGACGCCCACTGCAGGACATAGGCCTCCTTCATGGTTTTCATAAGCATGAGGGGTTTTGCCATGGAGTATAATTATTGTATAAAAGTGACTCAATAAGAAGACAAAACGACATGTTTCTACGACGACGATATGTTCTAAGTTACGTAGGTACATTTGTGAAGTTATAGCAGCAATACCACTCGCTAACTGTGGAGGAAAACATCGTGAGGAAACCTGAGTGTCTGAGGTGTTCACATACCTCGGCGTTTGGAATTGCCAATCCGCGGTGGGCACGCGTGGTGATTAAGCCAATACTCTCTCTCTCTGAGAGAAGGCCTGTGCAGTGGGACGTATATAGGCTGAATACATAAGGTAGTAACTGAGTAGTTGATACGTCGATTATTTACTTCACTCCAACTCACTGTACACGATCTTTTTTTACCCCTTATATAACAAACTATCTTTTCCTAAGAGATTCTTTCTCTGTCGAATTGGCTGGAAATCTAGAATATTTTTTGTCTAATAAACTATGCCCGCCATTAATCTCATACAATCTTATGGTAACCCAGATCACTAAATTACAGAAACAATACAATAAGCAAATCCTTCTGATTGCATTTCATTAACATCAATGCGGTAGTCATATAGCCACAACTGCAACAGAATGCAAATCAATGCTTAATCACCAACGAACCCGACTTCGACTCATACTTCAGTTTCAAAACCACTCGATGTTGATGATCTCGGCCTCCTTGTCTCGCACCGAGGGCGTGAACGAGATGGCTGTACAGATTATGAGATGATGATGTAGAGGCGGTCATGAATAGCGGTTCGGATGATGCACTCGCAAACAGCCAGTGCGGGTCATTATCATTATCGTTGCGTTCGGATTCCATTAATCACAGTGGTATGGCGGGCCTTCATCGAGGCCCCCGCACCTCACCTCCTCTACCCCTTGCGGAAGGGTCTACTCTGTCACTTTATCTCCATATCGCCAGATTTCACTGACTTTAAAGTCCTACTCAAGCCTTTTTAAAGGCGACTTGATAGACATTTTATACGGACAGACCGCATATACGTGTCACTTGCAGTGCTAGGAGCATTTTGCCGAAAATGGCAGTTTTTTGTGATGGCGAAAATGGCTAACTTGATGAATAGTGCAGTCTTTATCTGATTTGATTAATAGTACATTGTTACCCTAGGGGTGAAAGTAGGTAATTTGTTTAGTCACGAGAAGGGGTTTGGTTCCCTAGCGTAGCGAGGGACTAAATAAGTCCTTAGCCCGAGGTAAACACTGTGCTTTTCATTAGGAATGTAAGGAAATCATAAATAAAAACATGAATTACCTAAAGAAAAAATTTGTGAATTTAACTTTAGATTCGGCATGCCGCTTTCCCGCCAATTTTTTTTTGTGACCGGCCAGCTATTTAGACAATTTTCATTTTCATCATTGAAAAAATATTATATTTATATTTTGCCCAAATCTATGTTATTTTAGAGAAATAGTTGAAAGTAAATTATTATGGAGTACCTAATTTAAAAAAATATATTCTTTAATTAATAATTAACTTTATGTTATTTCAATTTCACATCGCGCTGTAATTGACTGGCGGTATAGAATGTTGGAACGTGGTTCAACAGAAATGTGAAAATATGAGAACTAGTTTTTTATTTTGAATATTTTGACAGCTTTCAGTTGAAAACGATTCTTCCTAGGGCTGAAAAAAATTACTTTGAATCCGCTCCTCAGACAACTTCAGACCTACTTCCCGAGTATGAGTAATGAAAAATCGTTTTTTTTATTTTAAGTTCTAGCCTGCAATAAAAATAATAATCCAGCCTATATACTACGTCCCACTATAGAGCACAAGCCTTCTCTCAAAGAGAGAGTATTGGCTTAATCACCCAGCGGGGGTAAGCAATTCCAAGCCCTGAGGTATGTGAAGACCTCAGACTCTTTAGCCTTTACGTTTTTTAAATTGTAATTACTATTACTGAAATTGTAAGGTTATTTTTTCAACTGATTATGTAAAAAGGTGGTGCTAATTAATACTAAAGGATTTCCTACTCCAGATAGGGCAGCACTTAAGATTGAGGTTTGCATTTGGCATAATAATGATCCCACTGGTACTTACACCATGTAAATAAATGAAGATTCTTTACGTTTAGATATGCATAAGTGACTGAATGACTTGGTAAATCACATTATTATATTCTTTGCTGCACTAATCCGTGCTAAGGACAATTTTAAAAATCTATTTAGAGGCTAAAAATTCCACCCATGCAGGGACTTGAACCCGCGACCTCTAGCTAACCGTGCCAGAGCTCTCCCAACTGAGCTAATGGGCAAGTGCAGGCATAGGCAAAACTTCGAACCTCTTTACAAACTTCTCTGTATTACGTACATGCAGCGACATCTGGCTGAAGTAATTAAAATCACTTGCAGCCCCGAGTACCAACTTTGCAGTTAGGTTTCCCGGCATGGGTGGAATTTTTAGCCTCTAAATTGGTTTTTAAAATCACATTGTGTTTATTTATTTACTAGCTGACCCAGCCGATGGTGTCCTGTCCAAATTGCAATACCATGGAGTGAAACAATTTTATCTTTACTCGAATTTTCCAATTTTCTGCAATTTTCAGGCGTATCTAACTAATAATAATAACTTCCACACAACACAATCACTTATCTTAGTCCAAAACTAGGATACCCTGTGCTATGGTAACCAAGCAAGGACATCACAAACATGGAAATACACCCAGACTGATGCCTTTGCATAAATTTACGGCGGTCCCCAGTGGGAATCAAGCCGACGGCTTCCAGCATGGTAATCAATCGTGACACAGCTTGACTAACGAGGCAGTCAATAAAATTACAGATACGATACAAATATAATTTTAGTTGTTTTATCTCATTAAACTTGTTTTGTTTTGCGGCTATAATACTGTATTTGACACGATCAACAATAAATTTTTTCATATGCTCTATTAAAACAAAAATTACATTCTTTTTCCTGGGCCCCCACCTCTATAACAAAATTAATAAAGAGCTCTCTATTTACTCTCAAACAAATGCAAAATGTAAAGAATTGGTATCCAACTGGCTATTGACCTTGTCTTACGATGAGACTGAACAGCTGTTAACCGTTGTTTCGTAATTTTATGTGTTAGCTAAAAATAGGATCCTAAACATGTCCCAAAATCTACATCTTGTAGGCTTTCTTTTAAAAACATTACCTTCTAAAAAACTATTATTTAATAAACATGCTCGGGTAACAGTCACACACACACACACACACACACACACACACACACACACACACACACACACACACACACACACACACACACACACACACACACACACACACACACACACACACACAAACACACACACACACACACACACACATAAACACACACACACAACGCATTTTTATTACCTAGTTCTAACCTCATTTAAGTTTTTTCATTAAATATCAATATATTAACAAGGTACATTAATTGTGTAAATTAGTGTATTGAAGTCTGTTGACCTTGAAAATGTAAAATGTTTTTCGGAGGAGCACTGCTTATCCTAAACCACAGGTTTTAACCTTTTTTAGGAAGCAGGGTACCACTGCCTTAGTGATAAGGTCACTGTAAAATGTTTCTTGAATAAATTATCTTATCTTATCTTATCTTATCTTATCTCGGAAAATGTATCTCTTTTAGTCAATTACTAGTTATTACAAATTTTAAATATATTAAACGCAAAAAGAGTGCACTGAAATGTGACGTCATAAGCCAGTATTTTCATACAAAATTCCGTTTTGAAAGTAACTCATTTAATATTTTGTCAAATACCCAATTGGGTCGTCCAGCAAAACGTTTGTTTTGAAAAGCGACGTTATTTTGCTTACAGAAGAAGTATAGGAAATCGGCAAGTGGTTAACAAATATATTGCCTTAGGTACTCGTAATAAATGGATTGATAAAGTGAACGTCCCCTCGGGTAAATCGGGAGTAGGTCTGTCCGCACTCGTGCATTCGGTACGCCCTTATCAGTTTGGGTGTTAGCGACTCTCAGTCGTTCATTACGCGATCCGATGTAATGAGCTGATTGTAATTTCAAATCCAACGCTCGCGCTGAGGTGGGTTCTTTGTTCGTGACATGAGCCGGGTATTGACGTTTATTCGTACAGTCTCTGCCTACCCCTCAGGGATACAGGCCTGAGTTTATGCTATGTTATGTTATTCGTACAGTCAATACCACTACAAACTTTATGTATGTGCACGCTATTTGGTTACGTTACGGATGACTTTGCAATATCGGAGGGATTGTCTTATCTTCAACAAGTCTGTTAGCAAAAGGTTGGGCTATCTATATTCTTCTAAGTGCATTTTACGTACGTAAGTAGGTAATATATTTCTCGGGAAATTCTTGTATTGGATTACAAATAGATTGGTTTGGCAATTTCAGGACACAAAACTCTGATTAACATAGGTAACATAGTTACCTGCAATGCAATTTTCCACCAGAAAAATAAAAAAAAAATTTTAATCAATTGCATGAGTTCAAAATAATCCAATAACCTTTTAAATCGTCTAACAATTGCTACCAAATGGACTGTATTTTCCCCAAAGGGTATCTCTATCTGCCATACATTCTGTCTATCAATGTTAACTGACGACAAAGTTCCATTATCTCCGCACACGCTTAAATGCACGCGCCCCTCCGAGTCACCACTCTCGAATAAAACAAACGCTAATGCACAAAATCGTCCCGTGTTTCGTACAGTTCAGTGCACTCTTATTATCGTCTATAGGTACCTACTTACAGATACATTTATAAAGTTTGCTGACATTTGATATAAACTGAAATAGAAAGCGCTAGACCGGCGAAGGAAGGAGTTGTCAGTCATCATCATCAGCTATTTTACGCCCACTGCCGGACATAGGCCTCCTCATGGTTTTCCTTAACCATGAAGGGTTCTGCCATAATCGCCACGCTTGGCAGGCGGGTCGGCGATCGCAGTACGCGGTTGGAATCTCAGGAAGACGCTTCTGCCCGTCTCCTGGTAATTTAGTTCCTTAGTCGCCTTTTACGACACCCACAGAATGAAATGGAGTGACGCTATTCTTAATCCGGCACCACACGGAAGTTGGTAGCGTTTCCTTTTTATTGCGGCATGGTTAGCCAGTGGAGAAACCATTTTCAATGCCAATTATAATAATACATTTTAATCTAATATATAAAAATCTCGTGTCACCGTGCTTGTTATCGAACTCCTCCGAAACGGCTTCACGGATTTTTATGATTTTTTTTGTGTATATTCGGTAGGTCTGAGAATAGCTCGTAGTAATAATAATATGGCAAAACAACGTTTGCCGCGTCAGCTAGCTTTAATATAAATCAGCCGCCTACGCATAACTGAACCTGAAACACACATACATAAACGTTTTCGTGTGTACAGATTCACTACAAATCTTAAGTAAATAATTACAATTACTTTCAGCACAGCTTTTAGTATCACAGTTTAACGGAACAATCAATGGACGAGATTGGCAAGACTCAGTGAGAGGCTTGGCGATAGAGAAGAGGCATGTGCCAGCAGTGAGCTATATTAATGGGCTGGATACATAAACATTAACTAACCTAGATAACCTAACCTACAATTTTAATTAATGAATTAAGTACCTAAACATAAAATACCGTTTCTGGACTGCAGCTAAGTAGCAACTAGTTGGAAAAAAGAATACAATACAAGATTTACAAAAAAAAACTGGCCTTCTCACCGTTACGCCAACCTCACCAGTCCTCTGCTAATCTCGTCCATTGTCCTCCTGCCTGCCTTCTTAATGTCATCGACCGAACGACGGCCAGTTCTCAGCCACCACTCAGTAAATGACTGTTGAATTTTCCACATGGATTTTTTCAAATCCAAAAGTTTAATGACTACAATAGTCTGTTCTGCAGCTGACCCCACGCTAGAGGAAAGGTAGTAGCGCATAGCCGCTTCATAACTCATGCGTAGGTGGGATAAGCCGTAAGTAAATCACGCCGCGATGAATACGGCGCGCTCTGTCGCCCTGATAACGATTAAATATGGTGCGGCCGCTCATATTGTGTGCACTTAGCTGGACGGCGTGCGACGAAATTCTCTTATTTATGCGCTTGCCGCACTAAATGATGTTGAGCGCAGAAGCTTCCTTTCACGCATCGTTTGGGTGACATTCATCGACTAGGCTGGACGAAGTTTCTGTAGAAGTTCCGTGTTATCATAAAGTACGGACGATTTTGTTGACAGGTTACCGTAAATGAACAGAACGAAAAATCTAATACATGTCTCTCTCTTTCTTGCTTTAACTGTGATTTACCCGTAAAACTATTAGGATAGTAAAATGGTAGGTAGGTGGTGTGTATAAGATTATCCGCATATTTATCCAAAAAATTGTGCATCGGCCTATAAACAGAGGAAATTGAAGTAGAGTAGTATTTTCAACTTATTGTAAACCCGCACATAGATTAAAGATCTAAACCCCCAGTTTCTCGTATACTAACAATTTGATAATCTACTGTCAACAGCTCTCAGTTGGCCAAAATGCATGAAAAAATAACTGACAGCTGTTTACGGTAGATTAACAGATTTTTAGTGTAGGAGAAACCGGGGATAGAACCGGAACAAACGCTGTAGAACAAACACTGTGACACGAGATTTCTTTATATTACATTATTTAAATAATGCCGCGAAATGTATGTATTTATTAAATTTAAAACTTATATAACAAAAAATAACAACACAATTACAAAAATAAATTTTAATTAGGTACCTACATATTTGGATGTTAGAACATACCTCTCTTAGGTATGTGAGCACATATTTAATAACATAACATCATAATGTACCCCGTTCTAAGCAATTAAATTTATTTTATACAGTTTTGACCAGGCGGAGCGACGACATTCGCCAAGCAGTGGGCAGTGACTGGAAAAGAAGAGCCTTAGATCGAGCTCAGTGGCGTGTCTTGGGAGAGGCCTATGTCCAGCAGTGGACTGACATCGGCTGATTATGATGATATTTTATATGTGCCAATCACACCATTCAAACAAATGTGGTTTGTTTGTAACCGACGACGTTCGGATTCCCGAATAAATAGCACGCTGCTCCAAATAAAGAGTTTCTAGAACAGCGTTGACTGCCTTATTGGCCCAGCGATTAATACAGAACAGAGGTCGTAGGTTCGATTTCCACTGGAGGCCGCCTCAAACCAGATATGGCCTCAATCTGGGTGTATTTCCATGCTTGTAATGTCCTTACTAGGTTACCATAGCACAGGTTACAAAACACATACACGTTTTGTGGAAGATATTATTATTGCGAGTATTGTTCATTTACATACATACATACATAAACTCGCGCCTGTATCCCAGAGAGGGAGGCAGAGATCAGGGACTACCACTTGCTACGATCTTGACAGATAGCTTTCGCTTCCTCAACATTCATTAGTCGTTGCATATGCAACGCCGGTTTTTGGTACTTTTTATCTATTAAACAAGAATTTTAAATTAAATTACCACTAGTTACTCTTTTCGTCTAGGTGTTATTCTTCTGTATCTCTCTATAAAATGCACTTAACGGGCGAAAAATTGTTTAATGATAGTTTGTTGCCTCGTAAACGTACAAAGAGTTAATCAATATTGAGGGGTTATACAAATTCGCTTCAACTGAACGCGTGACCAAAATAATTTTTTCAGCAACATTATTATTTCTCGTGCACGAATATTCCAGCTTATTTATGTTGTTCACCGCCGAATCGAGGATCAATAAGAGTTATTAAAGTTATTAAAAAAACAATTAAGAATGTACACAGTAACTGTGTAGATTCATGTTAGTTTTTTTAGGGTCCCATAGTCATTAAGGAGACCTTATAGTTTCGCCATGTCCGTCCGTCCGATCGCCCGTCAGCTTAGGCTTAGCTCAAAGACGATTAGTACTAGAAAGATGAAGCTTAGCATATATTATTATATTCATATTGTTCACGGCGACCAAACGGTTTTTAGAGTACACCTAAATTAAGGATGTTTTTTTTCCCATGTATCCCATATTATCCATGTGGCAACGGATTAAGAATAGCGTCACTCCATTTCCTTGCGTGGATGTCGTAGAATTTCCAGGAGACGGGCAGCAGCGTCTTTTTGAGATTCCAACAGCATACTGCGATCGCCAACCTGCCTGCCAAGCGTGGCGATTATGGCAAAACCCCTCATGGTTACGAAAACCACGAAGGAGGCCTGTCCTGCAGTGTGCGTTAAATGGCTGATGATGATGATGATGATGATGATTGTGAAAAAATATTGTGGGTGTAGCAAAATCATTTTTTATTCGGGAATTCGTTTGCGGAATTTTGAGCTTTAAAGCGCATATTTTTGTTAGAGTAGAGCGTCCCCCCATCCTCACCGAACGGCTGTTCATAAAACCTTGAATAATTTCTTATAACGAAGTTGAAAGGAAAACTATAACGGCTAAGTAGGCTTTATAAGTTGACGAATAATGGCCGACCACTTATAAGGGAAAGTTCGTACAAATTTCAAGGATAATTACTTTGGTGAAATTGTTACTTGTGTAAATTAGATAGATAGAATATTCTTTATTGTACACAGAGATTACATTAACAGAAATTCAATAAATCGGAGTATAACTGGCGGCCTTATTACAAGCAATTTCTTCCAGGCAACCATAGACGGAGACAAGGAAGAAAGGTAGCTAATGTGAGTTAAATAAACCCTAACACAATTTTTATGTAATGCACTAGCTATTCCAAATTTGAAACGCGTTATTCATAATGCAACCTCTTAGCAAAAGTTTCCGAATTTAATTATTTTATATTTAAAACAAACTTGAAACCTGTAAAAGTAAAGTAAAGTAAAAGTAAAAGCAATTTATTCGTAAAACATGAGTACATGATGTTGGAATTGTTACATACGAGTCCTATGCATGTTTTGCCTTAATAGGCACACGAATTTCGAGAAGGCGCCTTGAAAGGAAACAGACCTATATCGAAAAATTAAAACAGAAAACCTTTACCGCAAACACAAATTATCATTAAAGATATCTCAAGAATTAGTAAAAATTGTGTTAAATTCAAACTTAAAAATAAAACTTAATATGCATTAATTATGTCCTCTTAGTAATATTATTGTCATGATGCCAATGTCAAGATCTGTCAGTCAAAAATTCATTAATATTATAATAACATTTCTCAATAAGTATATTTCTTAACCTAAATTTAAAACTATTCATGTCAAGTTCACGTACGTCTATATTTATTTTATTGATCTGTCCCGGATAATTGGTATGAAAAATGAAATAATTCAGAATTTTAATCTGTTGTTTATAGCAAATAGTTTGATTGTTAATACCGAAGAAGCAGAATTCATATTTCGCGTTTCTTCAATTACAGACAACGTGTAAATAACACTTAAGGAATTTCAAAGAAAACTCCAACTTAACGATGTGCGATAACTTACAAGGCAAAAGGATCGAAGACTTCTCCAGCCATTAGCGTTAAAGAGCCCAGGACGGTCGTTAGTTAACTGCTAAATAGCGTGGTTCTAATCACCATCGATACCCCGAGACCCAGCCGGCAGCGACATCGGCGAAACAATAAAAACCGGTGCACTCGAGACATCAATTTCGTGCTAACAATGATGCATGTGGGGTTACTGATGCGTGACTTCCTTAAATCGCGTTTTAGTTTTTCCTGATAGTATCTTTTGGAATCATCCAAAATTTGGAATCGATGTTTACATGGGAAAGGAACTGATTTTAATCACATTAAACAGAAACATCACGACCACACGTACATTTGTGAAGTTATAGAAGCAATATCACTCACTAACTATGGAGGACAACATCGTGCGGAAGTCTGAGTGTCTGAGGTGTTAATATACCTCCGCTTGAAATTGCAAATCCGCGGTGGGCACGCGTGGTTATTAAGCCCATACTCTCTCTCTCTCTCTCTCGCTGAGAGAAGCCCTGTGCCCTGTGGGATGTAAATAGGCTACATTATAGAAAGAAAGAAGAGAAAATAATCACTTGTTATTATTATTACTATACTTTATTGTAAAAACACATTTAACAGGACATTATATACAAAGAATTACATAAAAATTACATGTACAAAGGCAAGCTTATTACCACATAATACCAATATTTTTTTTATTAATGTCATCGAACTTGAGGCCGCCAATCGTACTGTATCTTTATAAATATTTATGTTGTGTTTTTCCTGATACAATAAAGAATATTCTTATCTTATCTTATCTTATGAGTCTATAAAGCAAACATAAGATATTTTGTGTAGTTACTTCAACATTACCCACTCAAATAACAGAGCCGGAAAAAACGATAAAGAACTGAAATTTAATTTTCTGGACCGGCTCTAACTAAAAAAACATTTTTCGTATTATAATCATGTCTTTCGGCAAAGGAAAATTGTATCAGGCTTGCATGCAAAGAGGCCATAAGCGTGGCCAGTGCCCTAATGCCAGTTTGGAAACTCCTGCGACGGGCTGTTTCTCTCAAACCCACAACTTTTCGTTCTACAGTAACTCAACTTGTGTAAAAAAAGTTACTGAAGAATATACGCGAGTAAATACTCAATGGAAAGCGATATCCTTAAAATTATTATAAGAAGCGAATGCGTTTTGTATTACAACCAATAATAATAATAACTTCCACAAAACACAATCCCTTGTCGTGGTCCTATACTAGGGTACTCTCTGCTATGGCTATAAGCAAGAGTTGTAGTTTCTAACAACTAGTTTATAGATCATCATCATCAGCTCTTTGACGCCCAATGCAAGACATAGACCTCCCTCATGGTTTTCATAACCATGAAAATATATCTGAACTATAGGTTTCTGTGAAAGATTTTTTATGTAAATAAATGAATAAATAATTTTATTTTAGCCCAAGTCAAAAAGAAAAACAAAATGCATATTTTTTACTACACCAAACTGCATAACAATTTGTTGGCAGATGCTTTTGGTTATTCACTGCCAAACAAAGAATATTAAAATTATCGTGCAAAGTTATCACTTAAGACCATCACTGATCGGATCAAGGAGGAATAAGGCATTGCGACGACGCCGTGCCGTCACTACGGGTTTTATGAAACAAAAAACAAATAGGAAGGGTTCTCTGTAATGCGAAAACTTTAGTCTGCCTTGTTAGAGGTAATTTGAAACGAATGGAGAGAGGCAACTACGCCATATTTTGATCCAGCGATATCTTAACATTATCAATTATTTAAAAAGTATGACGCCTCGGACTTCATGGCACTGAGAACTTTACCAACTTCGCTAGTTTTTATACAACTAAGAGATTTTTTGCAAGGGCCAATAAGAGCCCCAACGAGAAAGTCTAGAAATTTTTTCTTTTTTTGCGTCTTAATATTTTTGTTTTGCTATTGCTGTCGGTACTAAGTATGTACTTACATAAATTTTATCATAGGTAGGTAAGATACGAATGTAACAAACGATCGATTTTTAGCGATTCACCTGTATTATCATCATCATCAGCCATTTGACGCCCACTGCAGGACATAAGCCTCGTTCGTGGTTTTCATAACCATGAGGGGATTTTCCATAATCGCCACGCTTGGCAGGCGGGTTGGCGTTCGCAGTATGCGGTTGGAATCTCAGGAAGACGTTGCTGTACGTCACCTGGTAATTGATTTCCTTAGTCGCCTTCTACGACATCCACGGAAGGAAATGGAGTGACGCTATTCTTAATCCAGCGCCACACGGAATACACCTGTTAATACAGGTGTTATCTTATAAATAAAAAAAAAAATATATATACATACAAAAGTATGAGTTAATGCTCTGGTAACTTTAGTGGTACACTTTATCTTTCTTCTCTTCCATTCGTATCCACACCGAAAATAATAGCTGGTGTGTCAGCCTCTTAAGGCTTTTGCAAAGTATAAAGAAAGTTATTTATAGATAGATATATAGAAAGAGAACACTTTTCGAACGAGAACCTTACATTTGATTAGTTTGTTTGTTGCACAAAAAAAAACATAAACAAGTAAAAACTAATAACGTGAAAAGGCGAACTTACTTCAACAGAAATATTGAATAAAAATTTTTATTGAAGTTGGTTAAAAGTCAACCAGTTTATAAAAATTACTGAAACTTTTATAGAGTAGAATCGATTTTATTTAACAATTTGCACGCAAAATTACAAAAAAGTAGATGTGCTACATTGCAAAGTTACTCGATTTTGTTTCTTTGTCACTCTCTGGGGTCTACAAAATGATTTGGACAAACAAGCATTTTAATTAAATCTAAATTAAAATCGTCGACGTCTAATACCTCCAGGGGTTGAGCAAACAGGGATAAAGCACAACGATATTTAGTATGAGTTGGGCGATTCGCAAACTACAAAGGGCTCCTACTCATGTTACAATTTACAGACTAGCAGTCTTATTTATAGAACATGATTCCTTAAAACAATCGACAAACTCTGTTTAAAATAGTACATGGCGGAGATTTTGCCAGAAATCTGTGGCTAAACTTTATATGACTAAACTGCCTCTGAGAAATGCTTTGGAGGAATTGTGTTTTTATAAGTAAGGCCGCAAAACACACAATCCTTAAAACACTCCTCAGAGGCAGTTTGAGTAGTCTGAGGTAAAGGCAAAAACGTAACCACAGATTGTTTAAACTGCCTCTGAGGAGAGTTTTAGAAGAGTCTGGTCTAAATAAACAAGACTGTTAGTTCTGTTATAAACCCGCTTTAAATCCATCTTACAAGTGTTCTAGTGGAATCGAACTTTTGTAAATAAGACCGTCTGTCTTTACACAAGTTCACTGCTTGCAACGGTCGGTAAAAATAAAGTTTGACTAAAATACTATTATCTTTGTTTTTATAATAAGACTGAAAGAATATAGACCATGTTAAGATAGTAACAAATTATGTAAAAGGTAATTAACTGAAAGCTTCTCATTGGGGAGCACAAGATATTGAAAATAAAAAACCTACTGGCTACCAAAAATAAGTACCACAGTAAAATATACAAAAGTCTTTAGATAAATGTAACTAAAATCAGTGATAGCGTTATATATTTGCAAAATTTGGTTTACAATCCTTCGTGTTCTAATCTTTACCATCAGCTCTGTTTAATTAAATGCGCCCAGTCGGTAATTTTTTAATTTGTTCCGAGAAACGTTTTCAGTCTGTCGAGTGTTGATTTACTGACACTCATCCTGAAACTCTCGTACTCAGTATTTATAGACAAAAACATTTATGCAAAGGAATCGGGCCGCAGCATCGGCTTAGGAGATATTGATGTTCAAGGCCATCCTTTTTTGTATATTTTCGCAGTAATGCGACTAGCATCGTATATGTTGAGCATTTCTTCACAAGGAACTTTATCGAATTTTGAGCTTTATTTTACTAAACAAATAATATTAACGTACTATATATTCAGAATAAAGGGATCTCAAACAAGCATAGCTGATTTATATATGTACTTAGGATCCGTGCCATAAGAACGCTGAAAGTTCGCGAAGGTTACGCGTCTATAGCGTGCAAACCTTTTTTATTTTAGTAATCTAAAAACTTTTATTGATTTCCTCTAATCCGGAATTGGTTTTGGTGTCCAGTATGCATAGCCGGGTCAGTATGGTCAGTTCAGGCTTTAGTATCTTCACTATCAGTAACACTCTGTAGATGAACACTGTTTTTATGGTTCCGTACACAAAGGGTAAAATCGGGACCCTATTACTAAGACTTCGCTGTCTGTATGTCCGTCCGTCCGTCCGTATGTCGGCCACCAGGCTGTATCTCAAGAACCTTGATAGCTAGAGAGTTGAAATTTTCATTGATTATGTATTTCTGTTGCCGCTATAACAACAAATACTAAAAACAAAATAAAATAATTATGTAAGGGGGGCTCCCATACAACAAACGTGATTTTTTTGCTGTCTTTTTATCTTTATGTTTAATGTTGTATAGATAATGGTACGGAACCCTTCGTGCACGAGTCCGACTCGCACTTGACCGGTTTTTTTTTCTTGAAGAAGCTGAAAAACAGTGCGGCTGTCCCAAAAATAAACACAGTAAGGGACATTATTTTTTTTTTTCAAATCTGAGTTATTTCCACTATTGGTTACTGGAACCAACTAGTAACCAATGGCGGGTATTTCTCAGTTTTGAAACAAAGTGTCTCTCACTATGTTTATTTTTGGGACAGCCGAGTGGTTCTAGCTGATGCTGATTTTCGTTGTTAGCTGCAAAGAATACCTCGTAACGAATTAATGAGTACTTGACAGTAGACTACCTAGAGGCGTATTCTCCATGCAAGCCTAGACCACGCAGGCGGCCGCTGTTAAATTAAATTGCATCGACGATATAACATGGTGTATACAATATTTGTTAATAGGCAAATGATCGGGCACGAACAGTGTACGGTGTGGGGGAGTAAATGATGATTTAAGGGAGGCCGCTTATTCAATTATCGCGCTGTGGATTAGCTGTGTGATATTGGTTGGCCAGAGTGGTTTAAGCTATGACTTTCGATTCTATATTCAATAGTTTTGGAAGCCCCCGCGTTTCTCAACCGGTAACCAGTGAAATGTCCATAATAATGTCCAGCTACAGGTAAAGCTATGATGGTGGACTTTTAAAAATTGTAGGCATTTTATACCTGTTTCAGATGATTTATGCAGCGTCTAGCGGCAACTCCTATCTGCACTGGATAGGTGAAGTGACCGCTCGGACGCTCTTTAGAAAGGAAAAACAATGAGACGATTCAGAGAGGAAAGACAAAGCGGGTTTGATCACGATGTTTCCAAGACAAACATAACAAAAACTCACGCATGTATCCTGGAGAGTTAAGCAGAGACCAGGGTCTGCCATTTGCCACGATCCTGACAGATGACTTTCCTTTTCCCTTATTCTCTTTGATGATGTTTTCCTTCGCAATTAGCGAGCAGTATTGCTCCTACATACACACATACATAAACGCACGCCTGTATCCCAGAGGGGTAGGCAGAGACCAGGGACTGCCACTTGCCACGATCCTGACAGATCACTTTCGCTTACTCAAAATTCATTAGTCGTTGCAAGCACGCACGCGTGTTTCGCCGGTTTCGGGTACTTTTTATCTATTACAAAGTATGTAACTTAAAGCGCTTGTTACATGCCGAGATTCGAACTTCTCGCTAATAAGGTAAGAGTACTATACTACGATACCATCATTCTTGGACTTTAGTTAAAAATATACATATGCAGAAAATTATCAACTCAATAGCAAGTTCACTGTTTATTGCACCCAAAGACTTAAAATGCTTATTAAAAAAATCTGTACTTGCTCATCAAACTTAAACCAATGATATTAAAAAAAAACCGGCCAAGTGTGAGTTGGACTCGCACATGAAAAGTTTTGTACCATTATTATACAACATTAGACACAAAGATCGAGAAAAAATGGCATTGTATGGCAGCGCCCCTTAAACCTTTATTTTATTTTAATTTCATTATAAATTTATAAAACTAAATATTCTGTGAATATTTCAAGCGTCTACCTGTTGTCGTTATTAATGTGAAGCAAAAAACGGCAATAAAAATACGTTTGTTGTATGGGAGCCCCCCTTAAATATTGATTTCTTTCTGTTTTAAGTATTTTTTGTTATAGCGGCAACAGAAATACATCATCTGTGAATTTTAACTGCCTAGCCATTACGGTTCACGAGATACAGCCTGGTGACAAACAGAGAGACAGACGGACAGACAGACGAACAGTGTCTTAGTAATAGGGTCCCGTTTGGCACCCTTCTGGTACGGAACAGTAAAAAGTGGCCATTTCTCGTTGACATCTATCAAACAAATACACGTTAAACAAAGAACATCAAAACAGAAATCTCGAGCAAACACAACAAGCACCGTACTCGATCCACCTACGCCCATCTCACTACGAGCGAAAACCACTCGTTATGTTGATGCAAAAGTAGAAAAGGGCATACCCCTTAAGTAAATCAACGTATCGACGAACATCTGTGTGGGGTTATCACAAGCTTGACGTTACTGACGATCACTAAAGCGTTGTGTAAAACGTTTCTACCAAAAGGTAGAGCCCACGGAAAATTTATGTGGCGCAATCGTACTCTTGGCCATATATTCTCGGATTCGTAGCCTTGGAACTAGCGCCAGCGCGTCCCATTAGTGCAATAAGTAATACTTAATTTGAATCCAGTAAATGTTACGTTTTGGCATTTTCTCAAGATTTAATTTTTTTTAGAATATACCACCCTCATTGTTACGGCGGTAGTATGGACGCCGTTAGTATGGACGCCGTCATCACTTTTGTGGCGCTTTTGTAGGTATGCTAGATAGATATCAGCTTCGGTGGTGGTGATGTGGTGCTTCTGCATCGTCACCGAGTCAATGCAATCGTACAGTCGGCAGCACATCAAGCTTTACACGCATCCACTCTACTCAGTTACGTTACGGGCGACTTTTCAACAAAAATGTAAGGGCTGTCGAATGCACTACAGAAGCGATGGGGCGGCGAAGCTCATAGTGGAAAAAAATTACCGTGGGCGAGGAAGATATTATTATTATTATTATTGAATCCTTTATTGCATTTAAAACAGGGATTTTTGCACATAGGCGAGCTTAATGCTACTTAGCATTATCTACCAGCTAACCTAAGTTTTAAAGAGAACATTAGCAGGTATTGCAACTTACTCGTAAAATATTAAATATACTTCCTAATTACTTATTCAGACCTAGATATATAAAATATAATAGGGGGGAAATATTATACAAATACAACATAATAATAAATAAATACTTGATGCAATAAATAAATACATAAACCTACAGATTTAGGAAAAATATTGTGATATACTTATAATATAATAAATTAAGACAAATGCTGGAGATTTAGGTAGTGGCGATAGACTTTGGTTTTAAATATTTCAAGCGATGGGGCCTGTCGGATGTCTAGAGGCAAGCTATTCCAAAGGCGAATTGCTGTCACAGTGAAGGAGCCTAATATTTTAAAGATATTATATAAATAGATATATTAAAAGACTCAGTTAAAGTTCTTGAAAGTCATTGCATTAAAATTCTATTGCAGTGCAGATCTAAGATAAGATGAGAATATACTTTATTGCACACAAGAAACAAAATACATAGATAAAAGTTACATTGAAAAAAGCACAATGGGCGGCCTCATTGGATGATTGATTTCCAAATAAATTTTTTTCATTTTAATTTTTTCTTTTTCATTGTATGTATTCGAATATTGTGGAACAAGACTTGTGGGACTCCGTATTTTTCACGTTTTCACGGTACATATTAAAATTCTAACCTCTTTCAAGGAAGTGCCTAAGATGAAAGAATATTTAAAACGTTCTCGCTAAGGTATCACCTAATTTTAAATTTAAACATATTATTTTACTTTCGTATCGTCACGGAAGCGTGGAACTCGTAATAGGCCCGCTGAGTTCTGCGGATCGGCGTCATATGAAAGGGGTCTCTTATCGGGGCCCCGCGCACGTGTGAACCCCGTTCAATTTTAATTTCATGCTCAAACAATGAGGCTATCGAGCCGGCTATTATTTTGTATCGCAGGGGGGCGAGTTCATCTAAAGCCGGCAGATAAGCCGCGATCTCTTTGTCGCCGCCTGAGCCTGATGGCCAATTCGGTGCGAACCCGCCCAATTTTAATTTCCAGGGCTGATATTCCAAAATTTGTGGAGTTTCAGAACTTTTCGGCATGTGAGGTATCGGCTTGACGGAATGCGGAATGGAATTTTACATGGGTATAATTTTTGACAGATATAGTTAAATACAGAACGTATTTCGGATCGATGTTTTGTATTTTGAACAAGTGTAAGCTCACTGATACCTAGTCCTTAGATTTTTTGACAAAAATACGTTCATGTTTTCATCTAGCAGGTACCTAGTTTATGGATATCATTACATTTCATAAACTCACGCATGTAACTTGGAGAGGCAGGCAGAGACCAGGCTTTACCACTTGCCACAATCTTGACATCTTTTTTTCGCTTCATCCACTTTCTTTAGTCGTTGCATGCATGCACGCCGGTTTCGGGTACTTTTTATCTTGCCCTTAGTTTATACATTCCCTATTTGGTCGAAGAAAACCTTTGATTGTGATTTTTTTATTTCTTCTGGTAAATGAGTTAAAATTTTATTTCGGAATTGCTAAAAATGACAAAGACATAAATAACTTCCACACAACACAATCACCTGTCCTGGTCCCAAACTAGGATACCCCGTTCTGTGGTAACCAGGCAAAGATATTAAAAACATAGAAATACACCCAGACTGACGCCATTTGTGCACATGTACGGCGGCTCACAGCGGGCATCGAATCCACGACCCACGACATGACAGAAAAGTTCGAATAGGTTTGTCAGGATAGTTTCAAGGAGGAGTATAGTGGAGAGGAAGACCTCCGGAATAATAGCACGAGATTATTGTATGCATCGAAGACGACTAAGGAAATAAATTACCAGGAGACAGGCAGCAGCGTCTTCCTGAGATTCCAACAGCATACTGCGATCGCCAACCCGCCTGCCAAGCGTGGCGATTATGGCAAAACCCCCTCATGGTTCCGAAAACCATGAGGGAGGCCTATGTCCTGCAGTGGGCGTCAAATGGCTGATGATGATTATAATAATAGTATGCATCTAAAAATTAAAGTCGAAACAAAAACTTGAAATTTTCTATTTCGGAATGACACCCTCAAATATCTGACTGCTTTGGTTTCATCCAACATTCTTGTTAATTTTGATGCGTTTACGAGTAATTAGACGGTGTTATACGATTTGGCAGTAAAACTTGCCTGCATAGTTCTTAAAACTCTCGATTTGTATTCAAATCACGAGACTAGTAAGAGTCGTTAACGTCGCAATAAAAGCGTATTATTGGCTATCTGTTTCACCTTTATTAGATTGAGAGTAAACTCGTTCGTATTCTGCTGGATTTGCTCTAAGTTTAATGCAACTTTGTTTACGGCGTATGTTTTTAAGTTACTCTCAACCATAAAGTGAGCGTGATAGGGATTTTATTGCTCCAGTTGTTATAAAGTGTCAAAAACCGGCCACGCGCAGTGTAGGGTTCCGTAGAAAGGGAGGGTTTTTATCAGCTTTAGAGAACTAACAGCTTCATCGAAGTAATTTTCAATGGAATTTGTACGAAGTTTTTCTTTTATAAGTTGGTCACCTATTAATCGTGATAATTTTCCTTTTAAGTTCTTTATATAATGTACTACTGCCTTAAATTATTTAACATTTCTAGAATCATCCGTTTAGCTAGGAGAGGGGGGGAACGCCCTACTCTAACAAAAATTGGCGCTTTAGAGCTCAATATTTCGCAAACGGATCCCTAAATTGAAAAATAGTTCCCCTATACTTGCAATATTTTTAAACGACCAAACCAATGATACCCCATACTATGGTGCAGGCGAGAAAAATAAATTGCATACGTAATTTAGGTGTAGGGAAGGTGGCCTCAAATTTTTTTTAAAGAAATTATTCTATTGTTTGGTTGGCGTGATTAATATGTATATCTATGCCAAATTTCAGCTTTCTCGTACTATTCGTCTCGGGGCTATGCTGCGGAAAGACACACAGACAGACAACCAGACGGACGGACATGGCGAAACTATAAGGGTTCCTTGTTGACTACGGAACCCTAAAATGATGATCAAGGGTATACCCTAATCATAGTGACTAGATTACGATCTAGTATTGCTACGTTTCGTATATAATTTATGCTCTCGTATTCTTACGAAGGTTTCAGTCACCTAAGTTTTTACAAGTGAAAAACATTTTTTGTGCTTATATATTTTACTTGAATAATGCGCAATTCCGGAAACATGCCAATGGAGAACTTGAACTAAAAATGTTTTAATAGGATAGGAGAGAACACGTTAAAGGATAAAAAAACATGGTATTTTTTTTTCTCTGCGACTAATACTTTTTATAATATAACCGTTCAATAATATGATTATATTGTTCCAAAACGCGCCATACATCAACTAACGTAGCGCTTATAATTTATGAAACGTTTATCAATATTTGAGTTATCTCGTAAAATAATGTTTTTATGCATGTATACCCTTATAAGAAAACGTTCAGAATTCAATGACAAAACAAAATGTAATAAGTTTTGTGTTATTAGAATAACTTTTTTATCGCATATTTTGTGAGCCCGAAAACCTCGAAAAAATATTTTATTTGTTTTATTTTTAAATTTTTTCCAGGTTTTTATATGATTTCTACGATATAAAAGCAAAGTCACCCCAATCTAAGTTAGACGCAAGTTCCCTATTAGAGTTTGTCACTTACAACAACTTTTGATTTATTATGAGGTCGTAATATTTAAGCATAATTTTACATGTCAAAAAGTAGTACTTTGGATTTTGAATTCATAACTCGTAACAATATACTGAGACAGTGGCCTTTTTATGGTCATAACTTAGTGTCATAACCTTGTCATTCTTAACTTCTAATATAATAGATGGTGTTTTGTATTAAAAAAATACATATCTTACTAACATAGACTAAGCTCGTACTAACAACTCTATAGATTTGTTTATCTGAAATAGACGTAAATAATAATAATAATAGTTCGTAAGTCATTTATTGAAGGTCCATAATGCTTTTTTCTAATACGAGTATTCACTTACATTGCTTTCATTTTTCACGGCATTGTATGGCTTTGATCCTGGCTTAGACAGAGTGGAACGAAATCCTCATATACGTCTGAAAATGGGGGGTTCTTGTCAATACGAACAACTTTTTTTCGGGGTTTAGGGCAAACTTAAAATTTGGGAAAAACATATTAGTTGGTGGTGGTAACTTTAGTATGAAATAGCCGATATTTTAAAATTTGTTGGTATTGACAAGTGGAACACTTAATTTGTAGATAAATAGATAACTGTTTATTTCACAACAGTAATTTACAGATATAAGGTACTTACTACCTTATATTAATATTTTTCATTGGTAGATGTGTATAGGGATTTGTACACCCCGTATAAAATATTTCCTAAAGCTTTAAAAACAGAGCTGTAGTACTTTACGTTTTGGAAACCGAAACGAAGGACCTCTGTGTCTTAATTATTTTGATGATGATTGCCTTTTATTATTATTAGTTAAGTAATATTGGTTATTAGTTATAGTAGCAATACCACTCGCTAACCGTGAAGGAAAACGTCGTGAGGAAACCTGAGTGTCTGAGCTATTCACATACCTCAGCGCTTGAAATCGCTAATCCACACTGGGCACGCGTGGTGATTAAGCCCATACTCTCTCCCTGAGAGAAGGCCTGTGCCCTACACTGGGACGTAAAGGCTGCGTATGTGTGTGATATTGGCTTACCACTCTGTCGATTCGAATAATTCCTCCCTTGGACAATCACTATGATGATGAATTATCCCGAATTCCCATCGCGTCATTGCTCAACCCTCTCGGTGTCTGTGTTTATCAACCCTCTCGGTGTCTGTGTTTATCAAACCACTTAACGATTTGATATGATCCCTGAGTTATGCACTCCCTGCAATACCTACGGATGGAATGAATTTAGAAGCTGTAGAAAGTCCATTCAATATTTGGTGTTAAAACTACTCTGTATCAATCTACAATTAATTTATGTGTGTTTCTGTAACAATGTGTTTATGTTATAATGTTGATGAAGTGAAAGAGATCTGCAAGGATCATGGCAAGTGACAGATACTGGTATCTGCCTACCACTCCAGAATACAGGCCTGAGTTTATGTATGTATGTATCAATCAATCAACACACTTATTCAAAGACAACTTACGCATTTATGAAATTTTCATACAATAGCAATTTTTAGGGTTCCGTACCTCAAAAGGAAAAAACGGAACCCTTATAGGATCACTTTGTTGTCCGTCTGTCCGTCCGTCCGTCCGTCTGTCAAGACCCTTTTTATCAGGAACGCGTGGAGGTATGAAGCTGAAATTTATATCAATTACTCAGGTCTACTGTTCCTTGAAGCTGTGAAAAAATAAAACTTCTAAGCCAACGCAATCAAAAGATACAGCCGTTTATGCCGCAAATTTTCGACACTTGCAAGGGAATCAAAACCTACAGGGTGCTTCCCGTGAACTGAGAATCTTGAAATTTGGTACGAAGCAACGTCTTATAGCATAGATAAAGGAAAAATTACGAAAACCATAAATTTTTAGTTACATCACATAATATATTTTTTTTTAATAATTTTAAACTTACTACCCATTTCCTCATAAACGCGTAGAGGTATTAAATTGAAATTCAAATGAACGAACTTTGTAAACCTTGCAGGTTTGTACGGAACCCTCGGTGCGCGAGTCCGACTCGCACTTGGCCGGTTTTTTTTCATAACTTTTTTTTGCAGGGCCAATCAGGTTGGTCGCGTTTTATTGAAGCGCGCAGCTGCGCTCTCATTGGTTAAATTTTAATGGCAGCAAAATCACTGTGATTATACACGTACGCGTGAATTTAATTTTTAATTGCATTAGTGAAGATAAAGTAGTTTATGCAAGTACATATAACACGGGTATTAAAACACTCGTTACTATTATGAAACTCGCTGCGCTCGTTTCATAAACTCACACTCGTGTTTTAATACCCTTCATTATATGACAGTTGCATAAACTCCTATAAAAGCATTGAAATAAAGAAGGCGACATAACTTTTTGCACATCCATTTTCTATAGTAGTATACGTATCAGCTGAGTTATTTGAAATGTGCTATTCATGCCGAGGGCTACCCTCCTCTACGTGACAACTCAGAATCAATACGCTGTTCATCGGATGCTCAACATTATGTAAGTGATTCGGGAATTAAGTTAATAATAACCAGATCACGAAAAAATTGCTTAATCTAATTTAGATTTCCTGTGCAAATGACAATGGCTAAAGGTGTTTTTATAGGAATCCAAGCTAAAAATTCAAACGTTCAATGGAGTAGGTACAAATTCAATACAATATATATAATTCAAAAACTCCATCAACTTGTGACAAATCTGTATGACTTAATTACTTAAACTTAAGTACCTGGATGACCGGTTTTTTTTTATTGAGCGTGTTTTTTTGAAATTATATTAAGATACGATGAAAACTAAGGGGAAAAAGGAAAAAAATAATCGGACACTGAACTCGAACCGGGGTCTTCTGGTTTCGGGACCGCCCGACTTCCCACCTGAGCTATTACAACTGTGTAGATCGTGGCGAAACTTACTTTCATATTTTATTGATATTGTAGCAGTTTTTCATTGCCTGAAAACACGGATAAAACAATGTCTTCTAAAAATGAAACCTAGGTCGATTTAACGCCCCTGAAACCTCCTGCACACAAAATTTCATGAAAATCGTTGGAGCCGTTTCCGAGATTCAGATTATTGCTCGTTTCAAGTTATTAAATTAAATTAGTCTTAGTACCAGTTATTTCAAAATAAGTCCTATGGTTCCGATATTAAGATTCAATATTTTAGTTCCCGGAAGAGGCGTTTGCGAATGTATCATTTTAATTAACTGTCCAAACACGGCCGTTAGTGGCAAAATGAGTTTCAGTCTAGATTAAAAAAAACTTCAGTTATCTTACCATTGTACACTAAAATAATCACTCGATCTTCTTCTCTGTTATCAAATAGAGATTATAATTGTAGTTAGGGACGTGTTCTAATAAAGTGAAATATTCTTAGTGAATTTCATAATTCAAAACTCTCCCAGTATCCTAAGTGTCGACTTAACTTTTTAATCTGATAGAATACATTGATGAACATTTATGAATACATTGTTATGTATCTGTTTTCTCATTGAAATATTTTTTTTTATTCTACTCTACTATACTGTACTCTATTTTATTCTATTCCTTGGGCCGTATGTGGGGCCAACCAGAGATTGCCTTAGTTTGCATTCGTTCAGTTGGTCTGTAGCAGCATGAGAGCAACTGTTAATAAACTAGGCACAATAGCAACGCAGCGCACTCTGTTTGTTCCGTACACTGATGGAAATTCATTGTTTACATTATCTCAATTAAGACTCCATTTTATTTGCGTTCCTGTACGGAACAGCGCAGCGTTTTGAGAATTTTGCGCGTCGACACGAAATTGTAGATCACAGAAGGTCCACCGACAATCCCTGGATAAGTGGATCTATGAAACTGTTAATCATGACAAGGAGTATTAAAATTTAACACACTCAGCCGAGCAAAACGAAATGAAGTTTAAAGTTTTACGTATTCCTATGAATTCTATGTATAAATTCTGAATTTATAAAGCTTAGTATATTTTTCGTGTGGTGTGGTTTAAAAGTATCATCATCATCATCAGCCATTTGACGCCCACTGCAGGACATAGGCTCATGGTTTTACAATCATGAAGGGTTTTTGCCATAATCGACACGCTTGGCAGGCGGGTTGGCGATCGCAGTATGGGGTTGGAATCTCAGGAAGACTTGGCTGCTAGTCTCCTGGTAATTCATTTCCTTAGTCGCCTTCTACGACATCCACGGAAGGAAATGAAGTGACACTATTCTTAAGTTTGAAAGTATGGTTTTTCCAAAATGTTTATCTCTGAAATTTAATACTTTAGAAATATACTCCAAATTGCACGTGGTGATGTTAGGTGTGCATGTTTTAGACCAAATTTTAATTCTTACGTATTATCTAATGGTTGTGATCTGTTTTGTACACCAAATAAATAAAATTAAATAAACAAATCCTCGCTCACTAACCGGTACCACATCGAGTGAATTTGAAAATTTTGAATGATGAAAATATGGCTTCCGCACGATCACGGCGCGGTGACGGCGCGGTCACGGTGCGGTCATAACTCGAATCAGTGTCAGCATTGCAAGACATACCTACGAGAAATCTAGTACCGTTAAGAGATTTCACTATAAACGCGCAAGGTAAATACGTAGAAATATATCGAAATATTTTATTATAAAAAAAATTGCAAAAAAGGCATTCGATTAGCTTACAATTATATTGGTCAGCGGCATAAATAGGTGAGCACCAACACGTTCTTGACTAAAACGGCAAACACCTACGCAAATCAAATATTATGAGCAAATAAATTGAATTTGGTAGGATTTAGCAGAATAAATAAATTATCAGCAACCTGTAGTCAGCAAAGCTTTAAAAAGTTTATGACTTTTAATAACAAAATAAATTTCATTGATTTTCCAATTTTATGCACGAATTATGTATGCGAAGCGTCTTTTGCATTCTTTTGCACGTATAAGTATACAGAGTTCATCTAAATAAGTAGGTGTTTTACGAAAAAAGTAAACGACCGTGCAAAGCTCGGGTGCCTTACGTTTTTTTTAATACTGTCAAAGTAAAAACAATTAAAACTTTGGTTTAATATTTCTTGAATTAATTCAATAAACGTACCTGGGCGGATTAAACACCCCGATAAGTAATATCGTTCTCCGTATTCCGTGTGGCGCCGGATTAAGAATAGCGGCACTCCATTTCCTTCCGTGGATGTCGTAGAAGGCGACTAAGGAAATTAATTACCAGGAGACGGGCAGCAGCGTCTTCCTGAGACACCAACCCCATAATGCGATCGCCAACTCGCCTGCCAAGCGTGGCGATTATGGCAAAATCCCTCATCGTTATGAAAACCACGAAGGAGGCCTGTGTGCTGCAATGGGCGTCAAATGGCTGATGATTATGATGATGATAATTCTTTATATATGTCAACAGTTTGTGAATCTAGATGAATAGAATGAAATTAAATTTGACTGCCGCGCAGTACTTCTGTGTAGGGTTTAAGTATGCATTTCTCCGACCCGCCTAGCTCGAACGTGTTACTCTGTTAATTAAAACTAAAGGGAGTTCGAAGAATTTGCGGCACAATTTCATTATTCAATGTTAAGGCCCTCCACTGCTAAAATTCAAAGAATCTGTTAGCACAAAAAACCCATGAATATGAATGTGTACTTCATTCAAAACAAAAGGATCGATAGATAAAGTAGAACATACAGTAGAGCAGTGGTAGCCTAGTGGGTAGAACACTGCACTTGGAAGCGAGAGACCCAGGTTCGATTCCCAGTGCGGGCATGTACCTATGACTTTGTTTTCTATGTTATGTATATTTGTGAAGTTATAGTAGCAATACCTACCTGAGTGTGAAACCTGAGTGTCTGAGCTATTCATATACCTCAGCTCTTGAAATCGCCAATCCGCGGTGGGCACGCGTGGTGATTAAGACCATACTCTCTCTCTGAGAGAAGGCCTGTGCCCTACAGTGGGACGTATACGTATAGGCTGCTTATGACATAGTAGATACAGTAGGGTGGGGAACTACTTGATTTTTTTTAGTTACTTTAAACATTCTAAGGCGACCAATATGGGAATAATATATAGATAATAATATATCTAACATTGTGAGTGGTATCTTTAATCACAGATTTTCAAAAAATGGTACAGACACAAAAAATTTATTTTTCACATCTCATGCTCGTAAAGTTTGACTTTAAGTCGTGCGTAGACGAAAGCTCTAGTGCATAAAATATTTTTTTCCTTCTAAAACTAAGATGACGAGGCTCAACAGCCAAACAGAGTCAAAATATATTGCACAATATAATTGAGTTAACTTACAGTAAATATTTTGTCATACTCTGTAGATATAGTTTTGTGTACCTATCGATATTCCTGCTTTTAGGGATCAAAAATCTCCGTGGGTCAATGCGCTTCCTGTGTCAGAAAAGTCAGATATCGAAAAGAATTGTTCATTGCTCACTCGCCAAGTTGTTTCTTGTGACTTCAGGTAAACTACGATCATTATCTAGCACGTCATTCTTTTTATACCTCACTCATCAAAATTGGTGGAGTTTAAAGAACTTGACTATAATTGGCTACAAACTACAAGCGATATTTTTTCACTAGTTTGACAATCGTTGTCTCAGCCCCAATGTCACGTCAGTTTTGTTTTAATATTTTTTTATTATTACTCAATAATCAGATTCATGTAGTTAGCTGCCATGCTAAAAAAACCGACCAAGTGTGAGTCGGGCTCGTGCACGAAGGGTTCCGTACTATTATATATACAACATTTGAATATTTCAAGCGTCTACCTGTTACCGTTATTAATATCGAGCAAAAAACGACAAAAAAATTACGTTTGTTGTATGGCAGCCCCCTTAAATTATTTATTTTATTCTGTTTTAGTATTTGTCGTTATAGCGGCAACAGAAATACATTATCTGTGAAAAATTCAATGTTAAACCTATCACGGTTCATGAGATACAGCCTGGTGACAGACGGACGGACAGATGGACGGACGGACGGACTGCGGAGTCTTAGTAATAGGGTCCCTTACCCTTTAGGTACGGAACCCTAAAAAGGGTGAAACCTCTACCTACACCTATTTTAAAATAACATAACATAAGAATCTTATACATCAGAGCCCATGATATAAAAATATAGAAAGAAAGAAAGACATTTATTGGGACAAATTAACACATCACAAGAAAAAAAAGGCATCACAAGTAACATAAACAAGTACAAAGGAAAAACAAGTCACTTAAATACAACATAATACGAGGCAAAGTCAGAGCGTCGGAGTGCATCCTGTGGTGTGTCAAAGTTGCCACAAAGGGCATCAGACTCAGCGTTGTGCTGAAGGTGTGAGCCCTCAACGCTGGTTTTCAGTCAGTGCCTGCGGTAATTGACGCGAATATCTAAATAAACAAAGTACGAGTACTACACTACTAAAATATAAGTCATCATCATCATCATATGAGGGGTTTTGCCATAATCGCCACGCTATGCGCTTGGAATCTCAGGAAACGCTGCTGCCCAACTCCTGGTAAGATTACCGTAGTCGCCTTCTACGACATCCACGGAAGGAAATGGAGTGATGCTATTCTTAATCCAGCGCCACACGAAAAAATATAACTGAATCTAATTCAATAGAACTGGAATTAGGTGCTGTACTAGGTGCTGTACTACCTATGATAAATATTTCAAAAGAACAATAGAAAAATTCATTGTGATGGTTGGAAAATGATTTTGATTCCGTCTCTATATCGTTTGCAAAGGAAAATTTAATTTTCAGATAGCACTCTCAGTGCGTTGGAAAAGCACTTTAGGGACCCGATTCCCAAAATTGTACTAAAATTTTGATTACGCATTAAAATTGTCGATAGCCAGAAATAGTTTCAATGTTGTTCGAAAATTGCCCATTCGGCGACGTGGTGCTTTTATATAAAGGGTGTCCCAATAAAATTTGACGCTTTTTTTTTTCTTGCACGTTACAGCTCTGTAATTTAACAGCTGACATCAACGATTGTTCCGATTATTCAAATTGCAGCGCTACGCAGTTGAACGACGCGTTATCATTGTAAAAATCAGGCTGCAAATGCAGTGGCTTGGGTGACAGAGAAATGGGAATTCCTTACAGGAGCATGATAACGGAGTTATTGTGGCCTCAACTGGATGGTATGGATCTTAGCGACATAATGGTTTCAGCAGGACGGCGCCACCTGACCCACCGCGCACGAAACAAACGATTTATTGGACGTGTATAGGCTACATAAAAAAATCGATTACTTAATTTATCTAGCTTTACTATTACAGCATTTGAGAATAATCACGTGCAAACAGAAGTTATTAGACCTATTCACCTCAGTGTTAGTAATCGCCAACTTGAATTTGTCATTTCGGTATAACTGTTGTTCTACGACTTTTGAATTGTTTTATTTTTCTTTCTATTTTCAGACATTGTGCATTCCTGAGGTGTTTTCACAGTATCTGTGGGTGTTTTCATTTTTATTTCAGCAGTTTTATTTCACTTTGTCTCCAGACGGCGTGCGGTTTAGAGAATCGGAGCGCTATTCTGTCGTCCGCACCGAAGTGCTAATTGAAATCAAACATTGATAACGGTGTGATTGCAGCGGGATCAGGCAGGGCGGGCACGCAGGACTGGACGTTTTTATGCCACTCCAAAACGTTAGTGGACATTGTTATTTTTTTACCGGTCCGCAGGTTTAATTGGATTCGAGACGGGTGTAGCCTACTGTGTATTCCAACTCGCTTAGCGTGGATGGAGAAAAAAATAAAAAAATATATTTCAACGTAAAGAATAATTTACATTCTGTTTGTTGAATGTCAAGATACAATGCTAGCCGCTGCTAAGTTGTAGGGAAGAGAAAGGCAGCGAAAAAAAAAAACTGAAGAAGAAGAAGAAATACATTTATTTAACGACACATATACAAGAAGTAAAACAGAAAGAATAAATAAAAATAAAAAACACGGCATAACAACAATTAGGGATCACAAGCTATGTCCATGCGGCAGTCCATCATGTTAGGTCCACACTAACAAACTATAGTACAGTTTTCTCTGAGAAAATAATAGAGCATAGTTCTCTTCACCATCATGCCGACCTCACCGGCTCTTAGAACCATCGCCCACGCCCACTTTCTTCGAAGCGCGTTTCGTGACATTTCTGAGAAGCAATGCAAACGTTGCAGACGTGACTTTTCTGAGAGCGGTCGTGGGTAGAACATTAGATTCGGAAGCGAGAGACCCAGGTTCGATTCCCAGAGCGGGCATGTACCTATGACTTTGTTTTCTAAGTTACGTACATTTGTGACGTTATAGTAGCAATACTACTCGCTAACTGTGAAGGAAAACATCGTGAGGAAACCTGAGTGTCTGAGCTATTCACATACCTTAGCGCTTTAAACCGCCACTCCGCGGTGGGCACGCGCGGTGATTAAGCCCACACTCTCTCTGAGAGAAGGCCTGTGCCCTACAGTAGGACGCATAAAGGCTGCTTATGATGAATGCAAACGTGCTGCAGCATAGCATACTTCCCTTTATACGGAAGCGCCGTGTCCGCGCGGTTACGGTGCGTTCGAATCGCCTTTTACGTAGCTGTGTGCGATCATCGACCCATACATTTTAATAGTCTAATGGTCAATAGTCCATACATTTTAGAAGGGATAGCTAATATTTCTTTCTACTTTGAAGTTGTAACCATTATATTCTTTTTGTTGCACTAACCCGTGCTGAGGACAATGTTTTTACAATTTTCCTAAAAAGAATATAATCATGTAAGTACAGCGATATCTTTCCAATGTTAAAACCTAACTGCAAAGTGGGTTACTCGGGGCCGCAAGTGATGTAAATTGCTTCGGCCAGATGTCGCTGCCTGTACGTAATACAGAGAAGTTTGTAAAGAGGCTCGAAATTTCGCCGATGCTTGCACTTGCCCATTAGCTTAGTTGGGAGAGCGCTGGCACGGTTAGCCAGAGGCGGGGGGTTCAAGTCCCGGCATGGGTGGAATTTTTAGCCTCTAAATAGGTTTTTAAAGTTGTAACCATTGTAGAAGTACTATTTAATATACTTTGTTTTGAGGAGTGAGGAGTGCAATTTGATTAAATTGCACCGACCTTACCAAATAAGGTCTCACGCATTTAGTTTCGAAATTAAGCAAAAACCCGCCATGGATCATTGAAAAATATCGCAATCTCGTAAATCAGACAGGCACATTTATCTATGGAAATACCCCTCGAAGATTCGAACTGAACAATGTCTCCTCAAAGATTCTCCTCACGTATTGTCGCCTTGCAATTGCCACGGTTAAAGAAATGAAGTACTTGAAAGTATTGAAATTCTTTCGGTACATCTCGCAGCCCGAGTTTTATGTAAGTATGTTGCGGATATTAGGTTATCTCTTTCAACAAAAGAAAATGCCGGAAAATATTTATTGTGTGGAGTGTAAAGTTTTTGACTTGAAACTCTTTCAGTTCGGTAGTAGGGGGTCACTTGCTATGACCGCATGGAACGAAAACATGTCGCCTTGGCGCGGGCTGTAACTCTGTAACTTCGATTCGTGTGCAATTAATTTGTATATCATTGAGTAGAGCAAAGTGCCATTACTCGAGCCAGTGCCATGTTACACATTGCGCAGATTGAACTAAAAAGTAAAGCTTACTTATAGGCGCTTCATATTAAACCAACGGCCGTGTAACCCGACACAGCCCCACCCGCTTTTTTAATAGATATTTGCACTTGTATTTATTATGTTTTTCTACTGATGTCTCTTCAAGGAAAAAATATATGATTTTTATAAAAGAAGTGATTTTCATAATACAGTAGTTTAGCCAAGATAAAAAGTAACCGAAACCGGCGTGCGTGCATGCGACGTCTAATTAATGTCGAGGAAGCGAAAGTGATCCGTCAGGATTGTGGCAAGTGGCAGTCCCTGGTCTCTGCCTACCCCTCTGGGATACAGGCGTGAGTTTATGTATGTATGTAGTATTGCAAGATTTTTTGTATATATTGTCCATAAAGTAGATTAAGTAATGCAGCCTATATAGAATATTCTGGGCCTACTCTCAGAGAGAGATTGTATAGGCTTAATCGCTCGCTTTTCCGCCGCAATAATAAAATACGTTAATTTAAGCAAATTAGCTTTTTGGTAACATGGCTATTAGCTCCACTAAGATTATCTTAATGTGGTTAACAGTTCCCAACACCATAACTCATGTCTGTTAATACCTCACGTGTAATTACCTAATCGCCCTTCCGAGCATAATATCTTCGCTCGCAACTACCTATACCTAGAATTACAGACGTACAGATTAAAGGAATGACGCTATTCTTAATCTGGCGCCGGATTAAGAATAGCGTCACTCCATTTCCTCCGGTGGATGTCGTAGAAGGCGACTAATGAAATCAATTTCCAGGAGACGGGCAGCAGCGTCTTCCTGAGATTCCAACAGCATACTGCGATCGCCAACCCGCCTGTCAAGCGTGGCGATTACGGCAGAACTCCTCATGGTTATAAAAACCACGAAGGAGGCCTTTGTCCTGCAGTGGACGTCAAGGGGCTGATGATGATGATGATGATGAGATTAAAGAGAGCTTAGAAGTTATGAACATATCAGAAACATTAATAGCGGTGGTAGCGTAGCGGTAGAACACCGGCTTCTCATTCGGGAGGTTGTGGGTTCAAATCCCGGCATGTACCAATGACTTTGTTTTCTAAGTTACGTACATTTGGGAGGTTATAGTAGCAATAGCACTTGCTAACTGTGAAGGAAAACTTCGTAAGGAAACCCTAGTGTCTAAGCTATTTACATGCCCTTACGCTTGCTACGTACCTACAATGGCCCAACTATGAGGCTAAGTGCGGAAATCCCAGGTCTAACTAGAACTAGAACTAGTCAGACACATTAATCACTTATGCTTGCCAGCTGAAATTATCTTTCAAAGAATATAGATTGAAACTATAGTCTTCAGTTGGACAGCTTACGGAAATCGAAGATTTATTTTGACCAAGACTGATTGTATCGTATTTTGCTTGTTTTTCGGATTCCTTACCCAAAAGGTGCCAAACAGGACCCTATTACTAAGACTTTACTGTCCGTGTGTCTGTCTGTCTGTCTGTCCGTCTGTCCGTCTGTCCGTCTGTCACCAGGCTGTATGTCATGAACCGTGATAGCTAGGCAGTTGAAATTTTCAAAGATGATTTATTTCGGTCGCAGCCATAACAAAAAATAATAAAAACAGAATAAAATAAATATTTAAGGGGGGCTCCCATACAAAAAACCTATTTTCGTTGCTGTTTTTTGCTCGATATTAATAACGGCAACAGGTAGACGCTTGAAATATTAAATTCTATATTCGCTTCAAAAATAAATAATTAAAATAAAATAAATATTTAATCCCATACAAGAAACGTGTTTTTTTGCCGCTTTTTCTCGATGTTTGTGTCTTTGAAGGAACCCTTCGTGCGCGAGTCCGACTCGCACTTGGTCGGTTTTTTTTTATCTAATTGTGTAGGTACGTTTCTCCGCAGGGTACAGGCCTTCTCTCAGAGAGAGAGTATGGGCTTAATTACCACTCGTGCCCACAGCGGATTTGCAAATTCAAGCTTTGAGTTATGTGAACACCTCGGACACATAGGTTTTCTCACGATGTTTTCCTTCACGTCAGCGAGTGGTATTGCTACTTCAACTTCACAAATGTATGTAAATTAGAAAACAAAGTCGTTGGCACATGCCTGGATTCGAACCTACGTTTTTTTATTATAATCAGTTTCAGTTGGTCGGTTTAGTTGATCGGAGTGGAAAACGGGGTGCACACATAGGTACCTACTTGGTTGATACATAGGCTCTCCGCATACCGTATCCAGTTTCCCAGTCAGGCTATGCGAACTATCTGCACGCTATAGAAACTAAAATGTACAGTAAAACTATTCAAATAACTCAGATGGCATTTTACACAAAATTCAGATGTCGCCCTTTTGAAGCTAGAGCGTGTCACCGTCCGGTTTAAGTTATTCGAATCGGGGAGATTTTCATTGAAATTATAGCAGTAGTTTTACTGTAAAATGTACGGAATGCCCATAACAAATGTCGATCGGGCCGGTGTCCACAACGCTGTATTGAATATCGAAGATGATAAATGGATAAGTTGGAATTCCCGTGAAATTCGCGGCGGCTGAATAAATTCCGTTTATTAGTTCGTAAAGGATTTCCATTGTAGCTTGTATTTATTAGAGTATATTATTAGTAATACGTTTATTGCACATAAGTTAAAAAAACATTGGCAATATGGCGGACTTAATTGTTTATTGTTTAATTTAATCTTTCCACCCAACCGTCACACCGTTTTTAAAATACAATTACGAACGAATGTAGAGATTATAAGTACCTTTTATTGGTACTTTGGATCACTTAGATAATAAAGATCTGTCGAAGTGAATTAAAATTGGTGATGTAATATAGGTAATATAATGTAATATAGGAACCTCGAACCCCTCCGAAACGGATTCACTAATTTTTATGGAACTTTTTTATGTGTATTTGGTAGGTCTGAGAATAGGACGTATAATATATTACTAATCTATCTACCTATCCAACGCATGAAGACTATGCCCAGCCCACTGCTGAGCATATGCCTTTTCCCTGCCTCTCAGTCTCCTGCCAATCCCGTCCATTGTTTTCGTACGGCTTTATTAATGTTATCGACCCACCCAGTCACCTACCGATCTTACCAATACTGTTATTATGCTAGTTCTACAGGGTGATTTTGAATTCGTTTACCATATTTTGAGGTAATGTTATTTTCATTGTGAGAAACCGGATTATTAATGATTAATCAGTAATCGTAGAAGATATTTCTAAATATTCGTGATCCGACCTTGGTCTCCAAACTATAAATCCAAATTCGAAGTAGTAGGAAGTATCGTAACGTTGAAAAATGTTTTCTGATTTCTTAAATGCTTAAGAGTCTGACGTCCGATATGGGTAAATAATTAAAAAAAACAAGTGAGTTGGCGGGCGCCGACCATAAAACGCTCAAAACATATATGTTTTTTTGGATCTTTATTACTTTTCATCCTGATTTTGTTTATTGATGGTTAAATGAAGCTTTTTTTTTAAGAGTATTTTTTTTTTAAATGGCAGCATATTTTTCTGCATCATTGTTAGAATGTCCCCTTAAAATACGGTTAACTAAATAAAAGTCCTGTATAATCAGATGTGAGATTTCCGCAATTAACCTAATAGTTGGGCCATTGTACCTAGCAAGCGCTGAGGTATGTAAATACCTAGGCTTTCCTCCCGATGTTTTCCTTCTTAGTTAACAAGTGGTATCGCTACTACAACTTCAGAAATATACGCAAGTTAGAAAACAAAGTCATTGGTCCATGCCGCGATTCGAACCCACGACCTCCCGAATGCGAGGCCAGCGTTCTACCGCTGCATTACTACCGCTCCATTATTATGCTAATAAAAACTAGAAATAATAAGGTTGAAATTTTTGGGTTCTAAAACTTCGTCTTCTAATGCGGCACGAAAACATAATTAATTTCCTTTTTTATGACATTTGCTGAAAGAAACATAATATTAAGGAAAAAAAGAAAAAAATGCACGCAAAGAAAGTGAACGATTGCACGTTATTTTGATTTATTAAATAATTCCTCCGACAAGCTTCTTATTTCACGCATCATGCACACGAGCTACATCTCCACTCGCGCTGTCTACAATACCATGAAATAGAGAGAACAAAAGTAGGTATATTTCCATACTGAGCGGGTAATGTCGCTCACGTATACACGTTAATATGATAAGACAGACGCCCAAACCAAAAGCCAAATATTTAGGCTTCAGTACAAAGGCCTCGAAAATTACGAAAGATTTGACGGTATTTCAATTTCAGTACTTACTTGCGGCATGATTCATATTAATCTCTCAGGGGTGTTCTATTCTGTTCTGTTCTATTCCACTTATTAGTGGTGAGAATGAGGTGTCCTTAGATAGAGAAAAAGAAAATGCTGGCAGGCATAGCCCAAATATTATTATTATCTCGATAACAAAAAATGTTGATGCTCTTTTGTTTTTTTACCTGTGTTCTGTAGCAATGAGTAATCGAAAATGGAGAAAGTTGAAGTTCGCGCGGTAATTACATATCTATGTTTGAAAATTTTTACTATGGAACAAGTAAATCAAGACATGCAAGATACGTTAGGGATTTATGCTTCTCCTTAATCCACGGTTGCGCGTTGGTGCTGAGTATAAGAGGGGAAGAACATCCACTAATGACGACTCGCGCTCAGGGCGCCCTAGGACTGCAGTAACGGTAGAAATGATAAAAATGTTGAAAATATTGTTTTGGCGGATCGTCGTACTACTGTTCGTTTTATAGCTGAAGAACTAAAGATTTTAATAGGGAGTGTTCATAAAATAATACATGACTATTTGGGAATGAAAAATGTCTCAGCGCGTGGGGTGCCTAGAATGCTAACGACCGAACAAAAACGAACTCATCATGATAACGCCCTAGCGTACAAGTCCAAAGTGGCGATGGTTGCCATCAATGGTGCTGGCTTCGAATTGGCAGAACATCCTCCATATTCTCCAGACTTGCTACTGGTGACTATTATCTATTTCCGAGATTGAAAGAATATCTAAGAGGCCAGAAATTCGACGGTGATGACGCAGTGATCGCCACAGTACAAGGTTTTCTATGTAGAGAATAAAGATGAAGATTTTCTTAAGAAAGGAGTTTTCGGTTTAGAAAAAAGACATGCTAAGTGTGTACAACTAAAAGGTGACTATGTGTTTTTTTTTTGCAATAAAGTGTAACAAACAAACAAACACTATATTGAAAAATAAAATAACATTTGATAAAAGTTAATTGCATATTATTCATTCTCACTACTTATTGAACCCCCCTACGTGGTACAAAAGGTGCCATACAAATCGGGCGTATATTGTGACGTCACAAGGTGATCGGAACGCCTTATTATTTAGGAAGCATTTATAACATATTTGAAAATCTGGTAAAATAATGTTACACAAACTTATTAAAAAAAAGTGAACTCAATGGATTCTTTTTATTATTAGAGTGATTTGATTTTCCGTATTTTTTGTGATCAAATCTGTAAAACCCCTAAATAATATTATCATGGTTCCATTTTAAACTTTTTCTATGTCCTCTATAATTTAAATAAATGCCAATCCAAAAATTAGAATTTTAAGACAACTTCCCCATTCATCCAACGTGAAGGTCTCTAACAGACAGACAGAGAGTCTAACCTACCCAACCTATTTTTATAATTATATTCGGTGCTTCAGTTCCAAAATAAATTCTCTCTTGACGAACTTTTGAGTATAATTGGTGTACGGGTAAAAGGAGAGCCTCATTCAAATAGCAAATTGTCTATGTGAGGCCAAAGTGTAAAAGCGTGTTTAGGGGATCCCACCGCATGAGAAAGGGGAAACTTCCCACGTGACAGGTACTCGCCAGATTAAAAATAAATAAATGCTCTTACCGATAGGGAACAGCCGACAGCACATCAACCTTAACACCCATGCACTCTACTCAGTTACGTTATGGGCGACTTTGCAACCAAAATGTCAAGGTTGATCTGCTGTCGGCTGTACTTTCAAACTCCTTTGTCGACTTAATAGTAAACATAGATGGTGGCCACATACCAAAACACTTGAAATCGCCAATCCACGGCGGATACGCGTGGTGTTTAAGCCCATACTCTCTCCCGGAGAGAAGGCTTGTGCCCTAAAGTGGGACGTATTTAGGCTGCTTGTATAGATGGTGGTGGTAGATTTTTTATATCAAACTGACAGCGAATCTGTACAATGTAGCAAGAACATACATTTTTAATTTGTGGTAAGATCTTATGGATAAGAAAAAAATGTCTACTTTTTTCTTGAAAAATATGGTATCAAATCCAATCAGGCGGTAGGATGGTGGCCTCTAAAAAAATGTGACGTTCTCGATGTGTGATATGTCCATGGATTTCTGGTCTACCTATACTATATCACAAGATTATAGAAGTTTGAAAATAGGTTCCACCACCACCGCATACCACTAAAGCGGTGGTAGCCTAGCGGGTAGAACCTTGGACTCGGAAGCGGGAGACCCAGGTTCGATTCCTAGTGCGGGCATGTACCTATGACTTTGTTTTCTCAGTTATGTACTTTGTGAAGTTATAGTAGCAATACCACTCGCTAACTGTGAAGGAAAACATCGTGAGGAAACCTGGGTATCTGAGCTATTCACATACCTCAGCGCTTGAAATCACCAATCCGCGGTGGGCACCCGCGGTGATTAAGCCCATACTCTCTCTCTGAGAGAAGGCCTGTGCCCTACAGTGGGACATATACAGGCTGCTTATGATAATGAAAATAGGTTAAGTGATTGGATTGTGGATAATACTTAATTAGTAACCAGCGTAATCCAGCAAATAGGGTATGTATTGGCAAAGGGCAGATGACCTCATCCAAATGGCAGGAAGACGCTGGATGCAGGCCGCTTCCAATCGGTCTTTTTTGGAAATCCATGGAGGAGGCCTATGTCCAGCAGTGGACTTATTGTGACTGAATGATGATGATGATGATGCAAAGGGCAAGATAAAGTGTACCCGAAATGGTATGCGTAGAAACAGCGACTAATTAATATTGATGAAGCGAAAGAGGTCTATCATCATCGTAGTTTGGTAACCCCTAGTATCTGCCTACCCCTTCGGGATATAGCTGTAATCTTTAGTAATGTTATGTGTATATATCAACTAACTATCCATAACAAACTCCCAGAAATAATAGTAGAAAAATTCGAAAAAAGTCTCACGAATTCAAGTCATTGCGTAAAAAATATATTTAAAAAATATCTCCTAAAAGATAAGTATGAGGGAGAGTAGGACGCACTGCCTACCCCTAATGTGAGGAGAAGGTAGTACGTCCTACTTACTCCGTATTAATATTTTTCTATTTAATTAAAAATAACCACTTGCATATTATACAATGTTCTTGTGCATGCCTGTACTTTTGCTTATAATACAAGTATCTTTAATATAGAGCAACCTCTGGAAGCACTATAATCTCATATTTAAGATTCAGCTTCCAGAGCTGGACTAATAATGTATTTCTTTTATATTTGAAATAAACAGTTTAATTTAATCATGTAGGTACAGCGATATCATTCCGATGTAAAAACCTAACTGCAGACTGGATTACTCGGGGCTGCAAGTAATGTAAATTACTTCGGCTAGATGTCGCTGCGTGTACGTGATACAGATAAGTTAGTAAAGAGGCTCGAAATTTCGCCGATGCCTGCACTTGCCCATTAGCTGACTGGTTCTTCATAACCTGGTTAAATGTAGCCGTCATTGTGGTAAAAACTACTGTTTAATGACCTCATAGCTTACGGTGATTTTTTTAGCCCCCCTCCATGGTATTAAGCATGATGTTATACAGCTTTTTTTGTTACACGGGAACATAAGTTATACTTCTGGTCTTTTACTTAATTCCGTTCAGTGGTTTTTGTTTGAGGCGCGCACAAAGCAACATAGTGAGACAAACGTAATATCAGACAGAGACAAAATATATCAATCAGCCACGTCGTTTATTCAGTAATGTATTTTATTCCGTTTGCAACAAGAGCTAGGTTCTTTTTATAAGATAGATAGAAGTGAATCTTCCGGGTTACTCTATCTTGTATAGCTGCGGGCAAGGCTTTCCACTGTATCTACCCTTCAGCCACAGACGTTGATGTTAGCTGTGTTTTGGAAAAGGGTATTTAGTATTAATATATCGTAATAATATTAATACATATTTTAATTATTAATGGCTAGTATATTGATATTAACGTCGACTTAGATGCCAAACGCGACGAGCTAAAGGCCCGACCACAGGCGGCCATACAATATAACTACGCCAATGGTGTCTTGACGTGCGCCCAATGGGCTCGCATTTTCCGAGCCAAGATCGGCTACACCAGTCACCTGTGGGCACACCAGCGAAACCCTCAACCATAAATAAATGAGAGTCCTGTATGCGGTCGCTATGGCCGAACACGGCTAGGAGGATATATATATTAATGTAACTATTGAATATTAATACGAAGGTGATTTTGTTCAACGTAACTTAATTTAATTGATATTTGTAACCCTAATTAGTTCAGTAATGCAAAAATATGTTTTCCCTTGTTGGTCGAAATAATATATTTAATATAATTATTGGTTTACGAGCTTGATGTTGTGTTCAAAGCATGTAATCGGTACATTGAATATGAAAACGTTGAAAACATTTTTATTTATGTAGCCCACAAACGTCCCACTGCAGGGCACAGGCCCTCTCAGAGAGAGAGTATGGGCTTCATTGCCACGGATTGGCAATTTCAAGGTCTGAGGTATGCAAACACCCCAGACACTCAGGCTTCCTCACGATGTTGTCCTTCACGTGATGAAAACATAAATGTGAAAAAAAAAATTACCGAAGAATAATAATTATTGATGATTTTGATGATTTTTCATGGATCTCATCAACAGATCTTGACCAAATATATAGTACCTCCGTTCAAACAAAAAAAATTAAAGGAATTGACTACGTGACAAATTGTTATCTATGAAAATATATATAGAATTCGAATCCACGACCTCCCGAATGAGAAGACGGCGTTCTACCGCTCTGCTACCACAGCTCTGCAGCTAAGCTAAGTAGGCTTTTTAAGTTAACGAGTAAAAGTCGACCAACTTACAAATTCGATTGAAAATTACTTTGATGAAGTTGCTAGTTGTGTAAAGCAGGTATTTGAGTGAAATAAAATTCCGATATCAATAAAAAAAACCTGTTTCTCCAAAACCCTACACTACGCATAATCCAACACCCACTTGGCCTATTTTTTAATTATTTTAGTGACCCAAAACTTCTTCATCGATTTTCCAGCAAAATTTTATGGATAGAATAGTTGGTTTTAGTGTTTAGTGGGCATACGTACATAGTTTTCGCATAGGAAGTCAGTGTTTTAACACTCCGTAAGAGCTACTGGAAGTGCGCCATAGTTTCTCCATACTTCATAGCCCGACAGGAAGGCATGTCAAGCATTCCCCCTTCCCTTCCCACAGCGAATATTGGTCACTGGCCGGTATTCCTGACTGGCTTCATTATTATTTTACACCCGTTCGTCGCCGCACCAGGAATTGACCGTTAGAAATGGTATTTCTGGTTTCAGCCGTCCTCGCCCTTTGCCAAGAAGTGAGCTTTACAAATTTACGTTGTGGATGTATGAGCGACGCCCGCTGCTAATTTAATTTCATACAACGTTTTAAAATACTGACAAAAGATTAAGTAAAACATTGAAACCAAAACAAACAATACCCTGTCGACAAAATTTTGCACTTCAATAAAGGATTTATTTGGGTTAATAAAATTTTAAAAGTGTTTACGCGCAATGGATGTAAAACATAAAAACATCGTTCACATACCTCAGCGCTGGAAATTTCAATCCGCGGTGGGCACCCGTGGTAATAAAGCCCATACTCTCTGAGAGAAGGCCTGTGCCCTGCAGTGGGACGTATATAGTCTACCGAGACCACGGCACTTGGAAAAGTACCGAAACGTCGGAAAATTGTAAAATGGAGAAGTAAACGAGTAAATAACCGTTAAAATTCAGTTTTATTATGTCTGTTGTTCGTGTTAACGTCAGAAAATACTACGTATATATAGGCTACAAAAAGATATATAGGTGCGCGAAAATCGTCACCGATTGGGTGTCGTGCGATAGCCACCGGCGACGTGGCAGGCCGAGGCGCAGATGATGTGACAACTTGACCAAATATTTACCTGGGTCGTAAAAGTTGGCCAAGGACCAGGAAGAAGGGAAATCAAATGTGGAGGCCATCGTCCAGCAGTGGGAAACAATCATAGCAATAAAAAATAAATAAAAAAAAACAATTTAAGACCAAATAATCTCTCAAGTTCAATTCTTAACAAAAGACGTGTGTTTCAATTGTGTATAAATAATTGACGGGGCACGATGTTTGTCGTGATGTGTGACATAGACTTCGTGAATGAAACTTTTTGTATTCTTTTCTACTTCTTCTTTTCTTTTCTATTGTACCTACAATCGATTATATTATAAAGGTCTTACGGTGTTAACAAAAAATTCCTGATTTCTCTAAAACGCTCATCTCATGCAGTTTAAATAATCTGTACCCTTTTTCCCTTTACCGCGGCCTATTTAAACTGCATCTGCGGAGGGATACAAGAAGTTGCGCTTTTTTATAAATAAGACTGTAACTTTGCTTTTGTACTGTCCAGAAATGGAACGCAGAACGTTAAAAAATTGTTGACATTATAAAACGTACTCAAGTGACCTCTTAAGTTACTTCGCACCTCTTAAAAAGCTAGTTTCCGCACCGCCCAACACAAAAAGTTGCCCCGTAATGCGATACCACAAATATTCACAAACGCCAACGCCTATTGAAGAGCCTTTTCATAAAAAGTGTGAAAAAGGTAACACGGCGTTGTTCAGAGGTGCGAACCGACTCTCATATTACCAATAGACAAAACAATCCGACACCGGAAACTAACACGAAAAAACCAGATTATCTCCCTTGCATACGCCATCCCATTTTCGACCACATTCACACGAGCACCAAGAACGAATATGGATTAGTTGAGCCGAGAGAGTTCAACCTTTTTGTTTTCGCTGTTCCTACTTATCCTTGGAGACCCAAGAATAGACATAAGTCGGCCTACTCGACTGCCGTAACCAGACGAATTCAGACTCTATCCTTTTCTAGTAAGAGGTTTATTAGAGTGCCGCTTTCTTTTAGCTGCTGGTGGAAAATGTCATCGCGCCAGGAGGCCGTAAGCGAACGCGTCAAAGTGTAAAATGAGGGGTTTTGCGCTGTGTCACTGAAAGTCATTAGGAATGGAATGGATGAAAATTGCGTGCATATTTACTTACCTCTCCAACTTAATATGAATGTTATGACGGAATGAAAAATTTCCTATCGGCTTTTTGGTATTTAAATAAATATTCGGATCAATAAGGATTTTTGCGATGAATTCTTGGATTGTCTCGGGGACATTACGGCCCGTCGAGATGCAATTAAAATACAGGTATCTATAAATAGCTATGAAAATCGTATTTTGTAATATAATAATTATCATTATTTACAAAATACACTAACAAAGGAATAAATTCTAAGAAAACAAAACCGGCACATAGTGTTTTACAGCTTTAAATGTCTGTTTGCATTCACCAACTACACATTCAACTTCAAATTTAATTAAATCAATCACAATCAAACACGAACATTCTTACCCAGCTAGTCAAGTTATCAAATACTAATAAGAGGCTGGCTATTTGTAAATTAAAATTTTTGGATGTCTGTCAAACCAAAGAGCTCGAAATTTCGCCGATGCCTGCACTTGCCCATTAGCTTAGTTGGGAGAGCGCTGGCACGGTTAGCCAGAGGTCGCGTTTTCAAGTCCCGGCATGGGTGGAATTTTTAGCCTATAAATAGGTTTTTCAAATTGTCCTCAGCACGGGTTAGTGCTACAAAAAGAATGATTATATAAATCTTTTAAAGTTTATTTGCACTCGGATTTCGAACAGACACCTTCAGAACTCGATAAACATAAAAGGTTCATGAGACTCATTATATATAATGATAATCGTAAAGCAGAAAAAGTTCAAGCAGTAAAAATCACATCAAACATAGAGGTTTTCCTACTCATTCCGATAAAACTAATATAATTCTATTTGCATAACTCGAGGAAGAGAGATTTTATAAATAAATTTGCACGAAAAAAGTACCCAATGATTCTGGGTAGGTACCATCTCAGATGAGACTCCAGTATACCTATATTAAACTACATCTCTTTCTCGCCGAATATCTGCCACTTTCGGCAAAGATTCAGATAACTCGCCATACATCGCAAATTAGGGCGCTTATACACGGGCGGCACTTTGCGAACGAGAGTGCTGACTGCAGCCGTCGACATTCGTCGATGGCAGGCGTCGACGCGGCGATGCCAGCTGTCGACGCGCCGATCGGCGGCAGTCGCCGACTCTAAGGGCGCTAACGCGTCGACGCCTACTGTCGACAAGTGTCGACATTGTTATTCGCTACGTGCCCGTGTATTAGCGCCCTTAGAGCGGCCTTCGGGGACCTTCTACTATCCTCCATTTGTAACTTAGTCCTGCCTGTCAAAGGCGTGTGTGGTGCGCCTAAATCAAAGACAACAATGGCGGACGCATCGTCTGCGCCAGTGAGCACTCCGCGCCACTTTCGCTACTTTGTGGATTGTGCTGGAGAGGAGGTGGCGAGAAATTAGACCGTAACGTCGGCAGAAGAAGCCATGTCAAGATTTTTTGCCGTAAAAAATCTTTCAGTTCGATAGTAGGGGGTCAAGATAAAACTGCACGCAACGAAAACATGTCGCCTCGCTGAAGGCTGTTACTCTGTAACAACGTGTCGTGTGCAATTTATTCGTATATCGTTGAGTAGAACGAAGCAGCCGTTACTCAGATTTTCTTGACTCGTGCCGCTAGATGGTGCTAGTGCTTAGTAACACATTGCACAGTTTGAGCTAAAAATTAACGCTTACTTAAAGAATTTTCACGTTAAACCAACTTCCGCGTAACCCGACACAGCCCCACCCGCTTTTTTATGTAGTATCGATTGTGTCCAACTGCCTCCCCTTTAGGTCTCCACTCCTCTCTGTTCGTGGCCACCTCCTGCCAACCCGGTAGAAAGGTCGTAGGGTCGTCCCGCCATTTCCGCTTGGGCTGGCCACGTTTGCGATATCTGTCGCTTGGAACCCAGAAATGGGCTAGGTTAATTTGTCTTACCCACCCACTGGCAGTCATATTCACTTACCAAGCAAAACCTTAACCACTGATGCTCTTTATAAAGTTCACGTAACTTCTTGTGACGATTCTAGTAGAGAATATGTATTTTACTAAAAACTATTGTAATACAGGGTTACCTCTAAAATGCGTAATTTCTGGAACACGTCAGCTAGAGTTCATATTTTTATTAACTGACAAAAAGGAGGAGCTTCTCAATTCCTCGAGTTTTTGTTTTTTATGTATGTACCCCGATTAGGCGTCTGCAACGCCTGAATCGATTTGGAAAATTCTTTTATTGTTTGAAAGGATAGACTTTTCAGGTGATCACACAGTCATCAAGTCAGTATCTGACGGTGAGATGTATTCTGGAAAAATCGAGGAAAATTTTCAAATTTTAAAGGCACACTTGAAGCGATTTGGGTGTTTTTTATAGTTACTCGTGAATTTCAAAAATCAAAATCTAAATTTTTTATTCAAAGTAGCACAGAAACTGCGATTTAGTGAACGTTACAAGTGAAGCTATTTAAACGATTTTGGAGAAAAAATAGACAAAAAAACTCCAAACTTAGTCTTTTCAAGTCCTTAATTTACAGAATTTATATTAATATTCTAAAACCTCAAACGCATCTATTGAACTGGCTTTAATTCCAGACATCATTGTCTTCTAAATAATCTTTAATGTTATACCTAGTAGGTGGTTTTTTTTGCACAAAGTTTGCTTTACACCTTTTTGTTTTGTTTTCTCGGAATTTTTTATTTCTCTGTTTTTTAAGGTGTATATTTTTTATTTAGAAATTTTTGAAATGTAATGTTATTACTTAGATTGTTAACTTTTTAAATATCACAGCTTACAATTTCACAGCCTCCTGTTAAATATCGTCCTACGTTGATAAATGTGCATTCTTAAACATTAAATTTATATGTTTATTTATGTATATATATTTATTTATTTTCCATATTTTAACTCCTGGTAAATAGGATCAAAAATATGAAATAAATGCTAATGTACCTTATGGCTCACAAGGATCTTAACAATAGATGACAAATTGACAAAAGATCAGTCTTTAGTATGGAAAAAAAGAAAAGCTTAAACAATTTTAAAGCTGAAGGCACTATAAAATATGGTATTTTTTACAATCAACTGATACTATGGTAGTAGTGCCAATAGTTATGGTGACAGAATTTTTTAAAAGCTGCAAAATTTTTGTTGTTCGCCACAAGGTCCTCATAATAACATAAGCAGCCTTTATAAGTCCCACTTTAGGGACCCAATGTCCCACAGGCCTTCTCTCAGGAAGAGAGTAGGGGCTTAATCACCACGCGTGCCCACCGCGGATTGGCGATTTCAGGCTCTGAGGTATGTGAATAGCTCAGACACTCTGGTTTCCTCACGGTGTTTTCCTTCAACGTTAGCAAGTGGTATTGCTACAATAACTTCGCAAGTATCCTCATAATAAACAGGTCCAACCCTGGTAGTCGATTTAAAATAAATAATATTTGGAAGCGTAATGTAAGGCATCTAAAATCAAATAAAACAAAATATTTTCTCCTCATTCAATATTGTTTTAATTGCAACGACTATCCATTATTATTCAGTTTATTTTTATTTTTCCTTCAATGACTGTGGGGAAGAAATTACTCTTAGTAATAACGCCATCAGTTGTACTATACTTTATAGCTGAGAATATTCTATCTATCTATCTGAAGTACTAAACCTGCAACCTTTTCCACCAAAGCCCATGGGAATCGCAAACCAAAATACTGTGACTTCATTGTTAACCAATCCCCTGTGCATTTTTTTTGCCGTCAGTACGTGCTAACCAGACCATTAAAAGCGAGGGGTGTGAAAATTCGCTACTTATTTTCTCGTAACTATACGCAGCGCGCCTGACAGATCTGCATAGAGATGTGCATTGATTTTTCTACTCAGTCTGTCTACGATGAAAATGACATTTTGATGAATTCATTGACGTGTTTTGCGTTATTCGAACCAACAAAGACTTACCGGAAATTATCTACGAATAGCAATAATGCTTCATCATCAGCCGTTTGACGCCCATTGCAGGACCTAGGCCTCTCTCATGGTTTTCATAGCTTTGAGGAGTTGTGCCATCATCGCCACGCTTGGCAGGCGGGTTGGCGATCGCAGTATGCGGTTGGAATCTCAGGAAGACGCTGCTGCCCGTCTCCTGGTAATTGATTTCCTTAGGCACCTTCTACGACATCCACGGAAGGAAATGGAGTGACGCTATTCTTAATCCGGCGCCACACGGATTATTAAAGCTTATTAGAAACTATTTAATTGCACGTCAAAAAAGTAAAGCACATCTAACGACTCCCATTTATACTTATTCTACAAATAAACTCAATGTCAAACATTGTACAACCAAGAAATCAAAAACACACATGAAAACCGCCCGATATTTATGTTCACCGTTAACAGCAAACGTATTAGTGCATGTCAAAAATACTATTTGCAAAAAGTAAAAGTAAGTGAAACCGTTAAACCAATATATAAACTATTTGTATACCCAAAATCCTAGTTGCATATCAAATTTCTCTGTGGTTTCTTTTGGTGCGCAGAGTTTGATAGGCATTTTGATGTGCACTTGGTATTTTTAATTAAATTCTAGTAAATTTTGATCACGAAAACAGGTATATTTTGGTAAGAAGTTAAAAACAACCCAATATTTTTCTTTGATATTAATTTTTTGGCGGTAAACCAATTTAGTTCTACGAACTGGTAAACATAAAACAAAATACATTATCTTTATATAACAAATCTCTACTCATACAAACTTTACTGGTAGCACTACAGCCGAAAATTGTAATAAAAACAAATTCAATTTTCACAGACTCTGACAAAACAATCAGCGGTAGGGACAGAAGAGGAAGTGAAAAAGGTGAAAATATTCACGAATGCAATAGCGGTCGATGGCATAACATGAAATAAATAAAAACAGAAGTACAAGAAGGTTTAATTTGCTGCTGTTTTCTGGATTCAAAATATTAAGTAATACTGATACTTAAGTAAGTATCAGTTTATTTCTTCCAATTTGATAAAACAGAACGAGCCAGAACGATGCTTATGTTTTTTACCTATGACAGGCAGGAATAAAATAAGAAAAATCATTTAAAAAATTATACAAATCTATCTATTTTACAGTTGAGGTTAGCAATCGACTTTAAAGTAGATATATACTCGTTTTTGACGTTTTCACTTTATTTTTATTACATTTTATGTATGTTTATATTTCACATTTCTACTGCTCCTCCAACTCTCTAAGATTTAGGTTTATGTAATGTCCTGCTATAAGTTTTGCGTCCCATATAGTATAATTAATTATGTATATTTGCCTAGTCCTGATCCTGATGATGACACAGACACTGATAGCTGATCACCCTCAATATTCTGATGAACTTTTTATAACAGAAAGAAACAGTGTTAAATTCAGATTGTCTGAATGAACTCGTATAACGTATTTATAATTTTGCGCATATAACACATACATAATAATGTATACTTTATTGCACATGAAATATTAAACAGGACATTACATAAGAAATAGCATGTACAAAGGTGAGCTTATCTCTGTAAGAGATTTCTTCCAGCAAACCTTGGAGAGTCAGAACAGCGATAAAAACGGGTCTAAATACATGTACAAAACAAACAACATAAACTACAAAAGTCCTTTAACATAACCAACATTAAGCAGAAAATAAATATATATAGAATATTCTTTATTGTACACAAAGATTACATTAACAGAAATTCGATAAATCGCAGTACAATTGGCAGCCTTATTACTATACTATACAGACTAAGTAGGTAGTTATAAGATAACTAAAATACATAGTAAATCCTTACTTAATATTATAAACGCGAAAGTTTGTATGGATGGATGTTTGTTACTCTTTCACGCAAAAACGGCTGTACGGATCCGGATGAAATTTTGCACAGAGATAGATTATAGTCTGGATTAGCACAAAGGTTATTTTTTATCCCAGAAAAATATAACACATCAAAATTACCACGTAAACAAAGTCGCGGGCAACAACTAGTAGTACATAAATTTATAGCTCAACATATTTTACGCGTTTGAAGCATGCATATTGCTACGAATATAAACAGGCAAAATTGTATTCTTGTGACCTTCTTGTCCCACTTAGTTAATCGTCGGTCATCATACCGCCATTTTCTATTGTAACCCGCACTCTGTTATCTGGCCTTCTGGCAGGCTTGTCGCGCTGACAGTACCTCGTTGCCGGCAAAGACCTATTCTCGGTGGATTTAAACATGCCTGCACTGGGATGTCACAAATTCGCAATGCTGAAAACTGCGGCAAAACGTGACTATTTGCGTATTGTTAACTCGTAACTATAATAACGTAACGTAATTGTACTCGGTATTGAAATAACGCAAAACCGAATACCGTTTCTTCAGTGTCGATGAGAAGCAAAAAAAAAACAAAATTTATACTCTTACGCTGTTCTATACATCTTAATGCCGTAGGCGGTAACTTTAGATTGCTATTTCGAACTAGCCTCCATAGTAGAAGTGGTTCCTATTGTAAAGTTGAATTCTCATTAATGGATAGATATGGGAATTGTGTTTACACCCTGTAAACTTAGGTGTTACGGTCATGCTACCAATTTGAATTGAATTGAATTGAATTGATTTTGACATTGGAAATGCATTTTCGTTCGCCCCAGTGTAGGCTCCGGTTTCACGAAAAAGTGCGATCCCCTTATATCTCAAGGAGTTTGAAAGATATGACATTTAAACATAGCTCAAAAGACGCGTATTTACAAGAGCTGTAAGTTGAAAAAAAAAAAATTCAAGAAAGTCAAAAACGAATAAAGTTATGGCCGAAAAAGTGAAAAAAAAATCATTTATTTCCGAATTTTTGATTTTGCGCTCGATATTTTGGAAACGAAGAATGATATCGAAAACTTGGGACAGTCAGGTACAATTTGATTTTAAAACAAAGACGATCGGGTTAAGGGTTTGCCCTGTAGCCTGACCTTTTTGAAAAAAGTCAAAAAGTCAGAACGAAATTTTTCACATGACATTTATGACTCGATTCATTTCCAATGTGCTCGATAGTCGTGTGAGGCACAAAATCTGTGATTATTTTGCAGCAAGACAAACTAGTGTTATAATGGAAAAAACACTTTTTAGTGCGAGAATGAATTACAGAATAGGTTTTTGGTCTGGTTTTGCTTGTCGACTGCCGGAGACGGAGTCTGCCTACTTACAGTCGTGGTTGCCTGTGCACATACTTTGTGGATGTTTACTCACATATGAGCAAATAGAGAGTGGCTATATGTGTGCGTACACTTGGGTTGAACATTTTCTTAATAAGTCGTTCTACTGTTCTAAATAAACAAAAAAATGTTATTAACTTAATTTCGGATTCACTTACATGGTTTTTGTCGGAAGAGTCCGACCAGGTTTCGCTCTGATTCACAGAATAAAGCATGGTGAAATAAGTTAATAAAGTTAAAAAGTTCCAAAAAAATTTATCACAATATAAAAAAAATTAAATAGAAAACAAAAACCGACTTCGAAACACTACAGCACTAAAAAGTTAGAAACAATTTAAATAATTAGAAGTATGTTTACATGTAGGTATTGTAGAAGTATTATTTGAAGTCGGTGCCTAGAATATATATCCTGGTGATGAAGCTGGACACCGACTTCAAATTATACTTCTACAATGTATACTTACTTCTAATTCAAATGTATTCTTTTAAATTATTGTTTAAGTAGTGTTTTGAATTCGGTTTTTATTTTTTATTTAATAATTTTTATATTTCAAATTTTAGTGGGGAAGCGGCAGAAAAATAAACAAGTAGCTTATATCCATAATTTACCCTACTTAATTCGTTGCTTTAAAATTTGATATTCTCAATTTCAATCTCCGAAAGTCTTCACCAGAACATCACCAATTTACCTTGGGACTACTTTTACGCTATTTCATGAAACATACGGATATTACTAAAGGATGGGCCCCATTAGACCTTATTTACTGCTGTCCATTGAAGAGTTCCGTTCTCCATATACTCACTGCGGATTAGTGATGTGCGAATTCTGTGGGAGCACAGAGGTAAGTATGTAAATACCTCAAACACTTAGGCTGCCTTCACTGTTACCGAGTGGTTATGCTCACAAATATGTGAAACAAATACTCATATTACATTCTGGATTGCTGTACCCAGATATTTTGGGAACATTCCTAATTTGTATCCATAATTCCCTGTGCCGTATTTAAGTACAAATATCTAAATGATAAATTAGTGCTCGGATTTCAAGCACAAAATTTGTGAAATAAAAATATGTGAAAGTATCACGATATTATTTCTAGTATCATGACAATTTTGTACGTTCTCTATACCATAATTAAATCTGCATTAGCTGGGAATATTTCCAAAGGCACGTCAGTACACAAACCATGCATATCTATATATAACGCTGTCTAACTAACTGGCTGCAGGCCCGCACGGTACAGCACACGATATGAAACCACCCGGCCGCAAACCTGACAGATTTCTTTGTTCAAAGAGTCGGTCCCGTCCGCTGCAGACGCTTCGCTAGCAAACTGTTACCTTCTGTGGGTTTTAGGAAAATATGAATAATATATTGTTTGTATATTTTGCTTGCGAGTAATAATTAATAAAGCTATCACTAAGTTATTATCGAGTTATTCCTGGCGTATAAGAAAGAATATTCTACATATCTTCCATCTGGGGGCCACCATACATTTATAGAAATGGCCTTAGTCTGGCTGTATATCCGTGTTTGTGATGTTCTTACCGTGTTCCTTGTGGCACCGGATTAAGAATAGCGTCACTCCATTTCCTTCCGTGGATGTCGTAGAAGGCGACTAAAGAAATCAATTACCAGGAGACGGGCAGCAGCGACTTCCTGAGATCCTAACCGCATACTGCGATCGCCAACCCGCCTGCCAAGCGTGGTGATTATTGCAAGACCCCTCATGGTTATGAAAACCATGAGGGAGGCCTGTGTCCTACAATGGGCGTCAAATGGCTGATGATGGTGGTGGTGATGTTCTTACCTGGTTACCATAGCACAGGGTATCCTAGTTTGGGACCGATTGTGTTGTGTGGAAGTTATTATTATTAAAAGCAGAGTAAGTACGTACGCTTGCTCGTATGTAGAGTCGCCAGTTTTACCTCTATGTTCTTGATGATTTAAACGCGCCCATAACATAACTAGAGTTTATATACATTTATTAAAGTCGATGACCTGGCGACGTCCAACCTCCAAATATGCCGCGAATATCCCGAAATGATAGCCAAACTCAGATTTTATATCAATTAGCTACCAAACCAGAGGTCGTGGGTTCGATCCCCACTGGGCCCGCCATACATTTGTACAGATGGCCTCAGTCTGGGTGTATTTTTATGTTTGTGGGACCAGGTCAAGTGATTGTATTGTGTGGAAGTTATATTTGAAGTCTATTAATAGTAGCCACAACGACCGCAAACGTCCAACCAGAAGATCGCTTGTATCTGTTCGCAGTGCTGATTTTACCAAGAAAATAAAAAATCTCAGTGTACATCAGTAACTAGATCTCTTAACAGTAATAACATAAGGAATTAGGTATTAATATCATATATATATATATATATATATATATATATATATATATATATATATATATATATATATATATAAATATAAAGGCAGCCTATGTACGTCCCACTGTAGGGCAAAGGCCTTCTCTCAGGGAGAGAGTTTAAGCAATTAGGAATTCAGCAACTAGGAATTAAATTAACCTCGTCAGTCCTGACCTTGAAAATAACAATGGTTTTAAATTGCTATATTCAAGGTCAGGAGTGAGGAGATTAATAAAATTTTACGAAAGTTTTAGTTCGAAACTTAATATTCTACCTAGATAAGATATTTAGGTTGGCTACCTATATAGGGTGTAACAAGGTACAGTAAATTAAAAAAAAACCGGCCAAGTGCGTGTCGGGCCACGCGCAATATAGTGTTCCGTAGAAAGAGGGTTTTTTTATTTGTTTTACAAGGTCAAGGTCAGGACTGAGGAGATTAATAAAATTTTACGAAAGTTTTAGTTCGAAAATTAATATACTACCTAGATAACATATTTAGGTTGGCTATATAGGGTGTAACAAGGTACAGTAAATTAAAAAAAAAACCGGCCAAGTGCGTGGCGGGCCACGCGCAATATAGTGTTCCGTAGAAAGAGGGTTTTTTATTTGTTTTACAGAACTAACAACTTCATTGAAGTCATTAACGATGGATTTTGTACGAAATTTTACTTTTATAAATTGTTTGCCTATTACTCGTTAACTAATAAAGCCTACTTAGCCGTGATACTTTTCCTTTTAAGTTCATTATATTTGCTACTACCCAGAATTTTTTCACGTTTCAACAATCAAGCATTTAGCCAGGAGAGGGGGGGACGCCCTACTCGGACAAAAATTTGTACTGTAGAGCTTAATATTTCGCAAAGCGAAGGACACATAAGCAAACACACAAAAAACTTGAAAAAATACGTTCTTTGTTCCGACATCCACACAACATTAAAATTCAAAGTCTCTTTCTTTACCTCTATTAACGTTTCCTCTATCTAGAATGCCGAACCTGAATAAGATTTGATATTGCCGATTGATTTTCTCAAGAAAACTTTTTTATGTTAAAATAATACCAACAATGAGCTACCTCAAACATGTATAATATAAATTTTAATGTGTATTGTCTTATTAAAATCGAGTGTTTTAATTGTAACTATTATAAAATGACTTTGAAGAAACAATGATTTCATAAAATAAATAAAAAAAGTAACTTAGTAAGACAAAGAAAGATTTAGTTAAAGGTAAACAATATACAAGTTTACTCATAACAAACTCACAACTGTATCCCGGAGGGGTAGGCAGAGACCATGGCTTGCCACTTGCCATGATCCTGCTAGGCCCGTTTCGCTTCATCAACACTACATTGGTATCTCAAATTTTTCCAGTAATTTTATATCTTATCCTTAATAAATTCCTAAACCGACATTGTGTTAACGTTTCTTATTAAATTGGACATTAAACGCAAAGCCCTACGCCTCAGAAGCATAATCACTGTCTTGTTACCCGAAGTGCTTAGCTGTGACAACGATAATTACCGCGCAAGACGCAATACTCTCCCGAGGCGATGCTGTTAAAGTAAGATGCCTCCGAGTATTACAGGCATTGTCCTCACCTAAGACATAAAGTAGGAGCAAACAGAAGTTTTTCTTTCAAATTTCCTAAGTAATTTTAGCAGCACCCGTGACTACGTTTGCGTGGTAAATGGATTACCCAATGGCTCATTTCTACTCTAAAGGTCCATTCTAAATACTGGTGAAAGAATTTTTGAAATCGGTGGAGCACTTTCGGAGATTACCCTCGATGACACCATTTAACCGTCAAACCGGTGACCATTAAACCGTCAACCGCCTAACGCTCATTATTGTTTTGCGCAAAAATAGCGATTAATGGGGAAATAGAGGTGCTACCCACCTGTTCGTTCAGCATTATAAATGACCTATCCTTAGATAATTTGGAAATTTCCAGCTGCTCAAGTATAGATAATCTCAATCCCTTACTGCAGGTGTGTCAAATTTCCAAATTATGGTTATTATTAAGTACATGACCCGTGTTTGGCAAAATGAGACGGTCACCGGTTTGACGGTTAGATGATGTCGTAGGGGGGGCGGGGCGGCCTAGCCTATAAATACGGAGTGCTGCTGGGGTGACGGACTCCTTGGCATCGAGGTGGGTCGCTCACGATGTCAGTTTAGGGGTCCTTAGGACCAAACCAGCCCCCAGGTGGTGTTTAGTGGGTAGGCGCACTTCCTGTGAGTCCCACATTGGCAGCACGGCCGGGCCCGTGCTGTTATGCATGAGCATTCACCACCTCCCTCCCCCGTGTCCTCCGGAGGGTGCCCTTTTTAGGGCTAAAAAAATAAAAAAAAGGGTGACGGACACTTGTTAGTCGACCACCGGGGCCCGAGGATACCTCGTGTTAGAACGCGTCGCAACGCATTTTTTCACACAAGTATTGGTGTCGGTAGTGGTGTGTTTGTGTCTTGCTTCTGCTTGAAAAAGTGGGAGGGAGGGCGGTGCATTAACTAACTGCATGGTGCTTGTGGGATTTTAGCCGAATTTAGCAAAGTAATTTTCACATGCTATTATGGATTTCCGCAAAGTAACGTCTGATTCCATACAAACTTTTCCTCTTCGTAATATTATTAGATTACTATATAATACTAACTGACCTAGCAAATGTTATTTTGCCATATTAATAAACCTACGACCTATTCTCATACCTACCAAATATATACAAATAATCATAAAAATCGGTGAGGCCGTTTCGGAGGAGTTTGATAACAAACACTGAGATTTTTATATATTAAATATATTAATTTAAATATTTATATAAATATAGAATTGATTAGTCAGTCACATGTGTAGGTAGGATAGTCATAACTATTCGGAGGGATTTTAGCTGGGATAATATAAGATGCTTGCGGCATGCAACGACTAATTAATGTTGATGAAGTGAAAAAGTTCTGTTAGGATCGTGGCCAGTGGCAAACCCTGGTCTCTGCCTACCCCTCCGGGATACAGGCATGACTTTACATAGTGTAATGTAATATGAGATCCCAAATAGGTAAAGAATCAGAGGAAATCTTGTCTCATCTGATAATCTTGTGTCATATTTTTTCTATACAGATTAAAACTTTGATATAGCTGATTGTCTTCCTAAGTACTAAACATGTAAATAGTTTCCAAAACAGGAATTAAGGACCCCAAAAATAGACTAAATACCTACTTCTGGGCTTTCATTTTATGGCTTAGTTCTCGGCGTCCGTAATTTTGATAATAGGCTAGAAAATATTCCTTTGTCTTGGCTCTATCTGCTTGATAAACCGTCCTTCGATTATTCCCCGGCTCTTCTGCCGGCGAGGCGCAGTTGCCCCGTTTACATCATACCACTTACAATGCTTCCACTTACTACACTCTTGCTTGCCACACACTTCAGCAGCTTAATTTGCATATAGTACCACTAATAAAGGATACCACATAAGGGTATGAACCGTCATCTACGCCTTCCATAAAATGTTATTGAAATAACTCAAAAAATTATAAATATTTCTTGAGTATCAATTTAATTAAACCACTTACATAAAGGAAAATAAAAAAAAATTATACAAATTAACCACGTCAGCTCAAGCTGAAAGTTCAACTGAATTTTTCCTACAATTTTGAATTTTGACGCGGTCACTTTGTATGAATTTTTAAATGCTCCTTAATTTAAGTGGTTCAATTATTATAAAATTATCCGTAGGTTAAAACCAAATTCTTAGGTTGCTTACATATTTACGACAGATTTAGTTTGTCAGTTGCATATAAATTTCGCTAATAAAATAGTGTTAAAATATAGCAGATGTGCATAGCGCGCGTAACAAGGTGCATTTCCATCCCAAGCACGAGTAGTAGATGAGTTTGTGGATGTGTAGTGGATATAGTGGATGAATGAAAATTAAATCTACCTTTGAGGTAATCACGTGAATAGCATGTTTACACCAATCGCAGACTTCCCTGCTCACTCCAACGGCACTGGACATAGCGAACACTGCGTATCGTCCTACTTTTATAGCGTCACTAAGTTGACAAAGGAACAGGGAATATTGCGTTTAATGGTGTACCATGGGCTGATTATCTTTCCAATACACCAAGATTCCTTTTGTCTCAACAAAATCGGGCGGAATATCTATAAATAGACCTTCGTTGTTTCTCGAAATGAGGATAATTCTGAGCTCTGATTAAGCAAACAATTAGAAAGATAGAGAATTCAGTACTTACCTCTTTATTGTTCATCCAAAATCTAATTTATGGGACCAATGAGACAAAATGTAAACGTATTTGTATTTTGACTGTGTTTAAGCGTCTAGAGTGACAAGTAAACAAAATATAGAATAGTAACAAAACATACAACTATTTTGTGATCTGTATTTGAAAATCGTAGATAGACAATTCAATGTAATGTACTTTTGACTTTTAATCAATAAGACATCAAAACTGTCTATGGCTTTGTCTTTTTAATACGAGGGGTGTCCAAAGTATTCTCAGTATCGTGAGTTTTTTGTTGGTAAAATTATAATAGTTTTTGTCTTCTCCGAAACGGCTTGACCAATTTTTATGAATTTTTTTATGTAAATTTGGTAGGTCTGAGAATAGGTTGTAGGCTAATTAATATGGCAAAACAACGTTTGCCAGATTAATTAGTATAAGATAAAAGAACACTGCTTCTAGCAGTTAAATCATGTTGTATCATCAAATATCCTGAGATTTATAAGGTGACAGAGATATGTTTTGTGGTTTACGGGTCAATTTTAACTACTCAATCTAAATAAAATATATCTTCATCATAAGCAGCCTATATACGTCTCACTATTATAGGGCACAGGCCTTCTCTCAGAGAGAGAGTATGGGCTTAATCTGGTGATTAATCGCGTCCCCACCACGGATTGGTATTTCAAGCGCTTAGGTATGTGAATAGCTCAAACACTCAGGTTTGCGTGTGAACTTCACAAATGTACATAACTTAGAAAACAAAGTCATAGGTACATGCCCGCACTGGGAATCGAACCTGGGTCTCCCGCTTCCGAGTCCAATGTTTAGGCTACGCTTTATGCTACCACCGCTTCGTATTAGATTATGATGATATCTTCGTCTAATACAAAGGCCATTGAATAACAGGTCCAATGGCCTTTTTGGTTATATTTTTGAGTATATTATTTACGTTTTTGATATTTTTGATTACTTAGATGAAGATATATATTTTTTATATCGAGTAGTTAAAATTAACCCGTAAACTACAAAACGTATTTCTGTACGATCTGTATAATTATGTATGAGTATCGCGATTTACTAAAAATGCAATTTAGATATACATTGATGACAAAATACAAAAGACTAAATAAAGACAGGACTGACACCCTGTCTAAAGAAAGTCTTTTATTAAAAGTGTAAAAGGTGGGTGCAGCGGCGGTCTCCTCTAAACAATTGTTAATGACGTACCAAAGGCATAATTACAAGACTTTTATACACATTTTTTACCTCTTTTACTTCTTTTACTTACCTCCTTTTCCCCGTCTCCCAGTCCAGCAATCTCACAAATTTTGCGCCACGAAAAACTTTTCTGAATGAAAATTTTTCCCGGTCATTAGATAAGAATCACCTCGTTGCCTGTAGTGGTCGGTGGTTTTTAATTTTTTCAGAGTTCCGTGCCCGAAGGGTGCCAAACGGGACCCTATTACTAAGACTTCACTGTCCGTCTGTCTGCCCCTCTGTCTGTCACCAGGCTGTATCTCATGAACCGTGACGGCTAGGCAGTTGAAATTTTCACAGATGATGTATTTCTGTTGCCGCTATAACAACAAATACTAAGAATAAAATAAATATTTAAAGGGGGCCCATAACACAAGCGTAATTTTTTTGGCGTTTTTTGCTCGATATTAATAACGGCAACAGGTAGACGCTTGAAATATTCACAGAATATTTAGTTCTATATTCGTTTCAAAAGTAAACAATTAAAATAAAATAAGTATTTAAAGGGGGATCCCATACAAGAAACGTGATTTTTGCCGTATTTTCCGGATCTTTGTGTCTAATTTTGTATAGATAATGGTACGGAACCCTTCGTGCGCGAGTCCCACTCGCAGTTGGCCGGTTTTTATTTAGCTTGCGGTAGTTAGAAAATTTGTACAATCCAGTACAGAATCAGATGTGGCTTCAGGTTGTCATTCTTACGTAACATCTGTATCGATTTCGTTGTCAATACCAATACGTAGGTACTGCAAATACGAGTAGGACTCGCACCTTTTTGGGTCTAAACAGATGTTTACAGTCGAAGTAAATGTTCTTCTATACAACCAGCCCAACTAAAAAGTTAGGTTTGTAATCTTAAAAAACGTGTTTTATCATAAAATAAAAAATATAATTAAAAACTTGTCAAGTTTCTATTAATTCACCTAACTGTTCTATTAATTAATCATTAGTACATGTAATCTTATTATTATTAAAAAAGTAATCTTTAAATCCTGTGCCCTGTGCTGTGGCACTTATATATATAGACTTCATAAAAAGTAGTATTATCTAAAAAAAAACGAACAAATGCGAGTCGAACTCGCCCACCGAGCGTTCCGTACAAATTTTTATGTATTATAAATAGTTCAGGAATCGAGTTTCGCAGTTTTTCCGAGCTTTTCCCGAGCTTCAAAAACTATTTTTTTTTATGAAATAAAAAAAAAAATTGATTTTTTTATTTTTATTATTTTTTTAATAATTTTTACCTGTACTTGTAGTATAAGACGATATCACTTGCCAAATTTCATAGTTCTACGTCAACGGAATATATCCTATAAATTTTGATTCACTTGAGTGTTGAAACATACGTTTTTTGCGGCATAAACAGCCGTATCTTTTTTATGTTACCTTAGAAGTTCGATTTTTTGATTTTTTAAAACGGGAGAAGAGAATCCCCCTACAAATTTTGATTCTTATTATGAGTGTCGAAATATATGTGTTTTGCGGCATAAACGGCCATAGGTATCTTTTTTTTACGTTAACTTACAAGTTTGGTTTTATCACAGTTTCAAAGGACTGTAGACCTGAGTATATGGTTTTTTCAACTCGGTACCTCCACGTGTTCCTGAGATAAAGGGTATTGACAGACGGATGGACGGACGGACGGACGGACAACCAAATGACCCTATAAGGGTTCCTTTTTTCCTTTTGGGGTACGAAACCCTAAAAATGAGTTTATAATGAGTTTACTTTACAAGTTTACTAGATTTTATGAGCTTGAATTTTTTACTCCACGTAGGGACCGTTGATTTTATTATCGACTTTCAACTTCATATCTTTTCCCGTCCTTGAGGTAAAGGGCCTTGACAAACGGACAGATAGACGAAGTGATACTATAGGGTACCGTTTTTTCCTTAAAAAATACTTTCATATTGTATTCGTCTATTTAAATTTGCGTAGTTTCACTATTTACATCTTGACTATTACAAGTACAATACTTTAAAAGTCACGCTGAAAAATCTGAATCAACGAAATAAGATCCCCGCGTTTTATCGTCCGACTTCGTTCAGATCAACCCTTTCTGGCTCAATTACGTCCTCAAAAATAGGAATCCCTTAAAAAGGAGTTTGATTAAAATTTCCTCCAAAGCCTTCGCCGCTTGTCGCATTATTGTAGGTAGAGCCGGAGATCGTCGCACCACCCGATGCTATTACGTGCGGCCGACCTAGTGAGAATCTTTACACTGTCAATACTCAGAACACTGTCAATTATATAATCACCCTCAATAAGTGACGATAAGTTAATAAGTTAGTCAACCCGTGACCAAAACGCTAATTTACATAATAAATAATCACAATTAGACGCGTTCTGCTTAGCGTTTGTGGACTATGAGAAAGCCTTCGATTCGATCGAGACATGGGCAGTGCTCGAGTCTTTCCAGCGTTGCCGTATTGACTATCGGTATATCGAGGTGCTGAAGTGCTTGTACAACAGCGCCACCATGTCGGTCCGAGTACAGGAGCAGAATTCTGAGAAAATTCTATTGAGAAGAGGCGTGAGATAGGGAGACGTTATCTCTCCGAAACTGTTCACGAACGCACTGGAAGATGCTTTCAAGCTTCTGGAATGGCAGGTACGCGGCATCAATATCAATGGCGAGTACATCACTCACATCGTATTATTCACGACAAAACGAAGGTCATGTCGAACGCCCGTCTTGTGCCCACCCCAATAACATTGGGGAACTCGACTCTCGAAGTTGTAGATGAATACGTCTACTTAGGACAAACAGTCCAACTAGGCCGGTCTAACTCTGTGAAAGAGGTCAATCGTCGAATCCAACTCGGCTGGGCAGCATTCGGGAAACTTAGAAAAGTCTTTTCGTCTAATATACCTCAATCGCTCAAGACAAAATTATACAACCAGTGTTTGTACCAGTGATAACTCAATTCAATTCAATTCAATTCAAATATTTTTATTCATTGTAAAAACAGAATGTTTACTTAATGAACGTCAAAGTTGTTAGTTTCACAATTAATGGATTATGTGGAGAAGAAGCTAACAAAGAAACTCCACATTTATTCTTTTCAAAACACGTTTTAACTTAATTAACAGAGTTTTCAACTTAAAATATTAGTCATGAATGTGTTGAACACTAGTCACAATCGTCCTTTAAATAATATTAATCTACTGTTTAATGCCAAACATCTTTGTCTTCTAAATAATCCTTGATGTTATAGTAAGCCTTTTTGCACAGAATGTGCTTAACACATTTTTTAAATCGCGTTGGAGGTAACTCTAATATATCTTGAGGAATTTTGTTGTAGAACCTTATACAGTGCCCCATAAAGGATGTGTTAACTTTTGCAAGTCTAAATAGTGGAAATGACAATTTATGTTTATTTCTAGTATTAACATTATGGTGGCCACCAACATTTTCGAAGTCTTTGATATTTTTAGGGTTCCGTACCTCAAAAGGAAAAAACGGAACCCTTATAGGATCACTTTGTTGTCCGTCTGTCCGTCCGTCCGTCTGTCAAGACCCTTTTTCTCAGGAACGCGTGGAGGTATGAAGCTGAAATTTATATCAATTACTCAGGTCTACTGTCCCTTGAAGCTGTGAAAAAATCAAACTTCTAAGCCAACGCAATCAAAAGATACAGCCGTTTATGCCGCAAATTTTCGACACTTGCAAGGGAATCAAAACCTACAGGGTGCTTCCCGTGAACTCAGAATCTTGAAATTTGGTACGAAGCAACGTCTTATAGCATAGATAAAGGAAAAATTACGAAAACCATAAATTTTTAGTTACATCACATAATATATATTTTTTTAATAATTTTAAACTTACTACCCATTTCCTCATAAACGCGTAGAGGTATTAAATTGAAATTCAAATGAACGAACTTTGTAAACCTTGCAGGTTTGTACGGAACCCTCGGTGCGCGAGTCCGACTCGCACTTGGCCGGTTTTTTGTAACGTACATAATATTTTCATAAATGTATTGACATGCAACTGTTAAGATGTTGGTTTCTTTGAAGAAATCTCTTAGCGAATCCCTACTACCCAACTTGTAAATAAATCGGATGGCTCTCTTCTGCAAGATGAAGATAGTCTCAATGTCTGCTGCCCGGCCCCATAGTAGTATACCGTAGGACATAATACTATGGAAGTAACTAAAATAAACAAGCCTAGCAGTTGCAACGTCAGTGAGTTCCCTAATTTTTTTCACTGCATATGCTGCAGAGCTAAGTCTGTGTGCTAATTTTACAATATGTGGACCCCATTGTAGTTTTGGATCGATGGTGATGCCCAGAAATACAGTATCATCTACAAATTCTAGTTTTTCATGTCCAATTACTATGTTGTTCTCAACTACTCGTACGTTAGGTAAGGAAAACTTTATACATTTCGTCTTTTTAGAATTTAGCAGCAGATTATTTGCTGTGAACCAATCTAGTACTTGCGAGAGAGCATTATTTGCAACGTCAAGATTATTTTCTTGTCTCCTTATTTTAAAAATAAGTGACGTGTCATCAGCAAATAACACTATCTCAGACATTTTTTGTACCATAAACGGTAAATCATTTATATACACTAGGAAAAGGAGCGGCCCTAAGATAGATCTCTGCGGGACTCCTATTTTTACAAGTGAACCCGAGGATTTAATACGATTTACGTCTGCTTTTTGGACCCTTCCTTCTAAATACGATCTTAAAAGATCTAAACCTGCACCCTTTATTCCGTAGTGTTTTAACTTTAGCAGTAGCGTTTCGTGGTCTACACAATCAAATGCTTTTGATAAATCACAAAATATGCCTACTGCATCCTTGCGATCCTCCCACGCGCTGAAAATATGTTTAAGTAACATAACTCCGGCGTCTGTTGTATTCCGCCCTTTAGTGTTTTACTAAAGGGCGGAATTGCTGGCTATGAAAGAGTTGGTAATTATTGAAATGCGTAAGTAATTGATCTAAGATGATCTTCTCAAATATTTTACTCAATACTGGTAGTACTGAGACGGGCCTAAAATTGGTTGGATCGTGTTTATCACCGCTCTTAAATAAGGGTACTAGTCTACTATATTTCATGAGGTCCGGAAATACTCCCTCATCTACACATTTATTGAAAATTTTTGCTAACGGTAAAGCTAGGACATGGATCACTGAACTAACAATTTTTACTGACATACCCCACAAGTCCTCCGTTTTTTTAAGATTCAATAATTTAAATTTTTTAAGAACGTTATGGGGCTCAATGTAATTAAATGAGAAATCGTGTTCGCACGAGGAGACATGGTCTTTTAGTAATGTTGCTGCACGAAAAGGTGACGAGTCTAACGGAGCTGTAGTCACGATTGGAACATTAGTGAAGAACTGTTCAAATGCTGCAGCGATATCTTCATTTGTCGTTATTATTTTGTCATCAATCTTAAGCGAAATATCTCGGTCTCCCAATTTTGTTTTACCCGTTTCTCTATTTATTATTGTCCAAATTGTTTTAATTTTATTCGGTGACTGTAAGATTTTATTCTTTATATGATCGCATTTAGCCTTATGGCAGACGGCCTTAAATAATTTGGAATATTTTTTGACGTGCTGTATGAATTTGGTGTCATATGTGTAAGTCTTTTTGTCATACAGTTCATAAAGTGTGTCTCTACTTTTCCGGATACCCGAGGTTGCCCATTCACTAAATCCTAATTTATTCTCATTATTTGTTAGCTGCCGCAATTTAAAATTTTTTTCAAAACTACCCGACACGACTTTGAAAAAGTCTACATAATGAGCATTAGCATTTTAGTAATTTTCTTGAGTTTTTATGCTACTTTCAAGGTCTACTTTAAATGACTCTAATTTTTTACTTGTTACGGGCCGGCAGAGGATAACCTGTTCTGCGTTTTTTCTATCTATTTCAAAATGAACAATTTGACCACTGTGGTCTGACTTCAAACAATTTACTGTAGAATTATCTGAAAAGTCGCAATCGCAGTAAACATTATCTATGCAGGTGGCCGTAGTTTCGGTTATTCTAGAAGGCTCCAAGAAAATATTTACTAAATTAAACGACTTGAAAATTATTGTCAATTTGGTATTTAAAGCCGAGTCTACCAATAAGTCGATATTGAAGTCACCACAGACTATGACTTTCTTATTACTGCTGGAGGCTACCTTCAAAACATCCTCTAATATTGATTCAAATGAACTGTAATCGCTGGTAGGGGGCCTGTATATGGCTACTACAATGTGTCTAGACAGTTCAACACATGATATTTCAATTACTTTTTCAACAGAAAGTCTGCAAATGTCTTTCCGTTCTTTAAATTTCAAACAATTTTTTGCTAGTATCAAGGATCCCCCGTGCCTTGCAGACTTTCTATTGAAGCAACTGGCTATTTGATAGTTATTCACAGAAAAATTCATTTGTGTTTCTGGTAGCCAGTGCTCTGTGACGCAAAGTATGTCCACTCTATATTGTTCTAAGAACAACTCTAATTCTAATAACTTTCCAGAAAAGCCACCCTGTATATTCTGATTAGCTAAAATTAATTTATTTAAGGGGGGCTTTTCTTTTGTCTGCGCTGACAGTTTAAATCAGCGGTCAAGTTTAACCTACTTAAACTAGGTTTTTTCACAACCTCAGAGTACAGAGGTTGGGAAGTATCAATTTTCTTACATTTTGTATAGCCTAGAGGTCCCTGTGCTATTGTCTTAACAATAAGGGGGTCATATACATTGAATGCCAATAATTTGGCAATATGTCGCTTAGAAGAGAGGGGCAGATACAATGTGTCCCTAGTTAATATAAAATTTCGAATAAATTTATTCGTATCGAAAAAAAGTACTTGGTCTCGATGACCGAAGGTCATATTATATAATAGCCGGTTTAATTTATCTATCCGGTCATTTTGTGCCTCTGAGAGAGTTTTTGAATAGGGAAAAGCACAGATGATAATTTTTCTTACTTGCAAAGCTACCATGGACTCATAATAATTTATTAAGTCACTTTCTTGAATCCCTGTGCTGTTCCCCATTAATAATACAATAGTTGTATTTCTATCATAACTTATGGCACTGAAACGTGGTCTCTCACAATGGGCCTCATAAGAAGGCTCAAGGTCACGCAACGAGCTATGGAAAGGGCTATGCTCGGAATTTCTCTACGATATCGAATCAGAAATGATGAGATCCGTAGACGAACGAAAGTCGTCGACACAGCCCAGCGGATTAGTAACTTGAAGTGGCAGTGGGCGGGGCACATAGCACACAGAACTGATGGCCGATGGGGCCAAAAAGTTCTCGAATGGAGACCACATATCGGAAAGCGCAGCGTAGGACGACCAGCCACAAGATGGACAGATGACCTCATCCAAGTGGCAGGAAGGCGCTGGATGCAGCCCGCTTCCAACCGGTCTTTTTGGAAATCCATGGAGGAGGCCTATGTCCAGCAGTGGACTTCAAGAAGTCCACAAGTGGCTGAATGATGATATGAAACACTTAAAAATTTATTTGACTACTGGTTAGTTTTATCATTTTCATCAATAATGTAAATACTTGTCTGGCAATAGTACTGCAGCGGCCAGCAAAAGAGGCATGACGGAAGAACGGCGAAATGTGGGCCGAGGCGAAGCCGAGGCACACATACGTGAGTCCATCAATGCCTAGTTGTGGCCAAGGCTTGTATATGATTTTTCTCAAATAATGCGCGGAAATTAAAAGTAATTAGTACTAAGCCAGAACTTTTTATTTGAAAAATATTTTTTCTCAAACATGCTTGGAAATTTGAGCATTATTTCGACAACCTTCTTCGAGATAAATCGAAATTGCTGTACTGGCCAATTACAGGCGAGCAGCGGCCGGAAAAAGTTCTATGAAAATTCATAACCGTAATAAAACCTCTGATAAGTTACCTCCTTGGTTGTCATTGTTTGGAGTAAAAGATCGTTCCATTTTTAAATAACACGACAGATATGAGTATAGTATGTAATTTATTTGGCCTATAGGCGTGCACATACAAGAACAGGGATACGTCTGTCAAATTTTGCTTAGCGCAGATTAATTTTGACAGCCGTATTCCGGTTCTTCTATGGCCACGCCTGTAAGCGCCATCTATGAATTGCTTTGTGAATTTGTACTGAAAACGGCTCTGCCACTACTTGTAATTGGCCAGTACAGCAATTTCAATTTATCTCGGAGAAGGTTGTCGAAATAATACTCAAATTTCCAAGCATGTTTGAGAAAACTATGTATTTCTGATGATCTACGTGGTACTACTATTTTAATGGGGTCTACCTAGTGAGGAAGTAAAAATTATCTTATATTAATAAGCAGCCTATCTGTGTCCCACTGCAGAGCAAAGGCCTTGCCTTACAGAGAAAATACGGGCTCAATCACCACTCGTGCCCACTGCGTATTGGCGATTTCAAGCACTAAGTTATCAGTAAAAAGGTATCATTTGTGCCATACTTAAGTTGCTGTTTAGGCTGGGGTTTGTGAGGTAAATAATAATATATCGCATACACTAATTATTTACCGGAGCTAGGAGCAATGTATTGAAACAATCAGATCATCTTCACTTTGCTTCCCAAAATGCAAAGCCCGCTCGAGAAAAACCGAATAGTTGCGGGCAGGTTTAAATGTAATTATAATCGCAGCCAGCAACGTTTTATAGCAAACAGTGCACTCAAATTTTGTTTTATAAAACGCAAGGTCTTAACAGAAAGGCCGCACGTAAAAGACCTAATTTACCGGCCGGCTTAAATGGTGCTATAATCGGAGCCAGCAACGTTTCAAAGCAAACGGCGCACCCGAATTTGGTTTCATAAAATGCAAGTTCGTCACAGGAAGGCCGCGTGTGAAAGACCAAATAATTACGGGCAGGCTTTGGGTGGATCTTTGATGCCTTAATCAGGTGTCGGCGCGGCGGCCGGCACGCCCATCGCCGTAATTAGGACTGCCTTGTGTGATCGCACCTTTATCTTTGCCCCTTTGCTGTTTAGAGAGATGTAGAGCCAGCGCCGTAGCAGCAATATTAGTGCAGATATTCCGAGATGCAAATACCTGACTCTAGCGCTGACTCAAATTTCCTTGTATATCTCTTTTCGTATACTCGTATCGGTGTAGGTAACACAAAATAGAAAAAAAGTATTGTAGGGATGTGAGTTATAACAAGGCGATATTAAAGTACGTATTTCGAAATACACACTCGTGTATCTCCTTCTTTCTATCTTACTTCCTTATTCTCTCTCTTTCTGTACTCCTCTCTTTTCATCATCATCAACCCATTATGTCCCCACCGAGGCGCACGGGTCTCTTCCCTGAGGAAGGTATAGGCCATACTCCATCACGGGGGCCAAGTCCGGATTGGTGGAGGCTTGTAAACTAGTGGCTCGTCTACTCGTCTCTCTCTTTTCATACTATACGTCAGTTGTAAACAGATGAATTCAACTGATTGCCTACGACATATCGGTTTAAACATTATGAACGGGCTCATAATGACTTAGTAATAACAACACTATGGTTTTTTATTGTTTAATCAGGCAGTATAATAATATTTCTCTCATTCTCTCTCGCTCTCATTTTCGTGGTTTTACATAGACACAATTGTAAAATAAGCGGGATCTTTGGCCTACCCGTGACCATGGTGCCCTGCCACGAAATATTTTTTATTTCTCATACGACCTTGAAACTTGACAGCAGCGTTAAGTTTTAAGATTATGTTACCTAATTAAAATTTTTTACTAGCAATTCTAAAGACGATTTGTTTGAAGTTACTATTTATAAAATTAAAAAGCAAGTTTTAAAGATCATCAATTCCATTTGGAAACCTCTATTTTAAAGCACATTTAATAATAATAACTTCCACACAACACAATCACCTGCCCAGGGCAGGTGACTGTGCTGTGAGGAAGTCATCATCATGGTTATCACCATGGTAATCAGGCAAGGACATCACAAACGTTGAAATAGACCCATACTGGGGCCATTTGTACAAATAAGTGGCAGCCCCCAGTGGGAATCGAATCCACGACCTCCGGCATGGTAAGCAGACGTGATACCGCTAGGCCAACGAGGCAGTCAGATATAATCCAATTACCTTTAAATGTGAAACGTTCGAGTTTAAAGAAAATAAACAAATTCAACTCAGGTCACCCCGCTTTAACTACGGTCTTGCGTCTGAATGAACAACACTGCGGAAACAACTTTACTTCAAGGTGTACAGAGTTCGCATCGATTGCAAGAGCTTCCAATCAAGCGTTTCATGTGTGTATAACCTACAGTTAATAGCAGTGAGAACTACTAGGGTAGCTCTTGTTGTGTGAGCACACGAACTAGTTTGGAACTAGGCACTGTATCCGGATGGCGTTGGGTGCACTACTGTACTTGCATTTTAAATTGGATGTGTTTGTTTTGGGCTCTTTGTTCTTCAAGGTATGGACGGAAATGGAAATGGTACCTGCTACTAGTGGACTGTGGAGTAACGGCTAGAGTTTTATGTCATTTGACTCTTGGTCATTTGTTATCAATCACCGATTTCTTATTATTTATAACAATAAAACCAGCGTATGTACGTGCGTGCAGTGACTAATTAATATTGATGAAGCGAAAGCGGTTTTCCAGGATTGTGAAAGTTGACATAACAAAATCTTAGTAGATTTAGGTAAAATGCTAACCAGCCTCTCCCACGCATCACTGCGACTTGGCCTGAAAATGAATGCCGAAAACACAAAGGTAATGAGTTCTATCGATAAGTAGAACAATCTAATTTTCATAGACTGCAAAACGATCTAGGAGTAACACGAATATACTTACACGAGGCAAATTATCAAACTGGGGAAAACCCTGTAGTACGTGAACTCGACCGGCGAATCCAATAGAAGGAGGAGCCACAAAGTCATACTCTGGACAACGCGGATAGGAGCACAAAATGTAGACAGACCACCTGCAAGATGGTTTTATGACATCAGGGCGACTACAGAATTCAAATAATAGGCATGCGTCCAACAGTGGACAAATAAATTCTGAAGAAGAAGTAGGTAGGTATTATTATAAATAAAGTAGACACAAACTTCTCGAGGCGAACAATGCATATTATGTCCAGCTGTGGGCTATATCCCTATTTATGGGCTAGATAGACAGATAGGAGCCAAGACGGCAAATTTGTAAACTATGGTTTTTTAAAAATTTTACCGATTTATATGAGTTATATCAACAATTTTATTGTCATCCCTACAACAAAAGATCTTCGCAGATAACGTCATATTCAACATCTACCTGCTTATGGTATCATTTTAATTCATGACATAACATTATGAATACTTTCAAGTGTCTAGACGATTGATAAATATTTTATCGCGTGCTGATTAAGGCGCGTCACGTTTTTCTACCTTCAGCCACTTTTATAGAGCCCAGCTGCTATATTTTGTAGGTCTTAGAAGTCTTGTACACTACGTACAAATAATTAAAGCTTGCCACACACATGCGTGGTCATGGTGACGGTCGCCGGCCCATATAAATTGCAGACATTTTTTTTTTATGTGGACTGCAACCGCTGCCGTTACCGCGGCAGCACTAATATGTGGCAATCATTATTTAATACAATTCGCGAAAGAAAGAATTTGTTACATAGACTAAACCGAAAACCATTTCGAGGTTTTTATCCAAAGAGCAGCATTTTCAATGTTAGATGGGCTTTATTTTCTTCAATTTAAATATGTTATAAAACTTCTGCGTGACGTCATACGACGGTTACAGTACTCTGTAGGCAGAAGACCAAAATATCTATACTGTGAACACAATATCCAGATCTAGCTGTCAAAATTTGCTGACAGACTGACAGACTGACTTATTAGTTTCTTAAAATTACGTCTAATATCAGGAAAAAAAATTAAATACAGCTATCATAAAAAGTTTCCTTTCCAAATTGTGTGCTGTTCCCCAGGAAACATCTAATTTTTTTCACGGAGAATTCAACGTTTCCAAGGAAATTCCTCTATTAAACTAAGCGTATCGATTCAATGCAGGAGCTGCAGGTAATTGTTTGTTAATCTGCACAAATTAACACTGCATTCTCCCAAAGGGAAATTCGTGCTCACGGACATAAGGACCGACTCTTGTGCAGTATCTACTAATGACGCCCATTGCGCGAAACAAATTCGTGACTCCTAGAAGGTCAACTGACAGTGACAACTTCAGTATTAAAATATAAACGCAATTAACTGACTTCGGAACTCTGAGTTACGTTCAATTTCAATGTTGCAATTATCGCTTTGTTGTATTGCATTTGTATGGGCCTCATTTGTGCGTTTTTTAATTTTATTAGTCACAGATTTAATTGCATCCTACCCGTACATTAAGGGGTAATAAATAAACACTTACTTCTGGTTCCACATTTAATAGGTCTAACAACTAGGTGGGCAGTTTAATATGGGAATCTCAAATATGTAAAGTAACTAGGTCCCATAGACTTTTTTCCCACTTAACTCTGTTGGACGTATTCTTAACCCTTTTTTTCCCTGTGGTTTTTGCCGTTTTTTTACAACTTACTTGATTATTCGCGCTTTCGAGAGAACCTTCTGTTTAAATACGTATATTTTGTGCCCATTGCACATCGCAATTACTGCAGCTTACCCAGAGTGCAAATTATAAACAACCATCTATTATTACTAAGTTATACTAGCACGCATTGCTTAGTGCGGCCCGCGCTTGCTAAAAGCCGGGGCTGAATCTTCATTTGCAATAGTAGGCCTTGGTATGGATTCGAGACCTATAGATTTAAAAGCCAAAACGCCAACTACCTACTAACTAAAACCTAGAACTAGAAAAAAGGGAATAATATACTGAAAGATTCCGCATTACGTAGCTTCTCTAAGCATTGTTTCGGCAAGAGAAGAAAAACTCATTTTACAGAGATTATGTTTCCTTACACAATATTTCGGCGAAACTGAAATAATTTAAATAATCCGATAGAATTGAGAGACAATCTTAATCCACCTCGCAAACTTTGCCGGCGCGAAATAAACACCGAGCAGATACACCGAGAGGAAAGAAAAATCTTTTTCCTTTCAGCGCGTTATCTCTCGAATTCTACAATATTCAGACGAAGATGGGTTCGTGAGTTTAACTTTTTCCAGTTATTATTCATAAATTCAAATACGTGAGGTATTTGGCAAACGCACGCTCCGCACTTCGGAACTCGGGGCTTGGATTACCGGGACGTCTTTCTAATAAAAAATTTTCATTGTTTCAGGTACAGGGAAAAACATGAGTATGACGTGCGAGTAAGATAATCCAAGATGGAGGAGATACGGTTGGCCGTCCGCGGTCCCCTGCTCGTCCTGATAATATGGATATTCACTATCCTTTCCGCCGTCCATGCCGTCAAAGTGGTTATAGAGCCGCTGCCCAAAGGTAAGTGCTCATATATTGTAGAACGATTCATCTACTGAAGCGTAAAATAGTGCCTTAGTATTTTTCTTGCGCCAATGTTAGCCTTTTACCCGACGGCGAGGCCCGTGATCAACGGCAGCGAAACAGAAAAGCGTGCGACGGAAACAAAAGAGCTACTTTTTTAACCTGTCGCTCACAGGGCTATTCGCATGGCAAAGAGTAAACAGAATCGGCCGCTGCGACTTATATTTTTTACTCCAGCGGCAGCCCCGAACTTCCTCCCTAGAATATGTCGCTGGGCGCGGCTCTGCTTTAGTTTCGTTTAATTTCCTATCTCCCTTGTCGTGACGTTTATTATAGAGTCACTCACCGAAACCAACCTCCTTTTGTTCACGGCCACTAATAACCATTTGGAATTAATTTTTATTCGTGCCACTCCGCCTCGACTCGTCGCCGGTTTTCGGTCCTCCATTCTGACGCTTTATTATTTTCGCATTAATTTACAGTCCGCAGCTGCGGGTAACGCAGTTTTCTAAGGATTTTTTTTGTTATCTGCTTTCGGTATTCTTTCTTTTGTGAATGGGAGCTTCTATTAATATTAATTAAAAGTTTGAATAATTGAATGGATTCGGGATTGTTTCCCGGTGCTGAATTTCTTTAGAGGAGCCTCGCGACAATAATTAAAACTTTAGAGGAAGGCGCGGCCGAAGTCAATTATTCAGTCTCTGCAAATGACAGCTAATGCTCGGAGAGTTAGTGGAGCTTAACACAGGTACAGCTGCATTGGTGGTTAGACTACTGGCAAAGTATGTCAATAGCGCTAACATCGTACCGGTGATACATAACATAAGCAGCCTATATACGTCCCACTGTAGGGCACAGGCCTTCTCTCAGGGAGAGAATATGGGCTTAATCACCACGCGTGCCCACCGTGGATTGGCGATTTCAAGCGCTGAGGTATGTGAATAGCTCAGACACTCAGGTTTCCTCACGATGTTTTCATTTACCGTTAGCGAGTGGTATTGCTACTATAACTTCACAAATGTACATAACTTAGAAAACCAAGTCATAGGTACATGCCCGCACCGGGGATCGAACCTGGGTCTCCCACTTCCGAGTCCGAGGTTCTATCCACTAGGCTACCTCCGCCAGCTTACCGGTGATAGTGCAGCGGTAAAAAGCCGACCTCAAATTCGGCAGGTCGTGGGTTTGTACCAATGTACCAATGAATTTCGTTTTTAAGTTACGTACATTTGTGAAGTTGCAATAGCAATACGTTTCAGTGCCAGCGGATTAGTAAGTTGAAGTGGCAGTGGGCGAGGCACATATCACGCAGAACTGATGGCCGATGGGGCCGAAAAGTTCTCGAATGGAGACCACATATCGGCAAGCGCAGCGTAGGACGACCAGCCACAAGATGGACAGATGACCTCATCCAAGTGGCAAGAAGACGCTGGATGTAAGCCGCTTCCAACCGGTCTTTTTGGAAATCCATGGAGGAGGCCTATGTTCAGCAGTGGACTTCTTGTGGCTGAATGATGATGATGATGAATAGCAATACAACTCACTAACGGTGAAGAAAAATTGTGAGATCAACCTAGCGTATTTACTACATACATACCCAAATATGAGGCTAAGTGCGGAAATCTCAGGTCTAACTAGAAATAGCGCTACCATCAACGTAATAAATAACTACACAAAGAAAAAAAAACGGCCAGTCACGAACCTCTGTACAATTAAGAGCTCCCCGTCGGCATATAAAGCACAAACATATGCATTCCTCGCCCTATTGGTAATTATTTGCCTAAAAGTATTTGCAAATAATCATACTTCCCTGCTCAAATATTTAAAGAAAAGTCGAGTTCAAAGAAGTGAACTTTGCATAGTTTTCATGCTGCAGTGGGTAACAGTTTTCCGTTTATATTGTAATAAACGTTCTACTCTCTGACCGGCTGGAACAAAAATAATCAAATGCGACCAATTTCAGACAGACAGCCGCAATCTAAACGCTTGGTCCAAGACAAAAATTATGAGAGGTTTTAGATGATGGTGTGCAGTGAAGTTAAAAAGTATCTCAGCAATCGAACACGCGTTTCACCGATTTATAATTTGAACCTCTAGTCTGCTGCTACATACGTTCTGTCAATTTCAAATTTTTATACTTTCGAAAAAACATCAAAACTAGCTCTGTTGGTAATTCATTAAAATGCAGTTTTGTAGAGTCTCTAAAAGAGGTACTATTTTAATCACTGTATCTGTAATCGCTAAATAGGTACTTTCTTGACGTAAAACGTTTTTCAGTTTGGTAGTAAGGAGTCACTTGCTAAAACCGCATGCTGTTTCTGCCGCGTTAGTTCCGCGTCGGAACTCGTATTCAAAAATCACTCGAATTTTCGCAGTATCCATCTTTCTTGTCTAAATTGAATAACAAAAACAATTGAAAGTCGATATTCAAATGTTTCACATTTTTTAAAAAAAGAACATCATAGAAACCATTTGAAAAAAGTTTCATTCGAAAACCTCAAACCATGAAGATTCTATGTCAATTCAAAGAACCTATTGCAATAAAACGGCAATTTCATACTTTAACCCCTAATATATAGTAGAGTAAAGCCAAGTATACATTACTCACATCCTCATGACTCATGTCGCTGCGCCGCGTAACACATAACATAATATCAAAATATTTATTTGCCGTAACTTAATCCAAGTTCCAGTTACCGTAATCCAAGGCGCCGTGTGGCGCCGGATTAAGAATAGCGTCACTCCATTTCCTCCTGTGGATGTCGTAGAAGGCGACTAAGGAAAAACATTGCCAGGAGACGGGCAGCAGCATCTTCCTGAGATCCTAACCACATACTGCGATCGCCAACCCGCCTGCCAAGCGTGGCGATTATGGCAAATCCCCTCATGGTTATGAAAACCACGAGGGAGGCCTATGTCCTGCAGTGGGCGTCAAATGGCTAATGATGAAGATGATGATGAATCCAAGTTTACATTTTCGAGCGGCGTACATTGCGCAGTTCGAGCTAAAAATTAACGCTTACTTATAGACGTTTCACGTTAAACCAACGGCCGCGTAACCCGATGCATCCCCACCCATTTTTTCGTCCATCTCCGAATCCAGACAGTGAGTTGTGACTTACGCCACGCGTCCCGCCCGAACCCCGCGGCGCGTAGATCTACAACGCCCAATTAAAAGTATCGATGGTGGCCTGTCGACGACGAATGGTCCTCATACGTTGGACATTGTCAGTCGTTTTGTGCTCCCCGCATTTGTGTACAGGGTGGGCACGAAAAAAGCTTCAGATTTTATTTTATTTCATAGGAACCTACAATATTAATAAAATAAAATTAATAATAACATCATTTTACATTACCTATGACTACTCTTTTCTATGACACTCGACACGTCTGAGGTGCTTACATACCTTACCGCTTGACGTCGCCAGTCCTCGGGACGCTTGAGGGGTGATTAGCGTCATATCTTCATTCTCTGAGAGAAGGCCTAAACCCTGCACAGGGACGTACCAAGGTACACCGCAGGAGGCTGGATAAATTATGCTTCTGCTAAGATCATTACCTTGTAAGACATATTTGAACAAAATTAAATCTCTGGGGTATTCCTGCTTACACTTCAGGGTGACTTCGAATTTGTTCGATAAGGAGACATTCTAACCATGATCTCGAAACGTCTTGAAAAAATAGAGTTTTGAAAAAATAGTTGCAGTCAAAAATTTTTATTTTTTTGTTTTACCCAAAATTACTTTACCTATGCATAAACGAATTGTTCAGGACAAAAACTAATAATAATCGAAAAAAAACTATTGCTCGAGAGTCTTATGTTGGCACCGGCCAACTTAACTGTTCTTTCACTTGTTTACGCATGTCGAACGTCAGGAACTTAAAAATTTAACATAATAGAAAACATTTTTCAACGCTAACTTACTTAAATTTTGATTTACAGTCTCTAACTAAGGGTCAGAATTGCCCTTAATTTATTTTAAAATCACGCTATAGGTAGGTGAACTGATTAATCAAATATTGGTAATATTTGATTAGTCAGTTGACATAAAATTTTAGAAATAATGGAAGTATTTCGGTTTTTAAGTTATTTCTGTTATTATTAAAAACAAGTGTCAACTTCAACTTTTGATAGTATGTATGACGTTCCAACCTTTTTTTCAAATCTTCGAACATAAAAAGTTTTGTGGTTTGTTCCTAAAATTAGCAATTATTTGTTTAAGCGTTGTCTTACTATTAAATAACGAGCAATATCGGTCACACATCAAGATATTTGAAACAGATCAATTAGAAGTTATTCAACTCGTGTTTTTCGACCACTTTTGTTCTATAAGGTGCTGTCAGATTGATATTTTTCAAAACATTAGGGTTCATATAATTTTATTAAATTTGCATTTTTGCACGAGCCCTACACTTTAAAAATGGCTTTGGACATTATTTATCACAGCAACAGCATAAATGTAATGAACAAAACAGCAAAAGCTTATAGGAAAAAAATAAACTAATTGAACGACAAAATTTCAAGTCGTAAAAGTAAGTTAATATGAGATATAAGCGGTTGTAAATCACAAAATCTATTTGTAACTTATCCTTCGTATCTATTTCTACTTCGGAAAACTCTTCAACTTGAAGTTGCCTGGAAGAAATAAATTGCTACTAACAATAAGGCCACTAATTGTACCATTTCTTTTGTAATTGCTGTCCTTGTATTCTTTTTCTGGTATAAAATAAAAAAATATTATTATTTTAACTGTCACGGAGGTGTACCAAGAATTGAGTTTTTTATAGGTACCCAACCCTTTATAAAATTCGAAGATACACGTCATACAATCTATGCCGATATGACTGTCTTTATCTGCGAGATAAAGCCTTAAATTACGAGTCGGATCCCACATAAAATATGTTTATCTATTCTAGAAAGTTCCACAGACGCCCACAATGGCTTTCACTTGAGTTTTACGACGAATCTCATGTCTTTAATTGTAAAGTTTAATTACAGCTGTACCGTTCTGGGTAGTTTCATTCGCGTTTCAGTTACAATGTAGGTACACGTTATTAGCATTTACTTAGCAGTAACTAAGCAAAATAATTTAACTAGAGAGTTGTAGTATAACTGTTCGTCAAGCAACGTCTTCTGTTAAAAATGCAGTAGAAAATCATCTTATCCGTTTATCTTATGTCTACCAGTTAATTTCTCGCACCACATGCTTGACTAGTAAAAAATGCATGCAATCTTAAGTTACCCACATTTCCGATGTATTTTGTTTACCTATGTGCAATAAACGTATTAATAATAATAAAAAGAGACATAGTATTTTCTGAGGTTAACACGAGCACTAGACATAATAAAACTGAATTTGAACGGATATTTACTCGTTTAATTTTCCATTTTACAATTTTCCGACGTAGACTGAGGTAACAGGCGTCTTTTTGAAAGCATTAACTGATAGTAAACTATCACTATTTTTAAACTATTTTTACCCTCGGCAAAAATTATTGAGTTTCGTTCCAAAAATATTTTGGCAAATTTAAATTTTATATAAACTCAAAAATATTGATTATTAGTTATTGAATTTAAGATTAAATCTACAGTTACACTTCTGGCAAGGGGGTCTCATGCACTTAAGCACCAGTGCTGTAGCTATGTTCCAACCACGATCTCTATTGAAATTTGGATGCCGGCGGATCTCTATTGCCTCGCGTATCATTCTAGGAAAGAAACGGTCCTCTCGGGCTAGAACTTGAACTTTATGAAAATGAATGAAGTGGTTGGTACCACTGAGTGTATGTTCACTGACTGCAGATCTACCAGAGCGCTTATGTTTCACGTCCGCGATATGTTCCTTCACCCGCTAATTCTGTGTAAGTTTGTTGATAGTACAGGCTGAACGAGCAATATCTTCCTATTTTTTTCCTACCATTGTAAAAACATAACATAACATAAACTCACGCCTGTATCCCAGACGGGTAGGCAGAGACCAGGGACTGCCACTTGCTCAACTTTCATTAGTCGAAAAAACATATGTCCAGAACACAGAGTTACATTATTCACAAAATTTTAATGACAGTAACAATACATAAAATATTTTAAAAAAATCTAAAATTCTACAATGTAAAAAATAATGACATGAAATTAATATGTTTTAGTAATATATATTTTGATTTTTTTCTGAACCGTTAAACTCTAGGGCCCATTACGGATCCCGAAAAAACTGACTCTATAAGATGTACAGCGCGCTATGAAGCTCTTCATTGGCCACGGAAGCTCTAAGAGGAGTTCTTATAGAACCTTGTGCTACTCGGATTGATTCACTTAATCTTCCTCCTTCTCCTCTGTTTCAGTCTCTCTCTAACTCGACCTGAGAAAGCTCTTTCTTTATTCCTTTTACTCTTCCACGGAGTCTGAGGCCAATATCATTTTTACGTCTCTCGTCTATGGTAAAGTTGTAATTATTGGTGTCGAATACAAAATCTTGCTATCCGGTGTTAAACGGTTACTTCCTCACTATGTCGTTCTTAAACTCTCCGAAGTATGTAGGATCTATAAGGACCTTTGCGGATTTCGCCTCAAGGTGCTCTGCTCGATGTAAGTGGTACGCTTTGCTAGCTCTTGAGCGTAACTTAAAAAACTAATTTGCCGCAGCGGGCACGGAAATTAGTTTTATGTTGGCTTAGATGTAAACTTACGGCATTGTTTTATAATGACTGTGCGTTTTATTCAGGCTGCTCAGGTGCTGTAAACCATAAATCCAAAGCTTTTGCTTGCTACGAAAACTGAGGTATTTTAAGTTGCAATATTTTCATTCACTTTAATTTTCCAAAGAAAAAGTTATGTTTTTGTCTTTAAAGCATTAAGTGTCTTTCTTATACGTCTAAGAAAGTATCAAATTATAAATTTTAAGACTTTAAGATTTTTTTAAGGCAGTTACAAAACAGGATCAAAATCCAGCAAGTATGAAGGAAAATGCCTGCGGCACGTCTCATCGTGTTACTATTTCAAAAGCGCACTGTTTCGAAGCACTCTGTGTGTTTGCCGAGGGGCACCGAGGGTCGGCCTGTGACTCTGAAATAAATGACGAGCGCACTGCGCTTGATCAACGACTCGCTACCGACCCGGGGCTACTGGCCAGATATATTCACTCTCTAATAGCTCTTCAAGTGACAAGCTAAACTGAATGCCGTTAGAGGTAAAAAAAATATTTATTTTAGTCTACAAGACAAGACTAAAAACCATTTTCTATAATCGAGGTAGGTTAATCTATCCACCGTTCGTTTGTAGGAGACTACAATAAGCAGAATGATGAAACGTAGCCCTTCTCCACTATTTTGACAATGCGTGGGCAATCAGTCCTTAGATTAAAGCTTTATTAAGATTTACTGCAGAAGTATTCATTCAATGCTGTCGTTGAGAAAACATATTTTTCCTCGACTCTTCCATCAGTCACAGCTTACCTGGTTGATAGGTACGGCAGGCACACTGCGCGCGCGGCATTGTTGGCGAGCAAAATCTGTCACTCGAACCGGGCGCAGGATTTCCCCTGGCGAAAGTTGACATGTTATTATCGTGTGTGTGGACGCGTTGCAGATGTCTGCGTTCCCTGCAGACCCGTCCGTTTTCGTCGCGCAGTAGCAAGTTGCAAGTAATCTCTGACCAGCGCCTCTGTTCACTAAGTGAAAACTAAATTATGTTGCTTACACGCAGCCTCGACCCCATTTTAGTTCGGGTCAAGAAACTCCACGCTTTGAGGTCTTTTATAAAGATTAGCATGCTTCGTATTTGAACACTTATTTTTATTATTAATTATTAAAGGACTCCCTGTGCAAAATTTCACATTGTAATGGTAATGCGGCAGACTTAATGCTATAAGCATGTTCTACCAGTCAACCGCAGCAATTGTATGAAATATCTGATAGGCTTACGGAAGTGTGAAAATGATAGATTTACGAACAATACACTTAATTAAACAAAATAACAGATATGTATATAATGCAACACTTCTTTATTTTTCAAGTAATGAATCAGTTCATGATGAAGATACAATTTCCAACTATTTAATCTACTGTGTAACATCAATTATTTCCTACACCTTAACTTATCCATAATGGAGTGCTCGTTCCAACACTTACGAGTATATGGTAGCGGGACTTGGGTATGGCAAAAGAAGCAAAAAAATAGGATTAATGCAGTATAGTTCGAAATATTCAATTTATTGGATCAAGTTCCTTATTAACAAAGCGCTGTTACCTCTGAGCCCTTGAATGACAATTCCAATCATTTTGCTTGAAACAAAACAATCACTTAACATTGCACTCAAAAGCGACCTCGGAGGTAATAAAGTTTGGATACTAATAAGTACATTCTATAAGGTGCTTTACTGAGGCTTCCATTTGGATTTCTGCAATGATAACTACTATCTCTTTAATCCACATCGCTGACTCTTCTGTGCTAAGGAGAGCAACAGAAACAACACGAGTACGAAGAAAACAGCGAGATCAAAAAACATATTATTATCTTACAAACAATAATCGCCGCTGGTGTTAGGACGTTAATCACTAGCGCTCGAGTCCCACGGGTAAAGAAGGAGACACGGAGCATAAAATAATACAGTTAGAAGTACAAATACTGGTAAGCAGAAATAATACATACATTGCGTTATTTTTGAAATGTGCAATTCTTGAAACGTCAATTAGATTTTGTGTTTACAACAAGTTGTATGAGATCTTTTTTGGATAGATGTTTTTCGATGCATCGAAAAATATCAATCCGAAAGGAAGTACCAATTGAACAATAACGCAATAAGTAAACAATATTTCTATCGGCCATTTCTACTCTAAATCATAGTCAGTTTCAGACATTACCGAATTTCTACACACTGGCTAATGAAATCAAAAAACATGTCAATCAATCAATCAATCAATCAATCAATCCATCGGCCCGTATTCGTCCACCACTGGACATAGGCCTCCCCCAAGGAACGCTACTTTCTTCTGTCCTCTGGCATCCTCATCCAGCTACTGCCAGCAATCTGTCTCAGATCGTCGGTTTTGCGAGCTGGTGGGCGTCCTACGCCGCATTTGCCAGTGCGTGGTCTCCACTCGAAAACCTATGCACCCTCGGTCGACCATTGGTTCTTCGGCATATATGACCAGCCCACTGCCACTTCAGCTTGTTAATCTTAAAGGCCATATGAGTAACCTTAGTTATTTGGCGGATTGTCTGATTTCTGATATGAACATGTGATCCATCAAGGAGACTCCGAGCATAGCCCGTACCATAGCACGCTGAGCGATCAGTGTCTATGTTTCAGCTCCGTAGGTCACTACTGGTAGGAGGCACTGGTTAAAGATCCTTGTCTTTAGGCTCTGATGAATAGCCGAGGAGAAAAAATATGTATTTTGAAACAATACTTTTTAATAACTTAATTTTGCAATCGATTACAAACGGGTACCTTAGTCACAGATAATCGCAGCACTATTTTGTTCACGTTTTAAGACGACCCGTCTTTAAAATTTTCAAGACTATAGATGACCTCTTAAAAAAAGGGGTAAGGGGCATTTATATAAAAAGTACTCGTCTTCGGACTTTCTAAGCTAATGTAAAAGTCGATTGTCTAAATGTCAACTCTCGTTTTCAGAGAAAACCATTTCCAAATAGACCAACAGCGTCCATCGTCCCTCTGTCACATTTATTTAGTGACTTTACTCCCAGTGAGGATTTTTCCTTCATTTCCTTCAGGACATTTATGTTTCCGACTCTTTAGGGCGGACGCTATCAGGAGAATACATTTCACGTAAAGATGGAAACGAAATTAAACGAAGAAAAAATACGGCGATAAGATTCGTGCCAGGGTGAACGTTTTAACGCCACGATTATCTCGGTGTAATTATTTTGTCTTTTGTCTGTATCTTATCTCAGAGTTAGAGCTTTTTTGACGTTATGTTGTTAAGGCTGCTTTTTCTTCTAGCATCCCGCTTTCTCGTACATTCTAACATTTTTTATGATTGTGAAAGAAATGTTTATACCTACTTAACACAAAATTACGAACATTTTAGACATACAAATTTTTAAAAAAAGTAGATTTAAATAGAGCAATGGGGCTTAAGGGCAATTTTCTTTATCAAAATACATATACTACAAAAACTCACACCTGTATCTAGAAGGGGAAAAAATAATTAAATATTTATGAAATTATTTATGTATAGTATTTCCTGAGGTTCTCGGTAGACACCGAAACCACTACACTTGCAAAAGTACCGAAACGTGGGAAAATTATAAAAATGGAAAATTAACGAGTAAATATCCGTTAAAATTCAGTTTTATCAATATTTATGTATGTTCTAAGTGAGTATGTTTATTTTATAGTTCCGCATTTGATCAGATTTTTTTATTATGGTGAGGATTTTTTTTTACTGTAGTAAAAAATGTTTAAATGTCCGAGCAAGAAGAATGATAAAAGGTAAAGCAGCCTCAATGAAAAAAGCTCTACCGTCTTGATTTACAGAACATTATTCTTTACATAGTTATGACACAAGAAGAAAAACGATAAGAATGTTTGCTAGCCAGTAGAATTAACATGACAGGTGCAGACTTGACTTTTGTTGACGCATGCTGTCTCGTAGACAAAAATTAAGTTTACGCCAGCTATGTTAGCTCGACTGAAAGAAAAAAATCTTCAGATGCAAATTCCATCCATTCCATTTGAAGATTTAGAAATTTGCATGACAAGATAAACAACAAAAAAAACCGGCCAAGTGCGAGTCGGACTCGTGCACGAAAGGTTCCGTACCATTTATACAACATAAGACACAAAGATCGGGAAAAAACGGCAAAAAATCACGGTTGTTGTATGGAAGAACCCCTTAATTCTATGTTTTATTTTAATTTTATTGTTTATTTAAAAGCGAATATAGAACGAAATATTCTGTGAATATTTCAAGCGTCTACCTGTTGCCGTTATTAATATCGAGCAAAAAACGGCAAAAAAATTACGTTTATTGTATGGGAGCCCCCCTTAAATATTTATTTTATTCATTTTTTGGTATTTTTTGTTATAGCGGCAACAGAAATACATCATCTGTGAAAATTTTAACTGCCTAGCTATCACAGTTCATGAGATACAGCTTGGTGACAGACAGACAGTTGGATGGACAGTTAAGTTTTAGTTATAGGGTCCCGTTTGGCACCCTTCGGGTACGGAACCCTAAAAAGTGCAAGCTTTTGGAGAAAAGGCAAAGTAGAATCAGTCCCAAAACAACAGTGAAATCGGCTCAACACTTCAAAGGGCGAGAGACAAGCTGAAACAATACCAAAAGATCTCATTTCAACCGCAAAATACTTTTCTGATATTGAACAAGAATGTCGGCAGTTTTTCTCTTCAAACCACTAAAATGGCACATACTAGCTAAAGAGTTTGACATACTTGTAAAGCTCCCAACAATATTATTTATAAAAACTTATTTATAAAAATACGATTCCTCTAAAATCTCATAAAAGGCAGTTTATGTCGTCTCTCCTTTTATCGCAGACTATTTGAACTACCTCTGAAGAGTATTTTAAGGAATCGTATTTTAATAAATAAGTTTGTAAGTATATTTACAATCACATTCTCAGGTAATTAACAAAATAATATTTTTGAAAGTCGTAAGTAACTATACAATACAATAACTTGCGATTTATTTGCGTTTTCTTAAATACTATTGCACCGGCAGAGTTAAGAAAAAAATTGATAGAGTACACTTTATTGCACAACCAGGTGAAAGAATCACAAATAGTTTCTTATATCTAAATAGTGGTATATACCTATACAATTGGCGGTCTTATCGCTTAGAGAAAAAAAATAAGAATATAGTTATTTTTGTATTTTATCTTAAACTATCATGAAGCCACCGAAAAATTACTGAAGGTGATTTAAGAATAATAATCTGTTAATAAATGCTAAAATGATTGGTTTTTAGGGTTCCGTACCTCAAAAGGAAAAAACGGAACCCTTATAGGATCACTTTGTTGTCCGTCTGTCCGTCCGTCCGTCCGTCTGTCAAGACCCTTTTTCTCAGGAACGCGTGGAGGTATGAAGCTGAAATTTATATCAATTACTCAAGTCTACTGTCCCTTGAAGCTGTGAAAAAATCAAACTTCTAAACCAACGCAATCAAAAGATACAGCCGTTTATGCCGCAAATTTTCGACACTTGCAAGGGAATCAAAACCTACAGGGTGCTTCCCGTGAACTCAGAATCTTGAAATTTGGTACGAAGCAACGTCTTATAGCATAGATAAAGGAAAAATTACGAAAACCATAAATTTTTAGTTACATCACATAATATATTTTTTTTTAATAATTTTAAACTTACTACCCATTTCCTCATAAACGCGTAGAGGTATTAAATTGAAATTCATACCAAATACTCAGGTCTATAATACCTTTAAGCTGTAACAAAATCTAACTTCTATGTCAACGCAATCAAAAGAAACAGCAATTTAAGCTGCATATTTTGAAACTCGCAAGTACTCGCAAGGGAATCAAAACCTAAAGGGTACTTCCAGTCGACCTAGAATCTTGAAATTTGGCATGAAGCAACGTTTTATAGCACACATAAAGGAAAAATTCCGAAAACCTTAAATTTTTAGTTACATTACAAAATATATATTTTTTAATAAATATAAACTTATTACTTTTTTCCTCATGAACGCGTAGAGCTATGTACGGAACCCTCGGTGCGCGAGTCCGACTCGCACTTGGCCGGTTTTTTTTTATAACAGAGCGCTTTGCATATTTCAATTCTGCAATATTGCAATGGAACACTTCTTTACGCATATTTACGAAAATGTGAAATTAAAATGTACAATTCGCTCATCTGCGAAATATTAAATAAAAATAGGAGTGTTGCAGAAAAGTCCAGTACAACTTAGGGGAGAAGAATAAAGTAACAAATAACAACTAGCACCCTGTTTACCTCACGCGCCTTATCATCGGATCTGTCCGCGGACGTAGTGAGTGTTGTGTGTCGGTACGCTGCGATAAATACGAGTGACTTGAGGGTAGGGTTGAAGGTAAGTACAGGGTAGTATCTGCTTCTTCTTTATGTGCCGCCTCCTGTTGGAGGTTGGAAACCAATTCGGCTATAGGAGTACCAGTTCCTCATTTGCCAATACGAACAAGGAACAGGGTCCTTATTATGAAGCAGCAATATGTTCGGAAGTGTCCTCAACGTTTGCCACGTTTATTAAAAACTACCCTGTTTACTGACAACATTTTCTATTAACCATCCAATGCCCAAAATATAAATAATAACCAGCTGGCGCACCATTTTTGTTAAAAGTACCTTGTATAATCAAGTCCAATCTCTAAGTTAGTATGGCGCCGGATTAAGAATAGCGTCACTCCATTTCCTTCCGTCGATATCGTAGAAGGCGATTAAGGAAATTAATTGGGCGGGCAGCGTCTTCCTGAGATTCCAACCGCATACTGCGATCGCCAACCCGCCTGCCAAGTGTGGCGATTATTGTAAAACCCCTCATGGTTATGAAAACCATGAGGGAGGCCTATGTCCTGCATTAGGCGTCGAATGGCTGATGATGATGATGATCAAGTCATTGTAACCGTAACCAAGGTAGAGAAACGCGATATATGTAACTGTATTTTTTCATTCGATTTCATCTTTGGCTAATACTCCTTCGAACGACGAACATAAAAGGTTTGAGCATCGATATGCAAACAGGTTTCCCGAGCAGGTGATGTGACGTGAAGTCGATTTGCTCAAGCCTATTCATATAAATCCTTTCGCAATTTATAAAAGTCGGCGCTCAAGACATCCATTCGATGTTTTTAGAGTGGATGAAACGATACAAAGCTTAAAAAGACAACATTTCGTATTTTGGACATTAAAGTAAATGACATAATTATGTCGTTTTCTCTCTATTGTTCAAACAACCTGAAAATAAAATTTTCGTGTGCGACAAATTAAGTTTCAACGATTGCATTACATCATTGCGATGTCTATTTTATTCCTATGAGAAAATAATCTCTTATTGTACGTATAAAATATGACGGAAAACGATTTTTTAGGGTTCCGTACTCGAAGAGTGCCAAACGGGATCCTATTACTAAGACTTCACTGTCCGTCTGTCTGTCTGTCTGTCTGTCTGTCTGTTACCAGGCTGTATCTCATGAACTGTGATAGCTAGGCAGTTGAAATTTTCACAGATGATGTATTTCTGTTACCGCTATAATAGCAAATACTAAAAACGGAATAAAATAAATATTTAATGGGGCTCCCATACAACAAACGTATTTTTTTTTCCTCTTTTTTGTTCGATATTAATAACGGCAACAGGTAGTTTAAAAATATTGTAGGTCCCGGCTTACCGTCTGTTTGTAGAAACGTGAAATTTTCCGTTTTTCTTCATTCCACGATTGACTGCTTTGTTGAACTATCGGTTAACACGCTTGACTACCAACACAGAGGTCGTGGATTTGATTTCTATTGGAGGCTGTCGTACTTGATTAGTATATATTTAGGTGTTTTTCTACGTTTGTGAAGCCTTTGCCAAGTTTCCATAGCACAGGGTAACCTATTTTGGAATAAGGACGATGAATTATGTTGTGTGGAAGTCTTTTTTGTTATGTAGTAAGAGCAATTGAAATATCCCACTTAAATTCCACATAAATGACCACTGGCAGATCCTGGTCTTTGTCTACCCTGCCGGGATACAGGCGTGAGTTTATGTTATGTAAACATGCATATCCCACGTCCACTTTGGCAAACTTCTATGTTTGCATACCTTTGTCTTCAGTCCAGAACACAAACAGTTTATGTGTAAGTTTATTTTGTACTACAACAATCGACTGTATTCTATTTTGTAGGCTTGATAAAATTAATAAAAAAAAATTAAAAACAGAGTTAAAATGAGGTGTTTAATTTTCCTGATATTTTATTAATTAAATCCTCGTCACATGCTATGTGACCTCAGAAAATATCGTCACCTAGTGTTGTTACACCAGTTACCTTAACGGCCGAAGGGATAATTATATTATGGGTACACATACGGTATTGGGATAGAAAAACACGGCCAAGTCTTTGATAACCGTAATTTATTCTACAGTTATCAAAGGCTTCAAATGTGGCTTTAAACCATTTTTTTTTATTGAGACCTTGGAAATCAAAGTAGAGTAGAATAGAGCACTTTTTTTCGTAGCTTCTTTTGGTTTAAGTGGCTCAGGACAGAAAGGTCTGATCCGAGTTGGGGAGGCCTATACCTAGCAGTAGGACACAAAAGAGTAGAGCACTTTCATCATCATAAGCAACCTATATCCGTCCCACTGTAGGGCACAGGCCTTCTCTCAGAGAGAGTGTATGGGCACGCATGCCCACCGCGGATTGGCGATATCAAGAAATCAGATATCAATAATTTATTTCAACGTAAAGAATTTCCATTCTGTTTGCTGAATGTCAATGTACTATGTTAGTATGTTAGACGCTGCCTTCGGGCCGCATTTGTAGTGGAGAAAAAGGCAGCGGGAAAAAAACTCCACATACCTATGTACATACCTCCAAGTGCTGAGGTATGTACATAGCTCAGACACTCAGGTTTCCTCACGATGTTTTCCTTCACCGTTAGCGAGTGGTATTGCTACTATAACTTCACAAATGTACATAACTTAGAAAACAAAGTCATAGGTACATGCCCGCACTGGGAATCGAACCTGGGTCTCCCGCTTCCGAGTCCAATGTTCTACCTGCTAGGCTACCACCGCAGCTGAGAGCACTTTGATGTACACAAAAAGAAAATCATGTAACTAGTTAAATGTCTCAATAACATGTATATATTTGCCTTTTTTATCACAATACTTGAAGATTTAAGGAAGGATAATATGTCTATAAAAACACCGTCGAACACTTAAATAAAATTCCAAGATCATAAATCTTTGCATCAATATTTACGTTGTTATTTGAGAGGAGTTGGTAATTTTTATTACTTAGGAAATCCTACAAAAAACAAACTTTAGACAAAGATTCTCCAATATTTTTTTAGAACATAGATACTTACGTATTATTTTACATCGACCATTTTGACTACAAGTAGGTAATAATATTTACTAAATTATTTGATTGTCATAAAAACATAAGAAGAAGAGAAGAAGAAGAAGAAAAAACATTTATTATAAAAACAGTGCACACGCCACAATAACAAAACAAAAAAACAACAAAGAAAATATTTCAACCGAAATGTTATAAAAAAGAAAGGAAAACGAACGGTCACGGCGTGTCACTGCTGCTATAAATGGCAACTGACTCAGCAGTATGCTGAGGGTCAAGCCTTCAGCGCTGATTTTCAGTCAGTGCCAGGAGTTTCCCCGCGAGCGTCACATACCGCGGTGTGGTACAACCGTGAGCAATACTATATATAGTAGAATACTATGTAATACAGAATAGTAATTATATACAATAGGATACGTATTATGTATACAGTATGAAACATATACTTAAATTGTTTTTATTAAGTCACTGAATAAACTACGATATACTCAAATAAAATCATACACAAATGAATAAAGGTATATAGTCAGCTTAAAGCATGTTTAAAAATTATGAATATAATTAAATTTATATGTACATAAATATATATACATATATAGGTATACTTAATTAAAGAAAAATAAATAAAAATATATAGATATATACAATATTGCCTGGCCCTACCATGCGATTACAGGCTCGTGTCTGTTTTTGCGGCGAGAGGTTGGAAGGGAAGGGAGTGGCGGTTTCTGATGCTCCAGCAAATATTCTCTGAGCTTGCGCCCAAAAGCACATCCACTGGACGCTTCACGGATTGGAGGGGGAATGTCGTTCCAACACTTGGACGCTGCAAACCTGAAACTACCACGGAAAGCCATGGTCCCATGCGCCGGTGTCAGGATCCGTTCCTTGTGCACATACCGTTGTCTGGTGGACCATTCAAGCTTTGCGAACAAATAAGATGGGGTTTTTGTCCGTATCACACCAAAGAGTAGTTTGGCAAGGTGTAGATGCCGACGTGCCTCCATATTCAGAATATTTGCTGCGTCCAAGTATAAGCAGCCTAGATAGGTCCCACTGTAGCGCACAGGCCTTCTCTCAAAGAGAGAGTATGGGCTTAATCACCACGCGTGCCCACCACCGATTTCAAGCGCTGGGGTATGTGAATAGCTTGATTAATAAATTTTAATTTCTTTAGGTATTTATTTTTATTATTTAATTGTCATAAACGGAAAAAAACATAATGGTACATGAGCTGATCAGATACGTGCCACCAAAGCATACATGTGAAAAACTGGCCAACTTCTCAGCTTAAAAAAATACATGACAACTTTACAGTGATTCGACCCTGTTACCCTGTATAGTTTTAATGATTTTCGTTGTCTGCTCATTAAACACTATTTATGTACCAAATTTCATAACTTTCTAGCTCAATACCCTAGACTTTAATGATCTATCAATGAGTGCGTAAATCAATTAACGGATGCCAAAAATTAAAATTTTTGGACCTATTGGCATGGCCAATAAAACAATAACATGGACCGGTGGCCTCCGAATTTCTCAAAGCCATTCAATATCTTCAGAGTCGGCTGTGTGGAAAAGAACCACTCGATTACCTTTGTTTACGGACAAAATAAAGTTTTCTTCCCATTGGCTCGGAGATAAAACGGGGCAGAGATTAAATTCGGGACTTGTTTGCCGAGAGACCTGCGCGCCCCATGTAAACGAACCCTAGGTAAGGACCGGGTGGTTCCGCTCCGGTGCACCTAGTTCACGAACCCTTATTAGGCTCTAATTATATTATAGATTTTTTTCTCTTCAGTAACAACGTTGTATTCTCTCTTGGTTTTCTTTTTGATGGCATGGTTAAGTGATTACTTATGGAAATTCGACTAAAATTCCCATAAACTCGTGCTTATAATTAGTGTTGTGAATATTTTAATATGTGTGTGTAGCCTATGCATATGAACTTATTTTATTTTATTGTCGAGTGTTGTAGCATTGTGTAACATTTATTTCGAAAATAAGAACTTTAAAAAACTCAAACACTCGTAGTTGTTTGTCTAAAATGTAACTATCGATCAGGCCACAGGTTCTGCCAAGGAAAAGCACAGGAAATCATTGTAACGCCAATAAAATTTATAGATGATCTTATTTTACTGTTCAGTTACACTTCGAGGCCGCACGCACTAAACACATGAAGCGTTTGAGTCATATAAGTATTAAAGACGTGTATTTTTTTAATTATTTGTTCACACTTAAAAACCTTTACATTTTTTTTACAAATTTCGCCAAACTGCGGTGCAGTTTGTTGGCGTTGCGCTCTGTGTTGTGTTGTGTTGCTCTCGTTGCGTCAAAGTCGGTTCTACAATGATTTAGTACAATATTGTCTTAACAGGATAAGCCGCCAGCTGTAACATCTACAGCACATTAACTTTACATCTATTTTTACTTCACTTAATAATCAATAGATTTGTAACAATCTGAATTTTATTTTGTTCATTTTCGACAAGACAGATTCAAAGACAAAAATATAAAAAAATAAACCAAAATAAATCGAAATTCCACACAACACACGTCCTGGTACCAAATTTCAATACCCTGTGCTGTATTAACTAGACAAGGATATCAAAAACATAGAACGCTTTAAATGTGAAAAGACGCGACTTCCCAGTATATTTACTGTCAAATTCTGAAAATGTTGTCGATTTTATCGACAGACTAAATTCCATATGGACCTTTTTAGAACAACCCTAAAAACAGACAAAATATCATTTGGCATAGCTTAATGGCCCCGGTAGAAAGGTTACTTTACGACTTCTTATTTGGCGTCTTGTAATGAGTTTTGTTACTAGAGGGGGTTTATATTTTTTGACCCTTTTTTTCTCGCTGAATCTAAAATATATAAAAAAGTGTAGTATTTTAAGAGTATGAGCTTAATTACCACGCGTGCTCACCGCTGATTAGCAACTTCAATCGCTGAGGTATGTGAACACGGTAGCGAGTGGTATTGCTACTATACCTTCACAAATTAATGTATGTAACTTAAGAAACAAATTCATTGGTACATGCCAAGACTCTCTCTCTAAGGGAAGGCCCTGCAGTGGGACGTACAAAGTACATAAAGAACTTATTTCTAAGAAGGCTAATTCCAAGGCACCCTTTGCATTTGACCAAACTCCAAGTACTAGAAACTTTACCAACACACCGAGATAACAAAGTCTCAGTGAAACCTAAGCTGGCAAGCAAATATCAGAAGGCTGCGGCCGGCGGTCAGTGCGGTGCAGAAGATATGATCCCTCTAGGGAGCTGGACCCTACCTAATTGAACGTGACCTACCTACTGATTCACCTTTGCGGGAGGTCCCTACTCGGAAAAAAGCGTGGATGTTGTTAGCATTCAAAGAAAATAAGTACCTACTTACTTCTTATGATTTCTCTATCAGAAACAAAGTGTCCGGAAAATAAAAACGGCTAGAATAACAATAATTTCACTTTTTTAGTGACGTTACTGATAAGACTACATTTGTCAAAAGTAGGTATACTATTTTGGTACCATAATAAAATAGTTTAAAAGTATTCAAAGGAGAAAAGTATTCAGTGCCTTTAAAAAATTCTAAAACACTTCATTTTAAAAGTAGACCCTCTCCTCGTATGAAATAGTAACATACGTAAATAATCAGGGTTACTATTTCATTAGTAGTTAACATGAGTTTGTACTTCCGTAATCTACGAGATGGCATCGTATACTACGAGATACAGAGTAAATTAGGCTATGTATACAGGCTGTAATAAAATCCCCTTACTAAAGGGAGGTTCTACTAAGCAGATCGAAGAACCTTTACCAAGGGAATGTTTACCTTGAAATTGCTTTTCGTAATCTAGAAGTTGACACTATCTTTACAGTTTCGCCATGTCTATCCGTCTATCTGTCCGCGGCTTAGCTCAAAGAAGATTAGTACTATCATTGGTACTATAAAGCTGAAAGTTGGCATAGATACAAATATTAATTACACTAACAAAAGAGTCGATTGTAGAAACGGAAAAAATTCAGGCCAGCAGCACATGTTAAAGGGCACATGTTAAAACTCATTTTTAAAAACTAAATTCACAACCGTGGAGGAACTTTTTAACTACGTACTTTATTACTATAATAGTTTACTATCGTAAGTGTTTGCATTCTCAGTGAATAGTAACTATTAACGCTAAGGCAGTAATTATTTAACTCAAGGGGAATCGTAAAGTTTTTGTAAAAAAAAAGATTATTGATGGTTGTGCCTTTTTGTTTTTCAAATTGAGAATTACCTTAAATAGTAAACTGCCAGGGCTAAGCGGGCTTTACAAGTTAACCAGTAATAGTCGGCCAACTTATAAAAGGTAAACTCCATACAAATTCCATTGAAAATAATTTTGATGACGTTGTCAGCTGTTGCGTAAAGCAGGAAGTTTTCATGCCTAGTAATTTGAGTATTTGCTGAATGTGAGACGTCAGCGCTAACTAGCAAACACATTAGAACATGTCTGACTTTAGACAGCGCTTGCGTCATTCATCAAGACACATTCTTATCTCTAGATGAAAGAATCATAAGACTTCTTACGAGTCCTTCGAATATTCGGAAACAATACTCCTATTATTTTATTAGTTTATCTTCGTAACAAAGAAGCCAGATATTAGTTATTTATCAGCCTAACTCAAGTTGTTTTTCTTGTCGAGGCCGCAAGAGATAAAAACCTCTTGTAATAAAATTTGTTGGTAACATCTAAGGTCACACATTCTAGATACACCAGTATTATTAATTCAGATCCATCCACCTCAGCTCTGTATACGTGAAGTTCTCTCGTGGCGCCCCGTTTATGTGAAAGAGATAAAAACCTCGTCGTATACGAAACAAGGCCTTGAATCGAGTATGCGGAGGGACATGATTCAGCCGGCAACGTTTTCGGTACGTGAGAGGCTTTCTGATGTGCTGTCTCCAGACTAACATCTAGATCAGCCGCACTCAACCTGTGGTCTCGGCGTAACAACAACAACCATAATTCCTGCCACACACAGGCGCGGGCGCGGTGGCTGCTGCGGCCGCGTCCCATACAAAACATAAAACATCTGGCTGCGATTTGTCGCCACTGCGACCGCGCCAGTATGGGGCAGACCCAATGGTTACGTGCAGTTTACAGGAGTGATCTATAATTTGAACAGCATGATAATAAGACGATTTCCTTTTACTAGAAGTGCAATATTCTAAGCTCATTTTTACAAACAATGACTGTACGTTTCCAAGTGTCAGTAACTATTTTACAATAACTCCAGCACCTTAAGTCGGACAATGTAGAAGGTTGAGTACTTCTGATCTAGACTATTAGATTTTACGAGGCGGGTGTCATGCGACATGACATGAGACTCTCCGATATATCAGAGGCCAATGTAGCGAAGTGGTTAAGTCGCTTTTTGCCCGGTCAGGCACTCGTTCAATCTTGCCTAATCCTTTTAGTGTTGGACTAATCCTGAGTAATATGAAGAGGAGGAGTCTCTGGGTAAAATAAGATACTTTGGTTCGAGTTTCGGTATTTGACACACAGGTTGTCCGTCACTCAATCGCTAATCGAAACTATTAGGTTGGAAACTATGTTATTGAGAAAGTGTTGATAGTGTTGGCAAACCCTGGTATCTGCCTACCTCTCCGGGACACAGACGTGAGTTTATGTTATGTTTTTTTTTTGGTAGCTAGATAGCCCTAGATTAATATTAAAATTTTATGAACTATATCAAACTGTTGTACATAATTTGGCTGTTTTTAGTAATGTGATTAAATTTCATAGAATGAAATATTAATTCGCCAGCAATGTATCGTATTCTCTAAGAATTAATAATGAATTCTAATAAACCACAGACTACAAATAGAAGAAATTGGATTAAGCATATGCAAAGTCGAGAGAGCGCGTTGTTTGTCCCAAACGTTCCTCGAATTGTTGACACGTTTATTCTGTCTCCCTTTGTGCCTAAACGCTAGGCCTAGAACTCTGCTGTCTAAACACAATAGCAGAGACTAACAATGAATAAGCAATGCGACTAACGGGCAATTGTTTCTGAACGTTCAACTTGAAACGAATTGTGGTATAGGATTAACTACTCAGTCGTCTGAGAAACTTCGCGCGCGCCGAGATCACTTCTCTCTAATATTCAATTTAACTTTGACACTTCCTCATCTAGCAAAACCAATGTTAGCGCTCTATGTTACGACATTATTTCTCATTTAGCATTCTAGAATTAATAATGTCCCGTGGAAGGCTTTTTGTGGTCAATTTAGTATAATGTGTTAAAATAAATATTTTGTAAGATACAGAGATATGTTTGTTAAAAAAAAACCGAAAACCATATATAAGGTAATATTGTGAAAGAGGTTCTGCTTTTCCACAAAAGCATATTCTGTCTTAGAAACTTTAGACGGAATAAGTTACACATTTACTTACGTAATTAAGTTAAGTGGATTTTGTGAAAATTTCGGTAGGATATATCGGTGTTGTCTGGATGCGTGTGAAGTTTTCTTACGTTAAAACTAGGTTAAATTACGTTAAATTTTGTGATAGAAGTGTAGTATTGTATTATAGTAATTGCTGTAGTAGGGTGGTTTGTTTCCATCGCATACAATTTTCTTAACATACATTAGCCAGCACATGCAATCTTTATAATTAAAGTTGCGAAGTTGCCTGTAACGTGTTAACAAGATGCTTAGTAGAATTTTCACATTTGAATCTCTTTATCAGCAAATAAATAAATAAGAATCTATTGGTTACTGTTATTGTATTGCTGTGGATTTCTGTTAAATAAATAAAATAAAATACGAATTCGCGAGATTTCCTGGACGATAGTATACGATGTAGAGGGTTAAAGGTGACTATATTGAAAAATAAAATAACATTTGATAAAAGTTAATTGCATCTTATTCATTCTCACTACTTATTGAACGCCCCTAGTACATACTATAAAATATATAAAGGTCCTTGAGAAGTATGTCTGGTGTTACTTTGAATGACAGGATACGCAATAGTTTGATTTGAGAACGTTGTGGACTGAAAAAGGGTGTAGTGACTAGAATTGAAAAAGGAATGTTGCGTTGGTTTGGACGTGTGGAGAGGATGAAGGAAGAAAGATGGACGAAACAAATATATCGCGCGAATGTGGGTGGAAGGGCCAGCAGGGACGTCCCAGGCGGACATACCTAGACCAAATAGGAGATGTATTAGCAAAGGGCAAGATAAAAAGTACCTGAAACCGGCGTACGTGCATGCAACTACTAATGAATGTCGAGGAAGCAAAAGTGATCTGTCAGGATCGTGGCAAGTGGCAGTCCCTGGTCTTTGCCTACCCCTCTGGGATACAGGCGTGAGTTTGTGTAGATAGGTATGTATGTTTTAAATATCTTTGCAGACTCTATAACCCTAATCGTAAGTATCAACTCCTCCGAGTATTATAGGAGTTTCTTCCTTCGTACGACTAGAAGCATGAACATATTCTAACATACAATATGAAAGTAAAGTTAGATAACAATTTCTCGAACTTTGTCAGAGTTGGAACGATCCCCTTTGAAGCAAAAGGCAGATCGAAATCGATTACCTACATGGAAGTCTCAATGTTACTAACGAGTAGGTAATCTATTTCCGAACATAGAATGTATGGACAAGTTAAGAAGAGCTTAACTTGGTCTTAATGATTGTTTAGGAGCTTAATCTGCGATGTTTAGATTGACTAAATAGATCTCCATCCATCTTGTTAACCAAATGATAATTGGATTTATTTCTTACACACTGAGTTAAGTTCAAAAAGCAACAGATTTTTCCATGTCTTGATCTTGCCTTTCCTGGCAGTTAACCGATCTTATAGAACGAGCAGGTACCTAAGCTTTTTCTTAAATAAAATAAATGAATTACTTTCCCGCAACACAATCACTTCTCCTGATCACAAACTAGGATACCATGTGCTATGGTAACCAGGCGAGGACATCACAAAAATCGCAGCGGCCTCCAGCGGGAATCGAGCCTACGACCTCTGATTTGGTTCTCAAGCGTGTTACGGCTAGGCTAACAAGGCAGATTACATAATTGATTTTGTGAACATCACTACGCCTCCGCCAAATTGTGTTTTCAGAAAGTAACTATAAAAAATACCCAAATCGCTTCAAGCGTGCCTTAAAACTCGAAGCGTTTCCTCAATTTCTCCAGGATCCCATCATCAGATCCTGATGACTATGAGACCACCGGTGAAGTGTACCATATCAAACAATAGTTATTTGTTATGCAAGGCTGCAAAGTTAATTTTTGGCGCGAGTACCTTGTATTGAAACCTGAGCAAGCGAAGGATTCTAGGATTGAGCCACGAGCGAAGCGAGTGGTTCAAATATAGAATCCTGAGCGTAGCGAGGGTTTCAAAGGTACGAGACGCTAAATAACTTTGCTGCCGAGCGCAACACACAACTTTTCACCTCACTAAAGCGAGGAAAATGTTAGGTGCAAGAAAAACAGTTTTAATATATATATTAAATTACTGTTAATTTATATCTTCGTCGCTGCTAGCTTCGCTCATATTTTATGATTTCTTTCGATTTTATTCAAAAAACAAACCAAAATAATGGAAGTAAAGTGAATTCAATTCAATTCAATTTTAAAGTTTTTTTTTTAAATCAAATTTTCTTGCCGGCCAGTGCGATTCTTTAAATGAGGCTGGCGCATGACATGAAATAAGTATATGCATTTCAATCATCAATGGACTGGCTGCAGAGAATATAAACTATTACGAAACCAATGAGGTTCTATATATATGTAATTTATTGTACGAAACCTTTATTGAATAAAAATATTCGAATTTTAAAAACACTTTCCACGCTAGCGGATAAAGTGCGATTTTCCACGCAGATTTCGAATGATAAACAGAGCTTTTACGAGCTAGTGAGGTGAAAAAGAATTTTCCAAATCTGTTCTCGCGTCTTCGAGTAATCGGAAAAAAAAGATTCCGATAGCTTGAGAACCTCCTCCTTTTTCGGTTCGGTTAAAAATATATTATAATAAGATTAAATTTACGATTAAAATTGTAGTGTACCTGCAAAAGCTTAGTCCCTTTCTTTATTCTTTGACCACGTTCTGTGCTTCTGACACGAGGAAAAAGAAAAAAAAAACTGTGATTACGCTCCAGCAAGCAATTTATATTGTTAAAAGAATAAAACGTGGAACGTGGATACACAAGAGGTTCTCGAAGTAAAGCGTAGTCATAGTTCTTATTAAAATATTAACCATACTCGGATCGTACACGTCCGTTCCGTAAGTGGAGACCATTTCTTCAATGGTTTTTCAGAGCACATAATCAGGAACGAAAGTTGCAGTACAAAGTCGGTTTAAGAGTCAACAAAAAGGTCGAGCCTGGAAAAGGGTGCACCCCCGTAAATTGTAAGCAATACAAACGGTTTCTGTAAGAACAGCGCGAAATGCAGTGGCGAGCACAAAAATCTGCCCCGATTGACCGCGTACCCCGTATCTCAAAGCGAGTCGCCCACTCCAGTGGTCGCCGCGCGGACGCAGACTTAACAATCCAGAAGAATTGCAAGATATTTTGTGTGCAATTTCACCTTGTAGAGCGATGAGTTGAATTGAGTTATGAATCCTAACGGCAGATAATTTTTAGTCTTATCTTCGCCTCAAAGACGTCTTAATCTTCGATTTACAAAATAGTATTGGTTATGGCTTAGTTCTAATTCTGCCAGAAAGTTGCAAAATATATTTGCAAAGTAAGCAAAACTAAGTATACAAAAAAAGTATTTAAGTTCGCTTAGTAATTATTTCACATTCAATTATTAGGTTTCATAAGTCATTTAAAAAAATTACAAAATACAATATACTTTAATTGCTAATGTTTTACAGAACAATAATTTTAAGTCAAATTGACATAAGTGCTTTAGTCCCCCGACCCTAGAATTTATCTCTTAGATCGATTCTATTGAAAAATCGACCTATTTTTCCTGCGAGGGTTTACAGAAGAAATAAGTTTTTGCAACTTTTTTTTAACTAATAACTTAAAGGAAATACCAATAATTTTGATATTGTAATAGCTAGTACGAAATTAAAGTGATTATTTTCTCTTTCGTTTGGAATTTCATTATGTTTCGAAAACATATTACCATTTATATTGTTCAATTGAAATTTAAATTTATTTAGTAAAAAGTCTAGTAAAGTACAAAGTTGAGTAGATTAGATACCAAGTGAAATAACAAAGTCTGAACCGATGTTTACGTTCCGACGCTACCATAATGCATACCTATTTGCTGTAATTTATTCCCAAGCAGCCAGAAGCAAACTAGAAGTACAAATTCTTTAAATCAAATGAAAGACACATATATGTATTAACAAAACAATGAAATGCGTGCTTAGCTATAATTAACCTGTCTATGAGATTCCTATGCCCTAAGTAGATCGAACTGAGCGGCATGGGAGACAGTTTTGGTTTCGTGATTTCATTGCTATTAGGGCGGCTCGGCCGTTCCACGTTTATTGTCCAAGATACGAGTGGATTTGTGGAAGCAATTTCCTTTATATATTTTGTTTTGTCCTTTTTCCTGCAGTTTGATGGTCCACTTTGAAAGTGGTGGCCCCGGCTTCGATTTTGCGGGGCTCTCTCAATCGACTCCCCGTACGTGTATCTTTACATCGGCAGAATGAAGAGCTCTTACGCAATTTCACAACCCAAGCACGTGTGTCGTGTTGAAAGAAAACTAATTAAAGAATAAATTGTTTTGCACAAAAAAACTCGAGTCATATCGGATCGTTCCAGGGCCAAGTTCTGAATAGTTTCGCCGCTACACACGCAGTAATCGGCCCCGTGAGTAAACCTAATGTAATTTTAAAAGAAACCCTTGCAGCGACACGAATTTGCACTCCAGATGGGAGCATCTTACCCAAATAAAGTTTCTTTCGGGCGAAATTTAAAACTATTTACTCGCGACGTCCCATCTAGGCGCTCTTAAAGATTCATGCGGATGCTCCTCTTCAATGTCACGTACTTTTCACTGCGCAAACAGCCTGTAGTGTAAAGGTAAGAAAGTGTGCCTCTTTTTAAGGCAAATAAACATGACATCTTCATTCAGCCGGGCGTTAGCAGGGTCTCGGACCGTCGTCACGAGTCGCGACCCCGCCTTTATTCGCGAACTTTTTGTTAGTCTTCCCCGTCTATACCCTCGCCAATATTTGTTAGGAATGTCGTTTGAAGTCGCTCGCACATTGACATTGAAATGTTTTCGCTCCACATTGAACGACTGACCGTTTCAGTTTAACCGTTCTTTAGGAGAAAAGGTCGTGCTCGTAATGAAATGGCTTCTGGTACACCTGTGCCCCATTCTCTTACATTCCATCTTCTGAAAACAAATAATTGGAAATCTAGAAACATTGTTACATTACTAAGGCGGCTTGCAAGTCACTGGATAAGTAAATCGATGAATACGTATCCAGGGATAAACGAATAAATAGCTGATTGACAGGGTTTTCAGTCACACAATGTCTCTATGAATAGATTTGAAAATGTCATGGTGTAAGATGTTTTTGGACTTATTCACTAGATAGAGCTAATCCCTGGACAAATAGATTAGTAGTGCTGTCACATAGTGTTGGCACGAGTCTGCCTTTGTGACCCTAAAATACCTCTTTGGTGAAACTAGCCACCGCAGTTTTGGCTGACCTAAGCTGTCAGGATGGTATAGGTGCTGGTCAAGCCTACCTAAAGTACAGTGTCCCAGACACTGCTGTGTCCGAGTGGTCCCTCCATCCATCTAGTGTGAGCAAAGGTGCCACGGGACGCTATATAAATCATGTCATTACGTAGATGCAAAGGCCTAAGTTTTTTGGCTGGCCTAAACATATTATAAAATAAAGCTAAATAAAAAAATTAAAATAAAAAAGCCTTTATTCTACTTCTATAAGGTAACAGTTCAAATATGCATTCCAAACGTGTTTCTTATAATTAATTGAAATACAAAACAACGTTAAAAACTTTCATTAAATCAAATTAATATGATTTTAGAGCTATAATGAATTAGTCATCAAAATATATTTATTTACTATAATTTCATGATATTGATTTCATTTAATTTTCGTTTCAGGCCAAATAATAGCCTTAACATATTACCATAATATATCAAGACTGGTTATCCGCCATAAGACCAAACTAGTAAACTCTTGGATAACAATCAACTTACTGGGTTCACACAACAGAGCCTAGATTCTGTTAATGTATTTTAGTACAATGAAAATGGCTTGAACGCATTGATTTTCTGTCATTGTCGCTTCAAGTCTGCGTGAGCACACGTATCAAACATTCTGGGCGTCAATAAAACGAAATATATTATAGTTTATTAACCTTAAAACACGCCTTTGTCAGTATTTTTCCTTGTGCTAAAAAGTTGCAGACCAAAGCTGTCGCCGTCACTCTCGCCGAACTGCAAAGGGTAGTAGAAACTAATTTTGATTTGCAAACTTCCATGTCCACGCTACTAACCGTTAAGGAGTGTCCTCACAAGGCACGTGTTACAAGGAGATAATTATAGCTGAAGCGTCAGTTTATAGCATAGGTTCCATAAACGGTTAGCTATGAACATTTGCAGTATATGCATAGTATCGTACCTATGCTACTAACCTTGAATAGCGCCCTCATGAATAGACAATCCTGTCTGCAGCATCAGTGTGGGTATAATGTGAAGGTCTGTCAAGATGTTGATGTCAAGATGCAAGAGACAACATTTACCGATGGTGGTTTAACTAACTGTAACTTAAAATCTAGTTTGTACAAAGCGTTTAGTATATAATCCAATTCGGCTCACACGTTTAAACCTATAGATGTGCATTAAATATGAAGATGTAGATTTATTGTACAATCAGGTTATTTCAATTATTATCATTAGAGCGCCAGATTTGATCACAGATTTGAATTTGAATTTGATTTACAGGTAAATTTTGAATTTGATCCAGTTTTGCCTGCAAATTTTTAATTAAACATACACCATGTAAAGTAAACAAAAGCGTTTTAAAAACATGACCCCACCGTGAATCTATCATTGTAGTACAATGCATTCACAGAATCAGAGCCCATTTGTAACAAAAACATCCATGATAATAATGCGACATTAAATCCACTCAATAAAGCCGACAAAATCGGCCGCCCGGCAGGCTGTATCCGGAAAAATTGGCCACTGAACGTTTCCATTCGATGGAATCAATCAAAGGCAAACGTTCGCACAATCAGAGTGCGTGGGCTGGACGAGCTAATCAAACTAATGGGCTCGGGGCTGTGCTGGGCCTGACCAGTCTCCGTACCCTCAACGCTAATTTGGCCAAGTTCCGTTACAATTAAGTGCGATTATTTTATAATTTAGCCAACGTAAGCCTTTTGTTTTCAATGCGCTCTACAGTTTCAATAAATGTTTTTTCAGTCTTTATTTCTGACATAATTCATAAAATTGTGGCGCAATTTGAAACGCAATAATGTCGAGGATAGAGCGGCAGGCTTCACATTTGGAAGACGCGACAGCGATATGTGTCATTGTATAATTTAGCCAAATATGCCTTTTGTTTTCAATGTGCTCTAAAGTTTCAATAAGTGTAATGCTATTTCTTACAACTAAGAGTTTTTTCAGTCTTTAGTTCTTACATAATTCATAAAATGGTGGCGCAATTTGAAACGCAATAAAGTCGAAGATAGAGAGGCAGACTTTAAGGGCGGCTTCACATTTGGAAGACGCGACAGCGATATGTTTCATTCATTCACAGGCAGACTATAATATCCCATGGCACAGGCTTTTTCTCAGAGAGAGATTAAGTATGGGCGTAATAACCATGTGAGTCCACCGCGGATTGGCGATTCCATGCGAGGTATGTAACGATGTAAGTACAATGAAGCATATTCTACCTATCTATTTATGTCAACGCTTTGACTCGTTTTGTCTCTACACATTCTCGAATGTACAAATTAATGTAATGACCAAGTGTGCCGGCATTCAAACTTGACGCGCAAGGCACGGGTTTTACCTATGCACTACTGTTGCTTTAGACAGTGACTTAAAACTATAGTTTTGTGTGTAATTAGGGTTATCCTCTGTAACATACGTTTCGTACGCAAAAACTATAATTGCTTGTTAATTTTTTTTTATTTGCTCTAACACTACACGCACCAAAATTGGCAGGGCACTTCCTAGACGAAAACAAACTTATTAAATTTATGAATATAGATTTGGAAAACTAACCCGTTTTTATCCAACACATAGAATATTCATCACAATCTTTAACTTGTGCATCTGAAATAACACTGCTTAGTCGATTAATTCAATTCCATTACATTAATATAAATGTAATAAATCTACCTCTAATAGGTATTCGTAGTTTTCGACATGCTTATAGCATTAAGTCCGCCACATTGCCATTGTATTTTTTACTTATGTGCAATAAACGTATTAGTAATAATAATAATAATCATCGTATCGGTATCGTATCGTGTTATATCAATCGCACCGGGACAAAGCCAAAACGAATCACAACAATAATAGCGATGCGTGATTGATTACCAGCTGTCGATGCTGCTCAATCCAATCGTTCATTACACCTGATGAGTGAGGTGTGCGTGTAAGTAGATTTGTTTGTTCAATACTCGTATACTCTGGCTATTTGTATCAATCGATTGGTGGCGGGTTAGAGTAGATTCCACTATAACACTCCTGAAACAGAGTTAAAGCCGGTTTATAACAGGAACTCATCCCAAAAGCCTATGGGTGTATTAGTGGCTATTTATGAACTACTTATTTCAAATACACCTTTAGTAAAATAGGTCGTTTAGCTGGACAGAGAACATAATGGTTACAATAATAAATACTTCATAGTTTAATTACTTGTAAGGTATGTTGAAATTAATTTGAGTTATTGTGATGTGTCAATTGATCTACAAGTACAGATTGACCAACTTATCTAGCGTCAAATCCATTGATGGCTTGTAGTTTCTCTTTTGCTCACTAGATTCGATGGTGACCTGAAGTGCAAGTGATTCCGGTCAGTCAGTGTTTATATTTAACACTATATCCAACTGATAGCCGTTGGGGCGAAAAAGTTCTGACCTGGCGACCGCGGACCGGACGACGCAGCGTGGGAAGGCCCCCAACGAGATGGTCTGACGACCTGGAGGTGGCGGGGAGTCGCTGGATGCGGGCGGCACAAGACCGGGAAGCTTGAAAAACCATGAGCGAGGCCTATGTCCTGCAGTGAGCGTCAAATGCCTGATGATGATGATAATATAATCAAGAACTAGCAGTAGGTCAATTAAATACATTTCTAGGGAAATCAGTTATACTTGATGTTTTTAATTTTTTTGTAAAAAAAAATTAATTAGAATTTAATTCGATGTAGTCATTTTGTAAATCACTCACTGCCCCAAATAGATCTGCTCACTAGTAGACTACTCTCGAGCTGGTTTCAAAAATAGTAACGTTATGTTGCACAAAGCTTTACAAATACTTAGCCATTTCCAAGCTGACTCAGAATATTGATATCCATTGCTGGACAGAAAAGTTGAGAAATGAGCGAGTTTGAGAAAGAGTCAAGGAGAACAGATGGGCATGATCAAAACGAAAAGCAAGAAAGTGCTGGAACACTTGTTACATCATCATCATCAGCCATTTGACGCCCACTGCAGGACATAGGCAGCCTTCGTCGTTTTCATAACCATGAGGGGTTTTGCCATAATCGCCACGGTTGGCAGTAGAACAGTTGTTACGTAAAGATAATTTTGCTTGCGACATGTTGAAGGTCAATTCTAAATACTGATGAAATTATTTTCGGAATCGGATAAGTAGTTTCGGAGATTACCCTCTACATACAAACTTTCCTCTTCATATTTCTTAGGAGGATATAGTACAGATATCATAGTTGAAAAGATAGGAAGAAAGAAAGACAAGTCGAAGAAGGCGATTAAAGAAAAAGTAGATGTGACGTTAAAGATGGTAAAGGAACTGACCTGTTACCGGTGTGCTACACCTACAAAAAGATTATGATAATGTGTACTCTCATAGAGAAAGAGATAACTAAAACATATCTATTAGGAACATGCGATTTAAAATGTTGAAAAATTAATAGAAATTTTTGAACACACGGGCACCAATTTGACCGAAAATCCGTACGTTTTATGTACGGTTCGAAATCGCCATAGAATTATGGTTCTCTTTATATAACTGATCCTTCTAGCTGTATTCAGTTGTCTCAACATCGAAACTCCTTAATTTTTGGAGCACAGGCGCATCCCGTCAGCCCAACGTCGAGTTAGCGTCAAACTTCGATTTCCTGTCAAGGAGCCTGGTTATACTGGCGCGCCTGGGCGCTCAACTGACGTTTATTAAATAGAGAATACGAAGAACAATCTCTATGGGTGTGATGGCAAACAAGATGTGATTTTATACAATATCTACCAATAAGTAGACAGTATCGAATAGCAGCCTAGTTTTCAAAATGATTGAGTAAGCAAAGAAGTTGTTTATTGGAACGGTTTTAAATTTACTTTTGGGCAGATTCGATTATTTTTTCTATTTATTAAACCGTGGATCACTTGGATTTTAGACAAGGTACGTTTTTTCCAGTCCTTAAACTAGGCTGGGCCTGTATCTTAAGGAATCAGTTCAATGAATAGTTTTAGAAATTACATTCATCATCAGCCATTTGACGCCCACTGCAGGACATAGGCCACCTTCGCAGTTTTCATAACCATGAAGGGTTTTGCCATAATCGCCACGCTTGGCTGGCAGGTTGGCGATCGCAGTATGCGATTGGAATCTCAGGACGACGCTGCTGCCCGTCTCCTGGTAATTGATTTCCTTAGTCGCCTTCTACGACATCCACGGAAGGAAATGGAGTGACTTTATTCTTAATCCGGCGCCACACGAAATTACATTTTGTAAACTTAAATATAAAGCGGAATCTTAAAAACAAATATTTAATTTTTAACTTACTTAAAACTAAAAAGAAGTAAAATAAAAATAAAATCGAGGTAAATTAGTGCGACATAAGTAAATAAATCAGTTCAATGCTTGCATTAGCATTTAGGTAATTATTATTATGTAATTTTTTGCGTCCTAGCGATGATCGCGGCGCGAGTCGACTCCGCATACATCAACCACTGCTGTAGGCTCCAAGTCGCACGTAACAGGACTTGATGTATGTAAATAAATAAATATGTATATATGTTCATTGTCCTAGCTAAAGATGCTACTAACATAAATATAAGTTTTGAAATGTAGTAACCAAATATGAATCTTTTTGTTCGAGGCAAATAAATTATTATTATTATTATTATTATATCAGTGTTTAACTACTCTGTTACAATCAGTTCAGATGTATCGCTCGTGTTAGTATATTCAGTATACCGTCAAAGTACATTGAATAATATAGTATCGTTTGTGTGATTGTATCTCTTAACTAGGCCAAAGTGGTATAGGGATATGTGAAAGACACATAGACACAGTATTAAGCATATTGGGAAACACGAGAACGAAAGAGCACAAAAATTACACTGAAAATACAGGTTTTGGTTACGCAACGTTGTAGGCAGTTATACTCCAGGAGCGATGTGGCGCGCGCGACTGGCTACGCTGAACAAAACTACTGACAATGCAGAACGTGCGCGCTCAGTCGCCACATACCTACCTAAAAAGGTTTCATTACTTTTATTTGCAACGGCTCGTGCAATATGTTCGCATTAGTGGATCCGAGGCTCGAAAATGCTTTGGAATAAGCCTAGATCATTTTCTAAAAGCCTTAACAGTTTAACGCTATTCGCGACCGGCTATGCTCACCTTTTGTATCGGGGCACCTTTAGTTCTTTTCCCGCAACATATGCGTCCACAACAATAGAATTATTAGTATTCATTCTGTCCACGTGAAATAATTCCATTGGGTCAGGACGTGCGCTCAGTGGCCAGACTTTTGCGGGCACTACACAAAGGATCTCGTTTTTTTCCCCGGGCGGGCCTAACGTGAAATCCAAATCAATGGTTAGCTAGCTCGACTCACTTTTGTTATTGCGTCCATTATATGCTGGACATTCGTCGCACCGTCTATTCGATGCTTTCACCGTCGCCCAACAATTGCCGCTTCTCGCTTTTTCTCCACATCAAAATTAATAAGAGTAGTCAAGTGGTCTAATTGTTTCATATGTCGTGTAGTTGCATATTGCGTCCATGCTATAGAGAAAGTTTCATATAAAAGCGTTATTAAAATTGTGAAATAGTAACTGAGATAAGAGCCACCTAAGCACAATAAGGCACAATATACAAAGGACTCGTCCGCCTTCCAGGGAGCAGGTGGGTCTGCATTTTGCTCGGCTAGCCTTGAAGACAGGTAACGTTACGTCATCTTTAGGTACATCTTACTCGGTAGTCTCAGAAAAATAAACCACGAGCCGCTGCGTATTGTATCGGTGACAGCAAAGCCTTGGTACGCTATTGTCGAGCTCCTCCCAAGAAATATAATAGCGACTTACCCGATCCCGTGAAGCCACAATACGGCCCTGTCATTATTTTGCGCTTATAGAGTAGCGGATCCTCCTTTCACTCTATTTTCACGCATACAGCGCGGCGCGACGTGCAGTGTCAAAACAATTTACTCTAAAGCCTTCAGCAGCGTTGAGTAAATTTTATTGCAATTTATGGGGTGTAGATAGCTGACTGCGAGGATTTTTCGGTCACAAAAGTGCTGGATAGAACTTTCAATTCCCTGACAATATTTCTTCAAAAAACGTCCTGCGGAAGTAAGCTTGTCAGGTCCTGTTAGTTGACTGCAGATTTTGAAAACCTTTTTCACGGGTAAATAAATGTTCGGAAACGAAACATAGTTTGCAGATGGTTTTTGGGATTATGTACCAGAAGAAAAACAAACATGGAATTCTAATTATGCATAAAATCACTTTGACGTCCATCGGTTCGTCCATCTGTCAAAACTTTCTTCTCAACACCGGATGGATACTAACCCCCAGTTTCTCGTACACTAACTAGCTGTTAATCTACTGTTAACAGTTGTCAGTGTTTTTTTTTGTATGCACTTCGATCAATTCACAGCTGTTAACAGTAGATTAACAGCGTGTTAGTGTATAAGAAACTGGGGGTAAGGCCAATTATTACAGGAAATTGTAAAAAAATATGCTTTTATATAAACGCAATTAAATGATATGTTTATTCATGTCATATTTTTCATAAAACAATAAAATCAAAGTATCGAAAAATCGAAAATCTGTAAATTAACAAGAAGCAAGGTTCTATAGCGCAAGCAAAGAAAAAAAATCGGCCAAGTGAGAGTCGTACCTGCGCACGAAGGGTTGTGTACCATTATCTATAAAACATTAGACAAAGATTGAGACAAGATAGGTACATTGAGAATAGCGCCATTTATAGAAAGTAACAAGAATCGTTTAACATTTGACATTTAACGACATGACATCGGCGCTGTGAAAGTTACATAGACGGCCGCTAGATGGCAAGCGCTGTCTTTAGATAACGTTTGTTGTATGGGAGCCCCCCCTTAATATTTATTTTATTCGGTTTTTAGCATTTGTTGTTATAGCGGCAACAGAAATACATCATCTGTGAAAATTTCAACTGTCTAGCTATCACGGTTATGAGATAAGATGAGATACAGCCTGGTGACAGACAGCCAGACAGACAAACGGACAGTGGAGTCTTAGTAATAGGGTCCCAAACCCCTTTGGGTACGGAACCCTAAAAACTGAAAATCAATAATTTGTAGATGTCTCAAAAAACAGAATTACATTACTCCCGCGCAATATCTTAGGGAGAATGCAGTGGCTGAATCAAAACCAGCGCAATCCAGGACTGACCAGGCTCAGGGTCAGCATCAGATGAGTCACTACCTTTTGGCTTATCATTATAATATCATAACCTAGTTTTAAGAATAAGACTATTCTGTTTTAGATTATATTTTGATAATGCAACGTATACTTTTTTTATCTTATCTTATCTTCGTAGGAGGCTTATACGGCAGTATATATAGGTATTTTCCACTAAAAAGTTAATTCTCTAATTAACTTTTTTGTTAATTAGAGATATAATTACGTTATATATTATAATTACGTTTGTTTGAAACCCGAAGGACTCGAGTTCTACTCGTACTTTTCAGGTTTATTTTTATATCGTGTATTGATTTATCCGCGGCGAATCAGAGGTTTTCGAAGCTAAAAAGTTAGTGAAGTGTGCCGTAAACACTTAACCCATGTCAAACTGTCAGAAACATGTCATATTTCACGAGTTTTAACGAACACGTACGTCGCTATCGATTTGGATCACCAGATCTGACAGCGTGTGTGAAAATAGTCCCCGTCAATATGACCAAAGTGGTTTTTCCAAATTTTGTACTCTTGATGGAATTTCTGAGAGAGAGACTCGTGAGACTTTCAGAGATGGAGAACGGAAATCTTTAATGGACAGCAGTAAATAACGCCTAATGGGGCCCATCCCTTAGTAAAATTCGTATGTTTCATAAAATAGCGTAAAAGTAGTCCCAAGGTAATTTGGTGATGACCTTCACCAGGAAGACTTTCGGAGATGGAAATTGAGAACTTCAAATTTTAAAGCAACGAATTAAGTAGGGTAAATTGTGGTTCTAAGGGACTTCTTTATTTTTCTCCCACTACACCACTAAAAAATTAAAATAAAAAAAATTAAATAAAAAATCAAAACACTACAGCCCCAAAAAGTTAGAAATAATTTAAACGAATACCTTTGAATTAGAAGTATGTGTACATGTAGGTATTGTAAAAGTATAATTTGTAGTCGGTGCCCAGTTTCATGACCGAAAGAAATAGGAATGTTTGGGCACCGACTGCAAGTTATCCTATTTTTTTTTTATACCGCTAGTATTTTTATATGCAACTATCATTTTGTATATAACCATCGAATATATAACCACTACTTTTTATATACAAAGAGTGTTTTGACATGTACTTACTTTTAATTTTTTATGTGAACGGAAAAATAAATAACGACCGGTTTTGATGTGTGCTTTTAATAAAAAGTACATTTCGGAGTCATTAGATGTGTGTTACTTTTTTTAAGTGCAAATATTTCCCAAAAAGGGAATATTTTACACTGAATGCGCCTCGTTATCCTAATTTATAAAACATGCGATCCATATTTGGAATACTAAACATCGGTTACTTACGATCCGGGAAAGACCTACACAGGCTACAAACCAAGGTTATCAATTCGTTTCAGTTCAAATAGTCAGCCAAGTGAATTGGCGCAAAGTGGAGATTTGAGGCCAACGAAAAACAAAGGATTGTCTCATCGGATTTCGCGCGAGGAATGAAAAGGGTATAAAAAATGTATGGGCAGAACATAATCCTATACACTAATTCCAAGGAGTTACCTCGAAACATGATGTATATTGTGATAGGCTGTCCGGTCGCATTAGTATGAGGCGGGAGAGGTGCCACCGGCTCCGGTTTCCGAGTAGTGCTCCACTCACGCGCTCCCTACACCACGCGCCTTCGTCTCGCCTCTCTCGATGAAATATTTTTTGACCGTCCGACTTTTTAGGGTTCTGTACCCGAAGGGTGTCAAACGGGACTCTATTACTAAGACTTCACTGTCCGTCTGTCTGTCTGTCTGTCCATCTGTCTGTCTGTCCGTCTGTCACCAGGCTGTATCTCGTGAACGGTGACAGCTAGGTAGTTGAAATTTTCACATATGATGTATTTCTGTTGCCGCTATAACAAAAAATACTAAAAACCGAATGAAATAAATATTTAAGGGGAGCTCCCATACAACAAACGTATTCTTTGCCTTTTTTGCTCGATATTAATAACGGCAACAGGTAGACGCTTGAAATATTTAGTTCTATATTTGCTTCATAAAATAGATAACAAAATTAAAATAAAATAAGTATTTAAGGGGGGTTCACATACAGCAAACATGACTTTTTTCCGTTTTTTCTCGATCATTGTGTCTAATGTTTTATAGATAATGGTACGGAACCCTTTGTGCGCGAGTCCGACTCGCACTTGGACAGTTTTTTATTTTTAACAATAATATTGACTTGACTGCCTCGTTGATCTAGCGGCATTACGTTTGATCACCATGCCGGAGGTCTTGGGTTCGATTCTTACTGGAGGCCGCCGTACATCTGTACAAATGGCCTTAGTCTGGGTATATTTCCGTGTTTGTGATGTCCTTGCCTGGTTACCATAGATCAGAGTATCCTAGTTTGGGACCCAGATAAGTGAGTGAGTGTGGTGTGTGGAAGTTATTATATTCAAGTAACAAGAACTCATAAATAGATCAACAAGATATAAGAATAAGCTTTATTTCAAGATATAAGAACAAGCTTTATAACAATAAGCTTTCAACGGCTTACTTTATGTAAGAATAATACATGTTGTATAGCAAACCGAATCATTTATTATAATGTACCTGATAGTTATAAGAAATTACCATTTGAGATTTTTTTTTTTTTTTGTTTTTTTTTTTTTTTTTTAATAATAAAATGTTTATTTCATCAACTTAAGGTGTGGAGCTTCCATTTAAGCAAATAGATGCCTGTGTTAGGACACTCCGCCCTTCCATAGCCAGTATAAACTATTTTCTAGAAGTTACACTTAAAAATAACATTTTATTTTATAGGAAAAATTAAAACTAAAATTAAACAAATTTAAGTACGTGTTTTTGTGTGTGTGTGTGTGTGTGTGTGTGTGTGTGTGTGTGTGTGTGTGTGTGTGTGTGTGTGTGTGTGTGTGTGTGTGTGTGTGTCTGTACATTCATCTTATTGTTTGCACCATTGATTCAATTTCGTCGTAAGTTTTTGTCTTAAGCCAAATAGTCAGTGCCTTTTTGCAGTGACAGTATGTTAGGGGATAAATTTGGAGTTCCTTATTTATGAGATTATATAGACGACCTGATTGTATTTCATACTGCCTCTTAGCAAAAGTTGATTTAGCTTGCGCTTCAATGGCCACTTTATAGTTCCTTCTTTTGGTCTTTATATTTGAATCATAGGGAAGAGACTTATGTTTCTTTAAGATTAAGTTATTATTATCTAAGACATGTTTTTTTTTATACTTATATCATAAAATGTTCAAGTCTAAATAAAATATAAAAATAGTAACAACTTACTAAACTAGTACTAAAGCTACCGCCATTTGCCTGTGAATATCGCGATCCACCCCCCACCCCCCGTGAAGGTTTTACATATTGACAAGTAGTATCCCCAATTTTCAAACAAATATGAAGATTTTATTACACCCTGTATTCTGACTTCACCATGCAGTTTGGGCAATCAACTTGAACTCTACATAATACTCAGAGATTGCCAAATGGACCAATTACGGAATACGTTGCTACTGTATGCTGCGTAGTGGTAGTTTTAATCATGAAAGCACACATACGCATACTCACAGAAGCAACGGCATCGTTTAATAAGAAAGACATCTTCATTGTTTGGCATCAGGAGGTACAAAGGCAAGTAGCCAAGCCAAAGTGAAGCTTGCAAAAAACACGCTTCCAAAAATTCTCCTCTCTCGTACGCAGACCTTGCACTCTCTACCTGCGACTTTGTGACGTCTTGAGTTAGGGGTATAACAACCCAGCATGATTAAATTATTAGCTCGATTCAAATTTACGTGATCCCGTGCACACTTCGCATTGTCTACCCTGATTTGCTGAAGCTTTTATGTCTTTAATTTACGAATCGACATAAAACGTTAAAGTGTCTCGAGTCAAGTATCTTGGAAAGCTCATTTGAGAAAGATGCGTTTTTACTATTTTTGAAATCAAATAAAGCTGGTAGAGTATGTATCATAATGTCTCGTTTTCATAACAAAAACTCTTGCACTATATATAGTTTTAATTAAGATCAAGAGTGACAGCCCTAGAAAGGTTCATCTGCCACTCGAACGATCGAAAGGTACGACGGCACACCGGTATCAAGAAGGAATGTACAGAGTGGGTGACTTGGAATATCAGCCTCCCTTTCACTCCTAGCCGGCTTTTCGTAACTTAAATTCACTCTCTATCCCTCTCGCGCTCACCAACATTTTCAACACTTACCTGCCCGAAGCGATATACATCTGTTGTGTTGTCCGCCTCTTGCTTCACCTTGGGCGCTGGGATACATTGTTGATATAGCCTTCCCACTCGCTCGTTTCACGAACGAGGGGTAGACGAAGTTGGCTCGCGCCTGTGTGAGTGTCGGTTTATTTAGTGAACTTGGGAAGCGTGCTGTTGTGTTCGTGCGTAGGGTGTCGGGTGTGGTTGTGTGCTCGGGCTGTAGAGGCGCGACACATAGCACTGCCGTCTCCGTGACTTAAAAAGTTCGGTATGAAATGGGCCCAGCGAGCTAGTTCAGCGCCGGCCGGTCCGTGCGATGGTTGTGTCGGAGTCGCTCGCGTGCAACTCTCTCGCACTTCGACAGTAAACTTGATTCACAACAAAAGTGCAGAGTCGTGTTTCCCTATGTTACACTGGATATTCCTTGGATAATAAAGTGTCCTTTGGGTTCACTGGAAAGTCGTGTTGTTTGATTTTTTTTTTTGTAAAACAGCAACGTGTTTGGTTCAACGGACTACAGAAGAGGTTGGTCGTCAGACCATTCTTAAGCATAGGCGTATTTCGTTGGAGAATGCACCTCGCCAACGAAACCACTTCGACATACTTTGTATCATATTCTGTGAAGTGATTCTGTACCACGAACTTTTTATTTGTGACTCCTTTACTGGATAAGCTCATGAAAACTTGAAGTGTTAATGAAAAACATAAAAAAGCTTTTAGCAGTAAACTGATGATTCTTTCATGGTGATTTAACATTTTATCTAATACAAGGAAAAGCAATAAAAAGCTCCATTGATGGTTATACAAAAAACAGTAAAAACAGTATTATTAATATTATAACCGCTGGATTTTAAAACATTTTTATGTTAAAATTCACCAATACGTCGACTGAAATATTCGAAGATGAGAATGGAAGTAACATTGAGGGTATTTACATCTTGAAATAGACTGCATTTCGGTGTACATTTGTCTCAAGGTGTGTGACGAGTTGAACAACCTCGGTATAAATAGACACGCCGCCGACGCAATGTAACGTAAACTCTACACTAATAGCCTACTCCCCTTACAAATATCATAAACTCTGATATTAACTTGGATATAGACAATCTAATTGACCTCAGACACGTAGGGATAATACGCCCACAGCCATCGACCTAAATTCTTAACCTGAAATAATAATAATAATAAATCTTTATTTACTATAGGTGAGACATGAAAGTATCTATATGTATGTAAACAATCTTAAAGTTAACAATATTCAACGATACAATTTTACACTGCGGCCCCACACTAGACAAGCCTATATCGTGGGTACCATACTATAGGTGAGCATAATGGTTCGAATGGCAGGATAGATTTATGGAACTAACTCCATAAATTGCAGGTAGTATTGCAGAATACGTCCAGCCTATAAGCATACATATATAGGTACTTAAAATATTACCAAGAATTAAACTGAAGTAATGTGTGTGTGTGTGTGTGTGTGTGTGTAATAACTCCAAAATAAATCAAATATAGACAATTCAAGTTTAGAAAAATATGTTATTTTAATTTTATGTTAGTAACAATAATTAGAAAGAGAAAATGCAATTGGTGGCCTTATTAATAAACTAATCCCGACGGCACTGACTCGGTGGAAGTTGGGGTCAAATCAAAAATAACTAAAAATAAAAATATGTCATTTTTGAGAATCAGGGATACCTATTACAGTACTATTATATCATCATCATCATCATTCAGCCACAAGAAGTCCACTGCTGGACATAGGCCTCCTCCATGGATTTCCAAAAAGACCGGTTGGAAGCGGGCTGCATCCAGCGTCTTCCTGCCTCTATTATATACCGGACGAAAAATAAAAGAAAGTACTATATATGTTGTTATATCCTTTTTGTTGCACTAATCCGGGCTGAGGACACTTTTAAAAACGTCGCGGGTTCAAGTCCCGGCATGGGTGGAATTTTTAGCCTCTAAATAGGTAATATGTTGTGTTTGGTAATTAGCATTAAGTACATATTTTAAAGATTTTCCTTACCACCGTTATGATTTCAACTTATTAGTACCTACGTTATTTTGTTTTCCCAATAATTTATTAGCAATTGGCCTTTATAAGCGTAGCCATAAGCGTCAGAAGTGTCTTCATGTGCCTGTATTGTTTCGCAAAGGCCGTGAATAAAAATAAATATCAAATTTATGAAATTAGTTTTCATACTACATAACGTACAGTCGACAGTAGGTTCACCTCCACATTTTAGTTGCAAACTCGCCCGTCATGTAACCGAGTAGAGTGGATGGGTGTAAAGGTTGATGAATGGTCGACAGCACGACGGTACCTAGTCAGGTATGATCAAAGAAGTACCTACTAAATTATTTAAAAGCTACTTTTGCAAATGATACTTTTAGAGCTTCACAAACCGAAACAACCACATATATACAACATGCATTAACGAAAAACTTTACTTGTATCCATAGACACTGAACAAGATCCTAAACAAGGGATCAAAGAAAAAGAAAAAAGTGCAGTTATAGCCATCCCCCTTTACCGTCACGAACAAAAATATCCCGACTAGATCAAAGAAACGTAGACAATGTGTTGGTCGGCGAAGAATTTCTTCCATCGCCACGTCCACTGTTTCTTCTTGTCCTAAACAATTGCTATCTCTATTTGTATCAATAATATTAGCAGGCAGACGTTTACGTGCATCCAGTACGTGCCTCGAATCCAGTAGGCCGTGTGTATCTATCCCCGGATTCCCCGCCGGTGGGTTTGCCTCGGACACCACTTACATTGGAACTATTGATATTTATACAGAGATTTTGTTTTCTATTCTCCGCATTCAGTGTAATAGGAAAATATGTTGTTGCCTTTGTAAGCATTCAAGTTAAGGATGTTTCGGATACAGTATTTTGATGTTTGTATCTCTTGAATGAGAGGGGGTAAATATTAGTCACGTAAGTGATTACGATTAGGTAGTGATTTATTTAACCAATTTATGAACGGCATAATTAACTAGATTTTGACGTTTTAATTTATGTAAGACCTAACGCGAAACCGTTTTGAGTAATCAGCAGCGTTACCTATTGTTTACTCGTTAATTTGTTCCTGTTGTTATCGGCATAAACTATTTAAGATATGGCATTTAGGATCCGGATTCTGGATATGTGAGGTAGTTGTTTCGAATAAAGTTATAATTTGGATCAGTTTTTAAATGCAGACAGAACAAGAACAAACACGTCTAAGAATGTGCATGAAAAGTGTGAGTACATACTATTTAATCACCGTAAAGGATTTAAGCAATAAATTTGAAACTTTCAGACTAAGTTATTACTTATTTATTTGTAGGCCGTCTACTATCGGCCCGCCAATATTTATTCAGTTTCCCTTTTCTAAGGAGCTTACGATTCGCTGCCGTTTCGGTTTTGTGTTAATTAATAATTCAAAGCAATATTCTGTGGATCAGGAATTTCGGTATCTCGGCAGGCCAGCCGTTAGCGCGCACGTCTGGATTATTGCGTCATTTACCAAGTCATCGATGACATTTTGGAAACCACACCTTGGATTATCAGCGAAATATTTAACTGTCAGTAAGCCACGTAGGTACTCAGTTTATGCCATGTTCTGGCAGTTAAATTTTTCGTTGTTACCTATAAACCGCAAATGTATTTGCATTTGTTTAAAAAACAATACAAACACTGACTATTGTTGCATAGCAATAAATAGGTTTACTCGACCGATGTAGGTTCATAAATTCATCACATAAGTGCTTAATAACCACGCTCTGTGGTACGATTATAATACATAACTAAACAAATGTTTCCATTGAATATTCCGATGAAAATCTAAACTATGAATTTGCGATAACTAATTTATGCATTTCCGATAAATTTTAGGAATATACTGCTCTCATTAGGACACTGACAAAATATTGTATGCTTTTATACGTTTACAGAATATATATCATCATCATCCGCCATCGATGCCCACTACAGGACGTAGGCCTCCTTCGTGGTTTTCATAACCATGAGGGGTTTACAGAATATATATATTGTAGAATATTTAATGTGTGATAAAAACACTCATTAAAACATGCGCAAGTGTTAATTTACTTAACGAAGATGTGCCGGTAGATATTTTTATACGGTTTTAATGGCATGACATGGATACGGGCTCGGGAGGAAACATGCAGTATTGTATTTCGGCCTCGCTGTTCTTTATTAAGGCGAAATTTCATTATACCCGTGTGCCCCTATTCTGCGTACCATTCAATTGGAACACCTCCTTACAATTGGGCGGCTGAATGGGTTCGCGGATGAAATTTCTTAACATTCTTCCTTCATAATGATCGGGGTCGTCCGTGAAATGGGCAGTAACGGTTTAATTGTGTTACCAAATTAGATCGACAGATATTGGGATCGAGATTAAAATCTTAATATCAGGTCACTTCTAATAAAAACATTGCACTTTAGCAAGATATCACTAGCTTTACCAAATAATATTAGTGAGATTACATTCGAATAAATTTTAGTTCAAAGAGCAAGATATTACGTCACCAGCATACTAAATATGCAAATTAAATATGAAAAGAAGAGGATGAAGAACATAATAATTCACGCGATAAAAACTCAACGGCTGACGACGACGCGGCCCCGCAGTGATTGGGTGCCAGTAATGAAGACATCATTGTAGGACCGGTTTGGTCAGCTGGGCTTCACTTCGAAAGAGAGGTCTCTGACCACACTTTACTAAGAAAATGGTCCCTACGGCTGGTGGTGTTTATTTGAAGCGTTAATGTTCAGATGTATGCCCGTGCCAGTTTGCTTCAAATATACACATATTCAAAGTAGTAGCAGAAGAGTCACCGAAGCGTGTTTGTTGAAGCCTACTTAGCCAGGGAGCATCCGTCGAATCCCCAAGGATATCAACTGAGTACGAAAGGCGAATTTAATGTTCCTACTGAGTATTATTTCAAAACGGAAGGGGAGTCACACAAAACATGTACATTTACTCTGAAGGATCTGCTGTCTATTGAACAAAAATCATTCATGCCCTAAGCCGATATCATTAATCATTCTTAAAATAAAAAAAAATTAAACGATTTTTAGCAGCAAACCATTACAGTAATATAGCACGTATTTCTGAAGTACACTGTTAATATATTAAACTATGGCGTCGTCCAGGATGTGATTAAGATTTTAAATCATGTGAATTAAATTTTGCTTTTTGTCTTTTTCATATTTTTGACCGGATTCAAAAAAGGAGGAGGTTCTCAATTTGTAGAAATCTTTTTTATTTTTTATGTATGTTCTCGATTACTCGAATACTCTTGGACTGATTTGAAAAATTCTATTTTTGTTTAAAAGGGTAGACTTCATAGGTAGTCCCATGCTCATCAAGTCAGGATCTGATGAAAGGTCCTGGAAAAATCGAGGGAACTCTTCAAATTTTAAAGGCACACTTGAAGCGATTTGGATGTTTTTTTATAGTAACTCGTGCATTTGCTTTCGGGAAACACAATTTGGTTGAGTCGTCGTCGAATATCACATTCACAAAAATTGTGAAGTAATTTTTTTCTTATAAAAAATAAAAACCGACTGCAAAACACTACAGTACTAAAAACACAGAAAGGATCTAAACGAATATGGACTATAAATTCGAAGTCGGTACGTATATTTAGGTATTGCAGAAATATATTTTGGAGTCGGTGCCCAAAATGTATGTGCTCCTTACTTCTGCAATAGTCTTATGTATTTAGTACCGTGGGTAGTATACTAAAAACACAGAGGTTAATTCGTTATTTCAAAGACGCCCTTGTCAAACCTACAAAACAATCTTACCAAATAAAAAAAAATACTAGCGCTAACAACAAATTTATCGCATAACGCTAAAGTTCTATGTAGGTATTTCACTTACCCTTTTCCTTTTCGTACATGTTTAATCTATTTAATTCATCCGTCGACTCTTTCACAGCGCGATCCCCGACCGCATCGAGCGAAAGATATCAGACTCGTGACGAGGGCCCGGACCCAGAGATTCAGGTTAAATTTACCAGAAGACATTTATTTATACAATCATATCGGGTGGAGAAGGATAATAATCTCTTAAGGTTTTACGATACGGATCAAATGTAATTTTAATGAGGTCATTGGTGGACCTGAAAATCATATTTTTCGGGAGAACGCTGTAGGTATAATTTGTAGTTCATTTTTTACTTTATCAAATCAGTTGGCAGACAAGGCACGTCTAATAGTGGCTAGCGCTAAGTCACTGAATACGTAAGTAAATAGATAATTAAATACATATCAGATAAACAAATAATTTGCTAGTCTAGGCTAGACCAGATAGTCATAAAGTTTATCGATGGATAGCTTTGCAAAATACTCATTCATCATTCAAATTATTTTTATACTCATTCAGTGTATAGAGCTTACCTATAGAAAAATAAATAAATAATTCTAGATAGAGTTGGTGCAAACGCCCGCTTAATGAATTTCAAATATACAAGTATATTATGTTTGCAAAATAAACATAAATATACTGCTCATATTGACATTTTAAAATTCAAATATTTCTGCTTCACCTTGATAAGGAAAAGGGTTATTGTGAAATACAAAACAAAAAAAAGTTTGTCACCGACGATAAGTACCGCTGAATGTGACAATTAATGGTTACGACTTCCATATGATAGGCTGGTCGGATAAAGGGTAGCTGACGCCCTGTTGCATATTTCCATAATACGAATTGTGCCATCGAGGTCTCGTAATGCTCTTCGCAACCATTAACCAACCCCACAATACCAGGTCTTTTTAATGGAAACCCAACAAACAAAAATTGATATTGGGAAATGGCTGAGCGTGTATAATGTCGCCTTTTTTATTTCACCGTAATTGCCTTTATACCCCGTATTTGTATTCTATACGGGTGAGCTATTTTGTGCGACATTTGGTCTTTGTTTGTGCCTGCTTTTTCTGTTTGTACACTAACAGTCCTCGTTTATTCAGAAATCAAACTGTGCAGTCACAGATATATGTGTTTTATTTTGTTTTCAAACAATATGGCTATAAAACTTGCAAAAAGGTTCACAAACCGCCAGCAATGTACAAATTGATTAATTGAGCTCCGAAAGATAAGCATTCAAGTGTAAACTTAATTGACTTACTTGCATGTCCGTGCAATATTATGTACGATACGAGGGGTTTGATTTTTTTAATTCATTAGACTCTGCTGGGCAAAGGTTGTGTGCCGCGGCGCGGTGGCCTAGGCCGTGACGCGTCACAGGCGCTATTTAGGCCTAGCTTTTGTCGGCAAGATTTTTTCAACACGTGATGAAAGTATGGATCCCTTCGGGAGGCCATCAGTAACAGTGGTGCTTTGCTGGCTTTCTGGAAGGAGGGCTAAAGTGATCTCACAGAATAGACTGAGTGCGCAAACCACAGGATAAACTAACTGTGATCTAAAGTATTTATTCACAATAAATTACTGGATTTTGTTACTAACTTAAAACTAAAAGAATGTGGAGTGAACCAAATGCGTCTTTTCTAAGCCCGCATATAATGTATTGTTTATGTCAGCGTAATTACCTACCAATAGTGTCTAATTAATAGTATTATTTTTCGTGTCACAAATTTCCATATACTTTTAAATACTGGCGAAATGTCTAAGATTAAGGAAAAATTAACGTTGACTGTGTTAATGTCAGTTGCACCAATTTTTATGATTTAAATAGAGGAATTTGAAAATGACTGGATTTAGTGGTAAACCTTGTTCTCTGCGTCTGAGTTAGTGATAAACCTTGTTTTCTCGATAACCTCTGTTCTCTGCCTCCGTTGTGTGGTTTACAGACGTGAGTTGAACTACAATTGACCATCGCAAGAACCATTACATTTTCGCCCGTAACGTAACGTAGAGTTCACGGATGTAAAGGTTGATGTGTTGTCTTTATCCATTGTATACACCTACCTACGTACCTACATATTTGCTTGAATATGATACAAAGTATGCAAGAATGTTTTCGGTGCAGCGAAAAAAGTAATTCCTTTTAACAGCAATACTTTATTTGCAGATCGAACACGAAAATGTCTGCGGTCTTTTCGAGTTGAACTTTTAAGTGATCAAGTGTCTATTTGAACTTTGAATAACTATGTATTGTTTAAGTATGCGGACTATGGGTTTATTGACCCTGGTGGTGCGATGGTGTGTCTTTCTGCTGGTCGGTGTTGGCTGGCAGGCCCAGTCGCAGGCCATAACACAGGCTAACGATGTGGACAGTTCGTACAATTTCTACTTCGAACAGCCTTGCTGCAGTGGAGTCACTCCCAAAAGCAAATACCACATGAGGCACAGGAGAGGTGAGTTGTAGTTTTAGTTGTCTTTGTGGCGTTAAGTAAATGAGTTTTCTAAACAAGTTATGCCGATGATTCCCGTTAGTAGCCGCTGACAAGTTCAAATTTGTATAAGCGGGCCCAGTTCGGGTGCCATAATTGTGAGAATGTTGGCCGGTTACCTGGGTATCCTAATTAGGTTTGTTTTAAAAGCCGTCCCCCTATTTTAACAGCCTCTGTGTGAATTTACTATTTCGTCTTTACTGGCATTTATCAAGCACGTTGTCCTTAATCCCATTGTTTCGAAAAGTTCCCCCAACAATCGATAAGCCAAAATCCCAATATCGCTTAGCATGAATGTCCAGTACTTGCAAAATTCTGAGAGAATATTACGATATGCGCCTTAGGTTAGGCCTACACAAAACATGTCGGACCGCACACATACCCGCGATCAATCCAAAAACAAGTATCACCAACACATTTATAAGCCAGACACGCTCATGAGTTCATGGTGCCACGTGAAACGGAAAGATCTATATCGGTGTGGGGAAGCGGGACAAAACAATTCTTTTGTTTCATTGCCCTCTTAGCAATGATGCTGGGAGTCAGGATTTTAATACAGTTGTAGTTGCTCGTGTAGATATAGGGGTAGGTAGGTATGTTTGTATCAGCCAAGTACTTCTTTAAGTTTAAAATCCAGAATCAGCTATGATCCACGATTTATTGCTAGGCTTAAATAATATATTCATGATACCCGACAAATAACTTGATCGAATGAGCTTGACTTTGTATCGACGAATATTAGGTCTCATAAGCTCGGGACACGGGATATGGGTTAGAATTCTTCGAAATTTAGTCAAGTAAAGAAATAATTTAAAAAAATTCGGACTGCGCGGATATTTGGTCAAGTTATTTGCAGGAAATTATAATAAGCGTAGTTATTTCAATATAAGAATAATAACAATTATTTATAAAAAAGGTTCGATTCCCAGTGCGGGCATGTACCTATGACTTCGTTTTCTAAGTTATGTATATTTGTGAAGTTATACATAGTGGCAATACTGGGAAGCCTTCCAATAAAGGAAAACATCGTGGGGAAGCCTGAGTGTTTGAGCTATTCACTTACCTCAGCGCTTGAAATCGCCAATCCGCGGTGGGCACGCGTGGTGATTAAGCTGCCTCTCTCCTCTCCCTGAGAGAAGGCCTGTACTCTACAGTGGGACGTATAATATAGGCTGCTTACGTATAAGAATAATTATACTCTTTTTGCAATTACGTAACCGAGCGAATATTAAACTCGACGACATTGTGAGTGTAGTCCAGTCAGTAAGGACGTTTAAAGGCATTTGCTTTGAAAGAAGGTGGAAAATAAACGATTTTAATGTATGTTTGTGAGATGGTTAGGTTAGATTAGGTCTCAATAGAAAATCCAAGTTAGATTTGTGGTTAGCCCTCTTGAATGGAGGGAGCGTGAGGTCAAAAACTTGGATTTTTGTTGTGACCCCGTGTCTATTTAACAAAAACAAAATCGTTTTACACAGCAAAAACACCATTACACATTACACCATTACATTGTCACAAGCATTACTTCAAATATAAAAATTTTAATTCTATGTTTTCAAATCGCTAGTTGCCACTTTCGTTGGTCAAAGTACACCGTGCGACATAAAAATAAAGCTCATAATTGTTGGTATTGAAACCGATAGCCATTTATTTCGATATCGCGCTTTCATCGGTCAGTTGAAATTGCCACGTCAGTATTTGGATGAGCTATCGCCGAGTTGTGGTCGTTCGTGGCCGCAATATTATTGTGCAATTCACTTCCATTACATATTTCGGGCTTTAGCACTGTGCCAAGGGCTTAATGAATGTGGAAACTGGTGTCACGAACTCACCCGGTACATAATGAAAATCCGCTAATGCCAAGTTTCATGCGACTGATGCTCGAATGTAATGAATCCAAATCGCGACGGCTAGTTAGACTTTATTTAATTGTATAAATCTTTTCTTCTCATTCCTGTGCCTTACCATCAATGGAGGTTGGCCGTCAGCTCAATATATTCTTCTTCGTTTTTTTGCTAAGCGAAACAGAATTTCGACGCTGGCTACATAGGTCCATTCCCTGATGTTTTAGAGATACGAATTCCTTCTTCTCCCAACACAGCTTCTACCCACAATCTGCCCTATTATTTAATTTTATAAATAATTTTGTTAAAAATATCACGTGTCTGCTATTAATTTTCTGCAATACTTATATTAGTATTACTAACAGAAAATGAATAGCCAAAAAATAGATGTGTCTTATCACTAGTAGACCATAGTACACCATACTAGACCGTGTTTTGCCCCTGCTTAGAAATTCAATTTATTTCTATCGAAATAAATCTATTTGGATTTAATATGTACGTAATTTTGCGTTCAAATATCGACACAATGCAAACCGATCGAGTCTGGAGCCTTTCACGATGAGCGAACGTCATCCGAAGTGTCAATCACGAGCGTTCTCGAATAGCAGAACCGATTATCGGGAATATTAAGTCGGTTATTGTTATCGTCGACCTAAGCTCGTCCGCCGAACCGTGAAGTAGATTAGGGACATCATAATAATGCCATATTTTTCGGTGTCAGCTGCAAACATCGCCCATATGCACGCGCACCTTTCCTTTCTTTGAGTAGTTTTTGTCACTTGGAAGTTATGTTCCTTTTTATTGGAACTTTTTATATAGAATTTTGTTATTATATCGTCTGGCGTGCGAGCATGCAGCGACTAATAAGTGTTGACGAAGCGAAAGAAGTTTGTCGGGATCTCGGCAAGCGGTAAGCCCTGGTCTCTGCCTAACCCTCCGAGATACAGGCGTGAGTTTATTAATAGGTGTATTACTTTATTTTTATTGGTGTATTACCATATTTTTCGGCGTCAGCTGCAAACATCGCCCATGTGCACACGCACCTTTCCTTTTTTTGAGTAGTTTTTGTCACTTCGAAATTATGTTCCTTTTTTGTTGGAACTTTTCATATAGAATTTTGTTATTATGTCGCCTGGCGTGCGAGCATGCAGCGACTAATAAGTGTTGACGAAGTGAAAGAAGTTTGTCGGGATCTTGGCAAGCGGTAAGCCCTGGTCTCTGCCTAACCCTCCGAGATACAGGCGTGAGTTTATTAATAGGTGTATTACTTTATTTTTATTGCATAGGCACAATATGAAACTGACCAGCACTTTACAATAAAAACTTACCAGAGAACAAAACGTTGTTAGCATACCTCTAGTTGGGAATTCAAGAGCTCAACTTCAGACGTTCCAAGTCGAGTCGCAGTCAAATGTCCATGCCGTAGAAGTGAAACAAACAAAGGCCAAGCGGACTGAATCGAAAGAAAGAGCCACTCAGCCGGCCGGCTAAAGTGAAAAAGGTGAAAAAAGGAGGAAACACACAATAAGGACGGGAGGCGTGCCAACGTCCGGCATCCTTCAACTCTAAGTAGGGAAGCCTTCTTTGAGCACTGACCACGACTCTCAAAGTCTCAACCAATGCCCACCATTGTAAAAAACGACAAAGTATATAAAATACTGTTACAGTTTCTTACATAAGCTGCTTTACATAAAGACTTTAGGTACCTACTTTTACCATTGTACCTAGCTTTAAGCCAGTTATTTGGACAGATTGTCTTATTCTTAATCAACCAGAGCAATCTTTCGGTGCCTTCGGTGACTAGGGACACAAAATAAATTTTTCTCCAACCGTCTCTTAATTCGACCCAAAGTCTCTTAATTTGAGTACCCAAATTAATCGCGTTATTGTATCATACGCAATTTTTACTTACAGTATCATAGAGAGACAGAGAGGCATAATAATATCAATGTTCTTGTTATATAAAAAAAAAATCTACTTTATTATTATTAGAACTGTCGCCTTTAAAAAAATGCTATATTCTACGTCTCAGGCCGATATACTTCGACCAAATAGAGGATGTACTAGCAAAGGGCAAGATAAAAAGTGCTCGAAACCAGCTTATCTGCATGCAACGGCTAATGAATGTTGAGGAAGCGAAAGTGGTCAGGATCGTGGCAAGTGGTATTCCCTGGTTTCTGCCTACCCCTCTGAGATACTTGTTTACAGGCGTTTATATGTATTTATGTTATATTCTCAGGTAATTTTGAACGAAACCTTTTGGCACTCAAAGTTATAATAGCAAATGTCTCTTTCTTTAATACTATTTTTATTACAGAATTCTATTTTTTTTACTGTGATCAGTTAACATAAAACTATCAAATAAAACGTCTAGCCGACTAAGGCAGCCTTGCGCCAACTTGTATCTGACAGGAACATCTATATGTTTATCATGGGTAATCTTTATCCAGTGAATAAGTCCAAAAACGTCTTGCACCAAGATATTTGCAGAGCTATTCATAGACAAAATGTATGACTGACCACCCTGTAAATCAGATAATGTATCAGTTTTTCCGTGTGGCGCCGGATTAAGAATAGCGTCACTCTATTTCCTTCCGTGGATGTCGTAGAAAGTGACTAAGGGAATAAATTACCAGGAAACGGGCAGCAGCGTCTTCCTGAGATTCCAACCGCATACTGCGATCGCCAACCCGCCCGCCAAGCGTGGCGATTATGGCAAAACCCGTCGTGGTTAGAAAACCATGAGGGAGGCCTATGTCCTGCAGTGGGCGTCAAATGTCTGATGATGATGATGATGATGGGTTTATCCCTGGATAAGTATTTATGTGGGCGGTAGCAGTGGAGCGGTAGAACGCAGATTTGTACTACGTATATTTGTAAAGTTATAGTCACCACTCGCTAGCGGTGAAGGAAAACATCGTGAGTAAACCTAAATTTCTGAGGTAGTCATACACCTCAACGCTTGAAATTGCCAATCCGCGCTGCGGCACGCATTGTGATTAAGCCCGTAATCTCTCCCTCTCTGAGAGAAGGCCTGTGCCCTGCAGTGGGACGTAAATAGACTACATAAAAAAAGTATTCATCTATTTACTTACTTATCCAGTGATTTGGCGCAAGTCACCTTTAGAATATTCTTTATACAAAATAGGTCATTACATTTGCAAAGCCTAATTTATTTAGACATCGATTTCTAGGGTCACCTTCAAGGGCGAAACTTTACATAAAGCGAAAGGTGTCCTCTAAACATATCGCTCCCAAAATTTGGTCACGTCTATGTATGCGAGGGTATCCCATTTCACATTTCTCAAAACCATTGCGATTGTCCATTGTGCTCCCAGGAGACAAAGGGTTGAGGACATTTCAAGGAGTCTTACCTTCGTCAAACCGCTTTTTGGAAACTTCGCGTTCAAGTATTCAAGATAGATCATAAGGTGTTTGATGCCTTTTCTGTTCACAATACCCTTACAGCATATTAAAGTTAAATAGAAAGATTATATTTGTAGGATATCTCTTGATTATAAGCCTGATGTTACCTGTCCAATTATTTCAATTAATATCGTAATCGTACCCGTTACATGTCAGTGCTGATAATTATTGCCAGTTAAAATTGTTCATCCAAGAACGTTCATTAAAGTTCGTCAGATTTGGTGAGATATTTATTTACTTACTGAAATAATAATTTATCGAGTTATTCTTTCCAATGCAATATGGTGTGTATTATATTATCTTGTGTACCTATGATAGGCTATTGATAATCTTTCCCTTTACCACTGACTATTTAAACTGCACACTCCCCGTGTTTTAATGAACCGTGTGTTAGACTGGAAGGTAATTCTGAAAGCCTGGGCTATATATTTCGATTTGGGCTGGAAGTAATTTTGTCAATAAATCGTTCCCGGCGCTACCCCTTCCAGGTCAGCTCGGAAGAAAATATTTGGAGTCCTATTTATAAAAATTCTATACAACTAAAACACTCTTAAGAGGGAGTTGAGGTCGGTTTATGGCAGGATTTTCTTTTATGAACCTGCTATAACTCTGTCTTAAGAGTGTTTCAGTGGAATCGAAGGTTGTTAATAAGACTGTTACTATATACTATTGTCTAAGGTTAACACGAGCACTAGACATAATAAATACTGATGCAAAGATATTTACTCGATAATTTTTTTTCATTTTACAATTTTCCGACGTTTCATTTCATTTATTTATTGCATGTCATGGTTATAAAACAGGTGGTAATAATAATTTCAAAAATAATTCATGCTCTACGTGACACCCTGTGAGGGCACTACAATTTCTTAGATCTAATTATCATGCTACTATACGAATACTTATGAAACTACTTATTTACAAATATATTTACAATTTATCTATAATTAAATTTAATCATCTAACATTTACAGTTACATACATTTATTCGTATTCATATTATTTATATAATTACTATTTTATATACAACCTTATTTGATTTGATTTATTTAACTTAGTTTATCATTATAATACTCATTAATTGTATAGAAGCTCTTTTCTACTAAATACTGTGTAACCTTAGTTTTGAAAATATATAATTTCTTTGTGTATTTGATATCTTCTGGTATGTTATTGTAAATTTTAGCAGCCATTGCAAAGGGACCAGAGTTTACTAGCTCTAATTTTGATGTAGCTGTGGCTAGCCGAGCTTGAGGTCTTAAACCTGCTGGGCGTGTATGTTGCGGGAACAAGCTTGGGTTATTAGCTGCGAACATGCACAGTTCTAAAATATATATTGATGTCAGCGTGAGTATTTTATATTCTTTGAAGTAGCTTCTACAACTTGTTCTTGAGTCAATATTGGCGAGAACGCTGATGCATTTTTTTTGTAACGTAAATAGTTTATTTGCGTCTGTACTGTTACCCCATAATATTATTCCATAGCGAAGCCAGGCCTGTGCGCATGCATAATATGCACATTTGGTCGTTTTTAAATCTGTAGTCCTTTTTAGTTCAGAGAGAAATAATATGTACTTAAGAAACAGGCTTTGCTTTGTTTCAATAACACTTTGAGTATTGAAGCAATAAGCTGCTGTGGTAACTTCATGTAAGTCCAAATTCGTTAAAGTTAAAGGCAAACTCTTAGGTTTTTATGAACATCGAATTCGCGTCGGGTTCAAGTTATGCATTTTAGTACCCGAAACAGGGAAGCGGGCAAGCAGAGACTAAAATTAATGTTGATGAAACACAAAAGAGGTTACTATGATCGTGGCAAGTGGAAAACCAGGGGCCTAATCTAACCTAACCTAACCTAACCAAATCTTGTCGGAATCCCGACGTTTGCGATAGCAAATTGAATGGAATTTAATTTTGCGCGCAGGATTTCGTGCGCGTAATATAGGGGCTGGTCTCTGCCTACGCCTACCCCTCCGGAATACAAGCATGAGCTTATGTATGAACCTGAGATAGCGCCAGAAGAGTGTAACAGTCTTGGAACAGTATTTTCAATAGAGTTTTTGTAAAATACATAAAGTCTTAAATAAATGAAGCATTTGTGCGTACCAACGTGAATGAGGCCGACTTGCACCGCTTTCTTAACTGTGGCTTAAATAGCATTTAACTAAAATTCTTCATACAAAAGTCGATTTAAATGGCCACCTAAATGACATTTAAGAAGTGGTGCAAGTCGGCCTAAGAGCCCGACACCTGCGTATCTGTAAGTATGAAACCAGAATTCATAATTATGACAATTCAATGTACATTTCCTAGCCACTAATTACAATTAGGCCGACTAATTTATTTATAAGCGACCTTAATTTGTATTATCTTTTTGGAAATAAATAATTTACTTACTTATTTACTTGCACCACTTTCTTAAATGTGGCTTAAACAGCATTTAACCAAAATTCTCTATAGAAAATTCTTCGTCGATTTAAATTGAGACTAAAGTGACATTTGAATCGTGTGATTTAAAAACAACACAAGTCACATGTGTTTTTAAAATAACACTTGCCCATTTTTTTATTAAATTATTTACACCTACCTATTGATTTACATTAGAAAAAAAATTGTAGTTTATTCATACAGAAATCAATATAATATGCTAAAATATTGCTGTTGTAGATATTAGTATTTGAATAAAACAGTTTTTTCTATTTCCTGCAAAGTTGTAATGAAAGGACATGTGTCGTTTTAAAATCACACGATTCATTTGAGCAGTGGTGCACGTGGGCCTTAGCCTCAGTTTCTGAAAGAGTGTTCAAATGTAACAAGAGATAAAATCTAAGATTAATTCAAAATACCGGCACGTGATTGGCTGAAATTAGCTTGACGTGAGATTAACATGAGATTAAAATTTGATCGCTCTTCTAGAAACCGAGCGTTAGTCTTCCATCATGTTAATCTGTGGATTAATCGGCAATGCAGCGTATATCCATGAATTGTAGCATTGTAGAGCCCCGGCTAACTAAAACGGTTTAGCGATATACAGGGCACACCTCGCACAGGAAAAACTCTACTCACCCAAGAAGTTGTTCTTAGTAACGGCAATAACAACAAATCTTTTAAGGACCGGCTAGCCCCTCCGACCTCCGAAAGTCATTGGGAACAATAATGGAATAAGTTTAATTAGTTCCGTGGAGGTGCCAAGACTTAATTAAGATTCGGCTTCAGGCATAACATTACATCTTAGCTCTTCTTATTTCTAGAAGAGCTAACTAACCCCATTGTCTATTTATTTTCCTTTATGTGCAGCCTCCGTATTATTTTTAGTTTGTTCTAGAGGTTAAGTAATTAGTTGTCTTTTATTAGAATTTACTGTTTGTGATTAAAGAAAAAAAGTACTAAGACAAGACCATATATTACTCGTTTCAAATTACGAGCCTGTGTTAATTAGTCTAATTTGTTCTAGAATTTAAGTAATTAGGTGGCTCGTATTAGGATTTACTGACAATGATTTAAGAAAGACAAGAATATTAAACGTTATTTTTGACTACGAGCCCGTGTAGTTTTAATTTGTTCTGGGGCTTAAGTAATTAGGTGCCGTGTATTAGGATTTACTGTCTGTGATTTAAGGGAAAAGATACTACGTCAAAATGTAAGTAGCTAGGTAGGCAGCAAAAACTTTTTTGAAAAAAAAAACACTGCTGTATGCCTTCAGAGGAGATTTCAATTTTAATTGTCTAAATAAAATTTTTGTTTTCAACATTGTCGGAGTCAGCACCAAGTCCCGATAAAATGGCGGATTGTTTTGTCAGATTCTATGTATTTCTGAACAACTGATACTTTTTTCGAGATTTTGAAATTTTGCCCCATAACAAAAGTTGTTTTTAGGGTTTCGTACCCAAAGGGGTAAGGGACCTTATTACTAAGACTCCACTGTCCGTCTATCTGTCTGTCTATCTGTCTTGCTATCTCTCATGAACCGTGATAGCTAGACAGTTGAAATTTTCACAGATGATGTATTTCTGTTGCCGCTATAACAACAAATACTAAATATAGAATAAAATTTATATTTAAGGGGCGCTCCCAACGCTGTCTTAAGACAGCGCTCGCCATAGGCCTTCTATGTAACCTTCACAGCGCCGATGTCATGTCAATGTTAAACGCTTCTTGTTGGTTTCTGTAGATGGCGCTGTTCTCAATGTACCTAATTTCAAGAGAAATTTCATAAAAATCGGTGAAGCCGTTTTGGAGGAGTTCGATAACAAAAACTGTGACACAAGATTTTTATATTAGTACGCCGTTTTCGACTAAACTACACTCATCATTATCATCATCATAACTTCCCACTGTTAGGTTAGGTTAGGTTATAGACCTTTACCCCAATACGAGATCATTGAACTTTAATTTGTTGCAATAAAATTGAATTGAATATGAAGGGACTTACACATTTACACAATTGAAGAAAAAGAAAAAAAACAACTGGCACACACAAAATAGTAGCGGCACTTTACCGGCTGCCAGGACAACAAATAAAGAAAAAAAACCCGCCTTTAGACGCCGTGATCAATACGTTCAGTCCTTTAATTCGAATGCGCCAGTCCTCCCTTGCGTGGTAATTCGATCCTCGAATGCTCGTCGTTTTGTTTTCGCACTCTAGCCTTACAGGTTTTGTTGGGGCTGCGAGCCGGTAACTCTAGAATCCGACGCTTGCTGCCACCGTATTGACGCCTCGTGTCAAAACAGTGGTGTAATGCTTTGTCATGTTGATCTATTAAAAAGCTGCGATTTGGTACTGGCTTATAATATTAAAAGTGGCGTCTATCTTAGCTGCGGCACAGATTTCTTATCCCGTGCTGATAACTCTTTGAATAAATTCGCCTTTGTGCCTGTGACGCTTACAAATAGGAGTCGGATTGTTTTCGGACACGCTTAACTGAGATGGTAAAAATTCAATGAAAACATAATTTCAATGGTGTTGAGGTGTTCACATACCTCAGCGCTTGAAATTGCCAATTCGCGGTGAGCACGCGTGGTAATTAGACCTCCTCTCAGAGAGAGAGAGAGAGAGAGAGAGAGAGAGAGAGAATATGATACGTCGCAGTTGTTAAGTTATTCTTTATTTGCGGAGCGTCAATCAAACTCAGTGCTCATGCTTAGACTGCCGGTGTAATATTCAAGATTCATGCCTACCGTACAACATAATAATATCGACATCTTCCTTCTTAACAAATTAGAATAAAATGTATGTAACTTTTACAATAGATGCAGTGCTCTTAAAACTAACAGCAAACAATCATATTTTAGCATGCATCTTAATTGAAGTAAAAGCCACATGCTCTCCTTTATATAATTTAATGCTTTTACTTTTAAAATTTTATCTCGACTGTACTAATGAAATTATAATTTATCTATAGTTTGAATTTTCTGTAATTGTATTTTTATATTATTGATTTTAATATTGTTATTTATAATATTTCAATATTCTTGTATGCAAAATGAAATAATAATTATAATTAGTAATTATGCTTTAAACTAAAAATTATTTTATTTTATTTTACAGTGATATAATTTGTAATTATGTTTTAATTACTGTACCAGTAAGTATTGATTATAAATTGTTAAATTAATAATTCAGTATATACATTATTATTATTATTTAATTTATTTATTATTATTGTATACTTAGCTGTAACACTGATAGGTATTAGCTTCAACTGCGATGAGTGGCGTTTGATGGGTAGCCCCACGGATCAGGCGGTCTCACTGTCCTGCCAGAACGTGTAATTATGTATTAGAAACAGTGGATGCGGTCTGTGGGGCGTTAATGCTAGGTGCGTTATCGGGGTTCACTCGCGTGGGACTAGCTGGTGACTCATTCGAGATGACAATATCGTCGTGGTGTGGGTGGTAACGATTTTCACTTTCATCTATCCTTCGCTCAGAGTCTATTATTATATGCTTGCGATTTCTCACTAATGAGTTTCCGTGGGACATATCTATTAAATATGATCTTTGTCCTACTAAGTTGCGTACTGTGCCGATCTCCCATTTATTATTTATTCTAGCTTTTACTTTTTGTCCTGGCTTTAGTGGTAAAAGATCTTTCGCGTTTTTGTCGTAATAATGCTTCTGAGTCATTCTACGCTTTTCTAAATTCTTGTGAATGTTTGTTTGGATTTTTGGTTTAAGTAAATTAGGTGCACAGTGGTAAAAGATCTTTCGCGTTTTTGTCGTAATAATACTTCTGAGTCATTCTACGCTTTTCTAAATTCTTGAGAATGTTTGTTTGGATTTTTGGTTTAAGTAAATTAGGTGCACACGGTACTATACTTCGTAGTCTTCTATTATTTAACAGCTCTGTCGGTGACGCTAAGTTTCTGTCAATCAGCGTGTTTAAGTATTCTAATAAGCCTAATCTGAAATCACTTCCGTCAAACGCGGTTTTCTTCAGTATATTTTTTACGGTTTGTATGGCTCTTTCTGCCTGTCCGTTTGACTGGGGGTACGTTGGTGAGGATTTCTTATGGATAAAATTCCAGTTTATTGTGAACTCTGTAAATATTTCAGAACTGAATTCAGGCCCATTGTCCGACATGAATATGTCGGGGATGCCCTGTCTGCTGAATATAATTTTTAGCTCTTTTATTATATTTTCTGAAGTTAACGAATTTACTTTTACCACTTCCAAAAATTTACTGTAATAATCTATCACCAGCAGGTAACTCTCTCCCTTGAAATGAAATACATCGCCAGCAACTTTTGACCAAGCCCTGTTAGGTATTTCGTGGTTGTATTAACGTCTCTTTACTATTAGCTTTTTTGTAAGTTAAACAAGCCTGACAATGTGAAATCATATCTTGCAGTTGTGAATTAATTTGTGGCCAATACATAAGTTCACGTGCCCGCAACTTACATTTTTCTAGGCCAAAATGACCAGCATGAAGGTTTTTTAACATAGTTTGTCTTAAACATTTAGGTATTAATACGCGGGTACCTTTCCAAACTATACCAAAAGAAACCGTCAATTCGTCTCTGACATCCCAATAGCACCGGATAGTTTTATCTACCTGATGTTTCTGCACTGGCTACCCTCTTTTTATAACCTTAATTAATAATTGCAATTCTTCATCGTTGCGTGTGTACTTTTGTATCGTTAAGAAGTGCGAATCTGTTAGTGGGTTGCTACTCACGATAGCACATACTTGCGCTTGCGCCTCCAGATGGTCGCGCGGCTCGGGCTCTGAGTCACGCGCATTCGGTGCGCATGCACGTGATAGCGTGTCCGCAACGTATAAATACTTGCCTGGCTTATATACAAGCGTGAATGTATAGGGCTGTAGGCGCAGTAGCATTCTTTGCAATCGGGGCGGGGCACTAGAGATGGGTTTTTTTATTATGGAAACTAGAGGTTTATGATCGGTTTCTATTATGATGTCTGTTCGACCATAAATATAGGCGTAGAATTTCTCGCATGCAAAAACACAGGCGTATAATTCTTTTTCTATTTGAGCGTACGCTTGTTCTGTTTTAGTAAGTGACTTTGATGCGTAGCATACCGGGAGCCCATTTTGTAATAAGCAGGCCCCTAAGCCATTCTTACTCGCATCTACAGATAGTGTTACGGGCTTGTCTAGGCTGTAATATTGTAGTACTGGTGGACTCACGAGGGCTTGCTTTATTTTTTCGAAGCATTTTCTTTGTTCATCACCCCAATACCATTCAACTTCTTTTTTAAGTAGTTCACGCAATGGGTGTGTTTTTTCTGAGAGATTGGGTATAAAACTGCCTACATAGGTTACGAGACCTAGAAATCTCTCTAGGTCCTTGACATTTGCTGGTTGTGGCATGTTTTTCAGAGCAGAAGTATGCGTATCATCCGGTGATATTCCGCTTTGACTTATTTTATGACCTAGATATTTAATTTCTGTTAAGCCTATCTTACATTTTTGTTTATTTTACTTTATGTTTATTTCTCTGCAACGTTGCAATACTTTTCTCAAGCGTAAATTATGCTCTTCTTTAGTTTTCCCGTAAATAAGCAAGTCATCAATAAATTGGCACACCCCTTCGATATCATCAAAGTGTTCAAAAAGTTTTTTGTGAAAAACTTCTGACGCCGATGTTACCCCATAGGGTAAATGTAGAAACTTGTACCTGCCGAATGCTGTATTAAATGTGCACAAATCCGTGTGCACTCTTGTTTTAGTTTTACCTGCCAAAACCCTTGTTTTGCATCTAGTGTACTAAAGTATACCGCGCCCGATAGATTTGCCGTTATTTCTTCAAGAGTGGGTAGCCTAAAATGTTCCCTGCGTATAGCTTTATTGAGGTCCTGAGGATCTAGGCATATGCGAAAGTCCCCATTGGGTTTCTTTGCCAAGGTCATACTACTTACCCAGTCTGTAGGGCCCTCTACTTTTGAGATAATACCCTGATCTACCATTTCTGCTAACTTAGTTTTTACGCTTTCTTTTAATGCTACTGGCAATTTTCTCGGTGAGTGTACAACTGGGCGGACTTTGGGATCTAACTGTATTTCGTGTTCCCCGGGTAAACACCCAATACCATCGAATAGATCTGCGAACTCATTTAATATTTGATGTTTGCTGCTCGCACCTGAAATAACGCGTCTTATCAAGTTTAACTCCTCACAAGAATTCTTACCTAATATTGGCGGGGAGTCGACGTCGGCAATTATAAATTTACAAATGTATGTGTTACCTTTGTAAATGGCTTTTAGGTTACATTTACCCACCACTTTAATAGTGTCACCCGAATAACGCAGCTTTAGCGAAGTTTCTGTTAACTCACTCTCTGAAATGCCTATTTTCGATAAGTAACTTTTAGGTATTATATTCACATCGGCTCCCGTATCGAGTTTGAAATCAATAGAACCATTGTTTATACTCAACATTGCAAACCAATCTTTATCGGATGTAACATGAAAGATTACCTGATCGGTGGAGTCGCCTTCGATCGCGAACACTTTTAAATTGCACATTTTTGCATAGTGATTATAACGATTACACTTATTACACTGCACTCCATAGGCCGGACACTTATACAGTTCATGGCCAGAGCCACACTTTGAGCAGACTCTTTGGGCGGGCGGATTATGTACTCCATTAGTAACCGATGGGGCGGAATAGCGCCCCTGGCCGCGACCACGGCCGCGCCCGCGCCTGCGACGATCACGCGCACCACGCGTGCCGGAGGCGGCGGCGGCGGCGGCGGCTGCCCGCACTGCTGGCGCCGCGCCGGCTCCACAGCGGTAGCGCGCGCTTTGTACCCAGCACACCGACCTTTCTGCACTCTCCAAATCATTGCACTTCTGAGTGACTTCGTGAACACAATGCATCACCATTTCTTTCTTTATATTGCTTGCTTGTATACACGATAACTCGGCAAGGCGACGTATCTCCTATGCTTTATTTAGTTTTAAATCGGGTTCTCGTAACAATCTTTCACGTAAACCGCTGTCTTCGATCCCACAAATTAGTCGGTCGCGAACAAGATCACTGCACAAGTCTTTGAACTCGCATCTAGCAGCCATTTTGTTAAGTTCGAACACGTACTGTTCCGTAGACTCCGTCTCTTTTTGGTCTCGAGTAAAGAATCTATGTCTCTCCACTGTAATGTTTTTCTTCGGTTGGAAGAATCGATCAAAGTGTTGCAATACTTGATCTAAGGTCGAACCTTTGTCCGTGAATTGGCCATACACTTCTTGGCATCTTGGTCCAATTATGTGTAGAAAAATATTAATTTTGACAGGTTCTGTCTTTTTATTTAGCTCGCATGCATCGAAGTATACTGTAAATGCTTTTCTCCAATTTTGCCAAGCGATGCACAGGTTTCCCGAGGTAACATTATTCACGCCATTATCAAAGAGAAATGGTGGAGGTGGTTTTAAAACTGCTTCCATTTTGTCACTATATTATATGTAGTTTTTTTTTTATTCAACACTTTGCTGTGGAGGCTACGTCACTTCGATATTTATAGTCGTATTTATAACACTGATTTACTTAGTTCGACCGGCTGCGCCATGTTAAGTTATTCTTTATTTGGGGAGCATCAATCAAACTCAGTGCTCATGCTTAGACTGCCGGTGTATTCAAGATTCATGCCTACCGTACAACATAATCATATCGACAGCAGTGACATGTATAGTATAAGTTGCTGTCTAAGCAACAGATAGTCTAAGCAAGCATCGATACCTATGAACACACAAAATATTTGGTTCCTTATTGAGAATCAAGCAGGAGTATCATCCTTTGATCACGCAATATTTGCTTTCACAAATATAATGTATTCCGTGTACAACCTAATTGATCCAAGTGCATTGAAGTTTTACGATTACCAATATAAATTGTCAGATGGGTACTGTTTCCATAAAACAAACCAAAGGCACCACGAAATTACCGATTTCAATTCAACGAAAGCAGAATTAGGAGTATTCAGAGGCGGTTCTGTCAGAAGCGAGTTTTTCCTATCGTCATATTCAATAGCCACACATCCAATCCAGATCTGACTGGTCAGCTTACTAACCTAAGTTATAAGTGACATGAAACTCTAGTAATTTTTAATAAAACAGTTATTAAGTTGTTTTAGATAGATAGATAAAGAACACTTTATTGCACAACCAGGTGAAAGAATTAGACGAATAATTAAGAATTAATGAATTTGTAAGTAATTATTCTTGAACTATGTGAGGTAAAGTGCTAAATGAATTACTCACACTTTACTTACATAAACCGTCAATGAAAACCACAATCGTCGGTCGGAATCATTACCGAAACATATCTAAATCACGTGTTTCGAGTTAAGTATACAGAATTATTAAGAATTTAAGAGTTTTTCCTAATCACCAACGGCACGTCAAACGTTAATTGTAATCTATACTAATAATAAATCTGTAAGGGTCGGTCATGGAGTAAGTTACTTTGTTTTCAGAGATATTGTGTTTATAGGCTCAATATATGATACTGAAACTAATTTCACGATTTTTAGAATTTTTTTCTGTATTTGTGTATGTATGTATGTTCCTCCATAACTCTTAAACCAATTATTCGAATTTGATGAAATTTGGTATAAAAACATATAGACATCTGGGACACAGGATAGGCTATTTAAATTCTAGCTCCAGTTATGATAAGACGTGGCCCCCATACAAATGCTTCGTAAAAATCGAAATGTACGCGAACGGAGTCGCGGGCACAGCTAGTAAGTTATAAGTGACACGAAACTCTAGAAATTCTTAATAAAACAGTTATTAAGTTGTTTTAGATAGATAGATAAAGAACACTTTATTGCACAACCAGGTGAAAGAATTAGACGAATAATTAAGAATTAATGAATTTGTAAGTAATTATTCTTGAACTATGTGAGGTAAAGTGCTAAATGAATTACTCACACATTACTTACATAAACCGTCAATGAAAAGCACAATCGTCGGTCGGAATCATTACCGAAACATATCTAAATCACGTGTTTCGAGTTAAGTATACAGAATTATTAAGAATTTAAGAGTTTTTCCTAATCACCAACGGCACGTCAAACGTTAATTGTAAGTATTATAAAACGACTTCATCTAGTAAAGAAACGAAGAAAGAAGAAAGAAATTTTAAAATTGTACAGATATTTAAACGTAAATTACTCAAAACAGTAAATTTTGAAATGTTCCAATAATGAATTCAACGAAGTGTAAGTATATGCAACGTAGTTATAGATGCAAAGTGTTATTACAATAATGCAAAATCTAGAAATAGTTTCTACAGCATTGATAAATTAAAACACTTGAAGTGATAGGAAAAGCAAGAGCGATTTATTTTTCATGTAAATTGACCGCTTAAAGTTTCAAGATTGTAAGTAAAAATAAAAATAGATTTATCCATCTCCAACGCAGTTACAATTATGTAATCGAGTTTAATGTCAGTCAAACATCAATATTGTAAACTCTACTATCATCCAATGTAGTATGAGTATGAATAGGGGTGCTGTTGAGCTTATGCCTTTATAAATGAATAGCGGCAATTTCCTTAATGACATAGTAAAGGAAAATTTCACGATATATCGACTAACGAATCTCATCGACTGTTCTGTAGTAAGCTCGGCCGATATATAATCCTCTAAATTGATTGCCTTGATGTTCGTTGTCACTAATTACAAAATTTTCGGGACTGTCTTAAAAGTCAGGATAGACTCTCACTCGTCTGAAATTCAATAAAAGGACGATTTCATCAAGGTAGTTTCAAAGTAACTTGATCGGGTCTTTATTTATTTTCATGAGCTCAACGATTTCCTTTTCTCCATATTAGCAACGTCATCAAAGTTCTGTGATCTACCGACTTTTTGCCTTCTACATCTGGGATATAAAGGGTGTAACAAAACTCCCATATACATCCGAAATTAGGGGTGCTCTCGAAGTTTTTCTCGTGGTCTTCGTATTGACGACGATACGTTTATGATTGCAAGTCAATACATTTATGAAAATATTATGTATGTTAGAAAAATATCAGCCATTTTGAAAGTATTGATAGCCGTCATAATATTGATACTAGGAATAAACATAAATGGTCATTTCCACGTTTCAGACTTGCAAAAGTTAATACATCTTCTATGGGGTACTGTATACAGTTCTCCAAAAAGATTCCTCAAGATATATTAGACTTACCACCGACGCGGTTTGCAGAATGTGTTAAGCATACTCTGCGCAAAAAAGCATAACATTAAGAATTATTTGAAAGACAAAGATGTCTGCTATTTAAATTATGTTAACGGGGACGATTGTATCTAGTGTAGTGTAACTTCAAGTTGAAAACTCTGTTAATTAAGAAAACCTGTTTTGAAAAGTATAAATGCGGAGTTTCTTTGTTGGCTTTTTCTCCGCATAATCTACTAATTGTGAAACTAACACCTTTGACGTTCATTAAGTAATCATTTTGTCAGTGAATATTTTTTTTTACTTTGACTAGTATAACTGTATACTATAAATTGGCTAGGTACCAGAATATTGCCGATTCTATGACCATTCTTAAGATCTGCTGTTGAGATCTTAGGCATCACTGTTTTTCATATTTTCCGTGTTTTATATTATTAGTTGTATATTTATATTTACTTCTTGCCTGCATGCAACGACTAATTAATGTTGAGGAAGCAAAAGTGATCTGTCAGGATCGTGGCAAGTGGCAGTCCCTGGTCTCTCTCTAGGATACAGGCGTGAGTTTATGTATGTATTTATGTATGTATGTATGTATGTATGTATGTATGTATGTATGTATGTATGTATGTGTGTATGTATGTATGTATGTATGTATGTATGTATGTATGTATGTATGTATGTATGTATGTATGTATGTATGTATGTATGTATTTATGTATGTGTGTATGTATGAGTGTATGTATAATGTACGTATTTATATTTTAAATAAAGATCCCTCGCCCACAGCCACTTTTTGTGACGATGCAGAAGCGATACGTTGGTAACGTTCGTAGCGATGCGGGGGTGCTGCTATGTCTCTGGACGTACGCCCACGCAAATGTTGCCACGATATTGTGGAGTATTTGTAGCCGTACAGTGGCGCGTTTGTATCGCCGTGGTGGCGAATAAGAAAAGAAAAGAAGTTGTAAGAAAATTAAGTAATATTTTGGCTTTTAAAGTTATTGATGATGGTAATCACGGAATCTTGTCATATAGGCTCCGATGTATTAAGTTTAAGATGATTTGAGAAAAGATAGTCAGAGTGGAGTTTTCCCCGCTGCCTTTTACTTCACTACAAATACGGAACGAAGGCAGCGGCTAACATAGCAACATTGTACATTGACATTCAGAAAACAGAATGTAAATTCTTTACGTTGAAATAAGTTATTGATTTATGATTTCTGATATCGATACGGTGGCGCGTTGCATATTGGTCAAAAGCGATGCTGTGGCGCGTTCACAACATCGCCACCAAAAATCGTCGTAGGCCAGGGCTATTACATATTTGCTGTTTCGATTAAATCTGAACACTGAAATTTATTAAGGCACACTCCGTACTTTATTACTGGGAGTCTTAATTACTCTTAATTCTTAAGCCACGCTACCACCGCCTCGAACTGTTAATCTTGGGGTTGATTTAATTTGCCGGTATCACCGGCGTCTTAAAAACTTCTGACGGGCATCGTTATCAATGTGTTGAATCTGTCAGCTGCAAGGACCGAGTTCTAAATATTTGGGGGGTTCGTTACAAAATTAATTACCAAGTGCCGGCTTCAGGTGGCCGCCTGAGGGCCTCAGGGACTGTCTGCCCACAGCGTCGGTTGTAAACTGCGTTCTGTTCCTACAACTAAGTATTGGCCGTAGGAAATTAAAGGTGAACATCCTGCTTATAGATAGATAGAATATTTTTTATTATAGAATTATATTTTAGACTTAACAGTAATACAGTACAGTATAATTGGCGGCATTATCACTAAAAATAATTTCTTCCAGACCAAGAAAAAGCTAAATGACGGGTAGTCGGTGTTACTAAGTAATAGGAAATATTGAGTTGTATATTTCAATTGCAATCGAGCAGGGTGATTTTGTACATACGTCTTTTCCACTTATTCGGTGTTTCATGTTGATAACCGCATTAGAAATGTTTAATAGTAAAGTTTTATTTTATAAGAGAAATTGTCTTTTCGTGTCTAAAAACCCGCCAAGTGCGTGTGGAGCCACGCGCAATATGGGGTTCCAATAATTTTCAATGGAATTTGTATAAAGTTTTGCTTTTAAAAGTCAGTCGCCTATTGCTCGTTAACTTCTATAGCTTAGTTAGCCGTGATAGTTTTCTTTTTGAGTTCATTATTTATGTGCTAATGCTCTGAAGTTTTTCACGTTTGTACAATCAACCTTTTAGCGAAAGGGAGGTACCCTCAAAAATATTTTATTAAAGATTTTACCTACAATTTTGTCTGCATGATTAACATAATATATCTGTGCCAAATTTCTGCTTTCTAGTACTTATCGTCTCTGTGCTAAGCCGACAGACAGACAGACGGACATGGCGAAACTATAAGGGTTCCTTGTTAACTACGGAACCCTAAAAAAGGAGTAATGCTTTTAAATAACAATGATACTTTACTAATACATTAAGAGGACACAAATCGAGGTTTGATCGTGCTAATCAAAAAGAAATTTGAGCGTTGTAAGAAATTTCTGTGAAAAGGCTCATAAGTCTCTAATTTTTTTTCGTATTCGTTTATTGTCAATTCCAAACTTGACCAAACCTATCGCACAGATGGCTGTGCTCTTTTAACATATTTATAAAATTTCTCTGCGATACAGCCATGTCCTTTCAAAATTAAAACTAAGTGTCGTTTGTACCTATGAAATCTTGTCGTCTTCCTTTACCTGGACCAGGTAAAAGCAGGGCGTCTCGGCAACTTAATTACAAAAGAGCGCTCTCAAATTGGAATGCGGAAAACACCCTCGCATATTGTGAAATTATGAACACGTGGCGTTTTACCAGTAACTGCATTATACTCCCGTCACGTCTCTATCGCGTATAATGGTTGGAATGAATCCCACTCTTTCATTAAATTAGGACCAGTCCCCCGACACAAATACGTAACGACGTCGGTCCCAAATTATATTACTTTATTGTTATTCTTTTTTACCTTTCTTCCCCCAAACTAACGTAAATTGGCTGGAGATCACGCTACCATAAAAATAAACTGCGCTATTGGCTCGTTTTAATACTGTTTTTATAACGGCAATTCTATTCGTGTATCGCAGATAGACTTTTAATGTATTTACAAACGATTTGAGCAATGGAGACGCTATGAAAGCAATAGAATTTGTTTTTTATTGCTAAGCGATTCACGAATTCAAACAAAAAATCGAACTCCTGAATTAAAATCTGCATGCAGATACTCTAAGATACAGAAGGCTTGAATTTACATAAAGTGTAACAATTTGACCTAAGACACGACCAAACAGTTATTTTATTAGTGAAGGGCAAAATAAGAATACACGAGTTCGGCGTGTGTGCGTGCAGCGAATTATGAATGTTGATGAAGTGAAACAGCTTTGTCGGGATCGGAGCAAGTGGCAAACCCTGGTATCTGCCTACCCCTCCGGGATTCGGGCGTGAGTTTATTAAATGTAAGTCTGAGATGTTCAATCATTTCACATACACTTATTGTAGACAAAAATCTTGGACGTTTATTTCGAATCGTCGAGGTTAACTTCGAAGCTAAGGCCTACTGTCATGACTTTATCTTTTGGTCGACTTTAGAAAGCATTGGGTGTAGATTGCAGAAAGTCAAGTCTTCACTTGAAGTTTTTACAGGACTGCCTCGTTTGTGCGGCGTTGTATACCATTGTATATGCTCAAATAATTACTGTAAATCACTAGAACTAATCATCGCAATAAGATGCTCTACATATCCTCTCTGTGCAAAATCAAATCGGCCATCGAACAATAGTCCCATATCCATCGAGACTAGACAACGTCAACATCGACGTTGACATGACAAAGTGGCCATTACGCGATCGTGATCATCGTTTGATAATTGATATCGGTCAGCTGTCGAATCGATATCTGAACTATAGAAGGTAATACGTCAGAAGGTTCACTTGATGTTGGGATAGCAACAGAATCGCTTTTACTAACTAATAAATTTGAATATTTGTATCTGATTGCCAAATACAACGAAATGACACAAAAATTTAAATCCATTTCTTCAGTATCGACAATGAAACCTAAAAAACAAGTTAACCTTTTATTTTGAAACTTGACGCGGCGAATTTGTGGTAAAAATTAAATAATTAAAATAAAAAAGATACTTAACAAATTTGATCTTTTGTTTATTTCAAATGGTTCGTTTCAATTTGAATCGTTCTCAGGATCTGCCACTGGGACAATGAGCTGTAGTAAAATTCTAAAGCTAGGCCGAGTAGACACAGTGGTGGTAGCGGGGCGGTAGAATGCCGGCTTCTCATTCGGGAGGTCGTGGGTACATTTGAGAAGTTGTAGTAGCAATACGACTCGCTGAACGTGAAGGAGAACATCGTGACGAAACCCTAGTGTCTGAGGTATTTACATACCATAACACTTGCTACGTACAATGGCCCAACTATGAGTCTAATCTCAGGTCTAACTAGAACTGAGCCGAGTAGGCTTTCTAGGCTTCCCCATCGTACTTTGAGAGCTCTTCAGGCGAATGCAGATTAGGCGGATAGACTCGTGCTGATTGTGTCAGCCAGGGGCATGCACACAATGCGAGGCAAGTTCGGAGCACCGGACAAGACGCGCAGTCCATTCTTGACATTACTCCGTAGTTACGGTAGTTGGGCCTTGTACTCATTGGCGAAGTGGAGCTGTATGGCCTACGGCTATACCTTACGGCATCAGGAAGAGTGATGTCGGGATGTTCACCATTAATTATTTTTATTTGCCATTGCAACTTGGCGTAACAAAATATCAATACAAATAAATTTAATTTGTAATTTGTAAAGCTTATTACGGAGTGAATACCGCGTGTTAATTTACATTGTCCCAAAACCCATGTATTGTCTGCATTAACAAAACTAGGCCTGGGAAGTCAAAGCTTAAAAGGTATTGAGGCTCAAAATTACCCTTGCAGACATAAATTAAAGAAGTACGTGCCCTCGCACGTAGTGTCTATTGCTGGTGCCGCAGGAGAATTGGGTGCGAGATAAACCAGCTCATGAATGTTTTTGTGCCGCTGGTTATCGACACCTGGCATATGGGAGACGCCGGGCAGGGCCTTTAGTCGTGAACTGTGACGGCGGTGTTTCAGGAAGCGCAGGCGCAGCTTTGATTTTGGCTCTGGGGCATACCGAGCCAGAGAATTTCTCTCGCTGTGCAACTTTTGCGCCAGATGTATGCTGGTGCTATCTGTTTGTTTACGATTTTTGTTCTTATCAATAATTGTTTTAAAATTATTTTCCGTCTTTTTTATTATTTAATAATTAATTTTAAGAGTATATTGGAACCCGCAGATGAATTTTTTATTGGATTTATTTTTGTATTTAATGTACTTGGTTTATTTTTTGTTTGTATGGTTCGTATCAAACTGTGAGTATCTAGTACAGTGGTATGCTAAACTAAGCCGTGTTAACTAGCAAAAATGGTAAAGTGATTACTGTTGTACAACGCACGAAGATCATAAAGTTAATGATAATGAACTTATTAAGTCTGACTGATCCAGGCGAGTGGAAACAGCAATCCCGTTGTTAACAATAGCTCTTCATTTGGCCTAATGCTGTTTAGTATCGCTTGTCCGAGAACCGTCGGAAATCCAGGAATTTTCAGCAGTGTATTCAGAACATGAATTGACTTCAACATAACCATAAGATCTAACGAGGCATTTTTCGGTGGTGGCATTGCCAGCTTGTACAGCCACAGGCCTGCACTCTTCTCTGACGCACTATGTGCGCTGTCAACTGTAGGAAGAGAGAGGCTACAATCTAACTTATTTATAAACAGCCGATCGTCATACAAAACCGTGACTGTGATACAAAAGATAAAACAGCATTGTAGCGAACCTTTAACGATCAAAAGACAAACGGCTCATTTACCATATTTCCTTTGCTGCAAACAAATTTCATATGTTCTCCGCTTAAGGTGAAGCACGAAGATCTGCGTCAAGTTTGATCCGCGATTCCTCTACTTAATGAAATTCAATAGAATAGACAGTAGAGAGACAAAGCTTAATATCCAATACGATCTGAGTAGCCTAGGTAATGGTGACGCTATCTTCGTGTTCTATACTGCAGTGATAATTATAGACAGAAAGAGAATACGGATACAAAAGCAACGTACGTGCACCTTGGCTCAGCAATTCTGGGCGTTCAGAAAATAGATAGGCTCCCCAGCCGGTTGTTGTACATTACCAAAATGTATTAATTAAGTTGCCTTGTACGGAGAATAAATCTACAGTTAAAATGTATTATATTTATTCAGTGAAATAATAATTAGGTGTATCTTTCTCGTTGTGGACTGAAAGAGAATGTAGTGATTAGAATTGAGAAAGGAATGTTGCGTTGGTTTGAACATGCGGAGAGGATGAAGAAAGAAATATTGGCGAAACAAATATATCGAGCGAATGTGGGTGGAATCACCGGTAATGGATGTCCCAGGCGGATGTAATTCGACCAAATAGGGGATTTATTAGCCAAGGGCAACATAAAAAGTATCCGAAACCGGCGTGCGTGCGTGCAACGACTAATGAATGTTGAGGAAGCGAAAGTGATCTGTCAGGATCGTGGCAAGTGGCAGTCTATGGTGTCTGCTTACAACTCTGGGATACAGGCGTGAGTTTATGTATGTATGTATCTTTCTCTAGGGAGGACAAAAGCGAGGCAGTCAATTTGCAACGCTTTAAAGTATCTTGGTGTCTTGGTTCTCTACACAGCCCGTTGTTGAAAAAAAGAGTTCTCATCTCAATCCTTTAAACCGTTAGAATCAACTTAAGATTCATCCGCATTAAACCCTCTAAGTACACCGCTGAAGGGAGATTTTTGTCCGCATTTTTTTACAGGCGTCTTACCACTTCACTAACCCCGAACATTTTCTGGCATTTTGTAAAATATCACGGCGGTAATCCTTTTTTTTTTCGCGGCTCGGACTCGATGGGAAGTCAGCATTCAACGTTAACAGTTTCATGATTAATGACTGGAAACTCTTTGATGGCTTTTTAATTAGAGCTAAAGCGGGGGAGTAATAGGTAGAGGGCAGCAGAATGGTCCGGTGCGGCGGCGGAGTCTTGTGGTTATGCCATATTTCATAGCAGGGAGCGGCCGCGAATTTGCAAGGCTAATAAATTGCGGAATACCTAGGCCTTATTGGCTCAGCCCTTAATCGTTCGAACTGGGGTAGATTATTTCGCCAAGTTCCCGTCTTCTTTGTGTAACTGTCTGAATTGGAAAGTAAAATGCTAAACGTATTCTTACCTTTGTTCGCCGCCCGACGTAAGAGCGTTTACTTATCGGTAACACAGAAATGGAATTTCTAACTTTGCATTACAAATTTATTTCCTTTAGCCTCTGGGCTCTCCTTTCAGATTATTCCCATTCTTCGGTAAAATGGCGATTAATATTCAGTTTGAACGGCCTGTTGGTCTGATTGTTTTTGTCGACCGACAATAAATCGAGCTCAGCTTTAAGCAATCACGATATTAATTATTGAATGAGACGATGGAAATATTTAATTAAAATCGATATTTGTGGGTGTCTTACAGCGATTCGCAAGTTCTGTTTCTAGTTAAATTTCAGTAGACCACAGCAGAGCCCTTTCATGTTTTATAACTACCCTTTTGGTACGTACTATAATGGTATTGTTCAACTAGTATCGTTACGTTTTAGTGCGGGCAATAACGAGTGAGTCTTTGTGAGCAGTTGCTATGACTCCGGCGCGGGCCGATATTTTGTGAGAGTCACGAATTCCTCGCGAGGGTGCTCACCGAAATATTCCTATTACGGCGGCGTAGGCACGTCGAAAACAATGACTCGCCGAAAAGTCCGACTAAACAGCCACTTGGCGCAATTACAATGAAACAAAACATTTTTATGCGAGCGCAAACTTCCAATACTTCTTGCGAGTAGCGAGGTGCTCTAGACACTTAGTCATTGTAACTCGTTTGCATAAGAAGATAACACAGTAAGCTCTCTAGCCCGACACGGCTGATTTTGACTCTACAATCTATGGGTTAATTTATGCCTTACAAATATACTCGGAGCTGGGAAAAAAGCTAGACCTTATATGCGTAAATCGTATTTCCATTGGCCTTTTCGGATTTGGCACGGGATGCGGTGGGGAGTGTAGCTGTAAGTTCGAACACCCTACGGGGCTCAGCTGCTCGGATATGATAAACGGCATTATTAAAAGAAACAAACTTTTAATTGCTCGCTAATCCTGAAACGTGAAATGCGTGTGTATGGAACATTTTTTCTGCGCTACTTTGTAAACTTAAAAGTTTTAATTATTTTAATATTTATTGCGCATACAGAAATTACTCGAAGTGCGAAACATGACATGGCAAATGAGGTGGTAAATATTAGATTTATTTGTTTTTAACGTGATAACTTGCAATTAAACTCCCATTATTTGCGAAGCGTTAACGCCGATTCTCCGGGCAAATAAAACCACAGAAAATACATTATGCGGTGGTAGCTTAGTGGGTAGAACATTGGACTCGGATGCGAGAGACCCAGGTTCTATTCCCAGTGCAGGCATGTACCTATGACTTTTTTTCCTAAGTTATGAACATTTGCGAAATTTGCTACTATAAGCAATACTAATCGCTAACCGTGAAGGAAAACATCGTGAGGAAACCTGAGTGTCTGAGCTATTCACATACCTCAGCGCTTGAAATCGCCAATCCGCGGTGGGCACGCGTGGTGATTAAGCCCATACTCTCTCTCTCACTGAGAGAAGACCTGTGCCCTACCGTGGGACGTATATAGGCTGCTTATGATGAGCTCAGTGTATCAGCAAACCATGCTAAGCCTACTAAAAGTAAATTTTTGACCTACTTTGCATGGAATAACTGTCAAATTTAAACTATTAGTAGCCATGAATCATTTATAGGAAATATTATCCGTGTGGCGCCGGATTAAGAATAGCGTCACTCCGTTTCCTTCCGTGGATGTCGTAGAAGGTGACTAATTAAATCAATTACCAGGAGACGGACAACAGCGTCTTCCTCAGATTCTAACCGCATACTGCGATCGCCAACCCGCCTGCCAGGCGTGGTGATTATGGCAAAACCTCTCTTGGTTATGATAACCACGAAGGAGGCCTAGGTCCTGCAGTGGGCGTCAAATGGCTGATGATGCTGATGATTATCTGCAGATTGTAGAACTTCAACATACATCCAGGTTTTTATTCATCTACCGTATTTATCATCATTCAAATACTTTTAGCGGCTATATACTGACTAGGATTTATATCAAATATTTATGAATATTCTATATACTTTATGTATTTACACAGCTCGCTTCTAACCGAAAACCAACCCAAGCGCGTTCGCAGAAGCGATTTGCTTAAGCTGGTAGCAAAATGTTTTCCTTTTCGAACTCACACAAAACAATTTCTCACAGACAAGCTCTGTCCATTCGGCATCCGGCGGAGTAAGTTGAACTCCAAACAATAGTTAAGCTCACGAGAAAACAAAGAAAGTTGGAGTGAACTAAACGCGCTGTGGTGTTTACAAGGGCGAATCTAGAATGCTAGCATAGAACTACGGCTAATTGTAAAAAAAAAAATGTGTATAAACTTATCCTATTTGATCCGCACGTTTCAGTCACATAATATTTTCCGCTTTTTATTCTTCTGTCCCGTCAATATTTTCCTATTACTATGTAATTTTTGAGACGTGCAGTTGGCGCGTCTTTTTGGTAATTTAATAACGTCTATACATGACAGACAGTAAACTGGTCCCAAACAGCGATACTCTGTGCTAGGGCAACCAGACCAGAACATTAAGAACACGGAAAAAACGGTTTAATAGCACGATGCCCACTTTAGCACCTTGTTACTTTTATTTCATTTCAATACAAACGGCAGCACAACGGAACTTTCGTATGGCGCCGGATTAAAAACAATAGCGTCACTCCATTTCCTTCCGTGGATGCCGTAGAAGGCGACTAAGGAAATCAATTACCAGGAGACGGGCGGCAGCGTCTTCCTGAGATTCCAACCACATACTGCGATCGCCAACCCGCCTGCCAAGCGTGGCGATTATGGCAAAACCTCGTGGTTATGAAAACCACGAAGGAGGCCTATGTCCTGCAGTGGGCGTCAAATGGCTGATGATCATGATGATGGTAGCATAACGACAACTTTTAAAAATCTTCATACATTAGATCGCATCATCCCCATTTTGATTATAAATCTTGACTGTACAAAAACAGAGTGAGCATTGTGTGACTAAACACACCTTTCATGCCAATAGTTGGCTTTATGTTATTTTAGGCAAAGTGCGATCTCACATATGAAGATAATAATAATAATAATAACTTTCACACAATACAATCACTTCAACTGGTCCCAAACTGGGATACCCTGTGCTATGGTAACCAAGCGAGGACATCAGAAACATGAAAATACACCCAGACTGAGGCCATTTGTACAAACGTGCGGCGGCCGCCAGCGGGAATCGAACCAACGACCTCGGTTTTGGTAGCCAAGTGCTTTAACAGCCAGACCAACGAGGCAGTCGCATCGTTGGTCTGGCTGTTAAAGCACTTTACTTTATATTTTTCCATACTCATTGTATGGAAAAATAATAAAAGTAGCAAAGCGCTAAAGCACGCTATAGTGGACTACATGCTATCAAACCGAAAAAAAAACTCACTCAACGAGTCAATGACATCGATGTGCAAATCAAAGTACAGCGGCCTTGGCAATCAAGCGTGTTACCACTAGACCAATGAGGATATAGGGAAGAGCGGGTGATCGTGCTCTTCCACTATAAAGGGAAATTTCCCGCCAGGCAGATCGTATGCCTGGGGACGGCCGGTCCGACTGATGTTTGTCGGACGTTATATTTATGGTAGGTCATGTGAAACATTTTGCTTGCGCGATGCAGGAATATCGGAGTTTGTAGTGCGCGCGCAGAGTTGACATGTGCTCGCCACATCACTCCCCTTCAAGACCGTAGCTACGCATAGCTAGGTCTGATAGGAATCGAAGTCTGTGCTCTAAAGCCTGCAAGTGCCAGGAGGCGCTGAGTCAGTGAGTCGACTAGCGGTTGAGGGTGTTCGGCGGCTAACAGTCACTTCACCGGCGACAGTACCATGGGGACCGCGCATGTGGTAGGAACCGGTGAAGGCTGCTGTACCACTGGCAACGTGCGCTGTTGCTGTGTGGCTGCCGTGCCGAGGGGTTGGGGGAGATCACCATCAGTACCAGTAGTCGGTGCGTTGACTGTAGTGGAACTGATGAGGTGAGAGGGAAGAGGATGCTGGCCTTGCTTTGAGACTGATTGGGGTGCTGCGAGAGCGAAGGAAGGTTGACATTGTTCTGTCGAGGGTCACCACTATAGGGAAGAGCGGGTGATCGTGCTCTTCCACTATAAGGGGAAATTTCCCGCCAGATCGTATGCCTGGGGACGGCCGGTCCGACTGATGTTCGTCGGACGTTATATTTATCGTATGTTATGTGAAACATTTTGCTTGCGCGATGCAGGAATATTGGAGTTTATAGTGCGCGCGCAGAGTTGACATGTGCTCGCCACATCGAAATATTTGTATACATACTTACATAATTAGCCCATAATAAACATACTTTTAATGGCAATATGAAAAAGATTTCTGATAACTGCGGATTGAACTTTTTGATGGGAAAAAGCAACTTTTCCAAAAGCGCTAAACCGACTCCATTTTCAAAAAAATATATTTTTTCGTATGACCCTTTGACTGAAAATAATTGTGTGCCTTATTAATTGCTAATTGAAACCAGAGAACAATGCGGTGACTAAAAAAAATCTCATGTACTCAATTTGCTATCGATAACCAAAATTTAGCGCTTAAATATTATGTTTGTGTAATAACTTTAATCATTTAAAATTTATCAAATTATAAATAATAAGTACAAAGTAAATAAACTGTCTTTCGTTGATCATTAATATCACGATAATTTTGAGCGCAGATATAAACACAGCTTTACTTCCGACTATATCGCCAGAGTCCGAGCACTTTAGTCGTACGCGGTACGGTCGGAACTAGTCTCTATGAAAACTAACTTGTAATAAACGCGTGTGTTTCAAGTCATTGGGACTTGTAACTCCATTCTGTTACTTTGTCAGTAGTTGCTTATAAAAACTTTCTGTCTATAAATCCAGCCTACTACTTTGCATTGGCCTTTTCCCTGTCACTTCAACCTTTTCAGTGCTCTAAAGACTTTTGTTCATTTCAATAATATGCGAATTTGTGGACAAGATTTCGACTAAACACAATTCTTAAGAAGTTTCTCAAGCGGCAATTCCAATACAAATTAGTTTTAAATTAAAAAACAAAAAAAAATACAAACCGAGGTCTAATTCTGCCTAGACTTGAGAGTAAATTAACAAGATCCAAATATTATTTTACTTAGTTCGTTTGAGAAACCTCTTTCAGTGAGAATTTTAAATCTGTTTCATGAGTTAAGTTAATAATTTTAGACATTACATTAAATTGTAACAATTTTCCTGCCTTTTTAGGATCCTGTGCCCGAAGAATACCAAACGGGTCCTATTTTAATATGCCCCATTAATATAAATGTTCACATTACGTGTATTATTACGGCGGATTGATCAACAAATAGAACTACACTTCATACTTTGCGTGACAATTCGATATACATTGCGTAGCCGATATGTACTATAATAAGTCTTCGTATTTGTTAGTCTGTGGGTTAATCGGATCTTCAACTGAAGGCCCAGGACATCCCGCCATCTCCTCAATTTTTGAACGTTAAAAAAAGACAGATCCCGTTGCAGGGTGCCAAAGAAAGAAATAAAGTAACTAACTACACTTTACCCAGCAGTCATCAATTACAGTTAAGAAAACCAATCGTGGAAAAGTAATATAGTTATTTTGTGCAAGAAAAGAAACGGTCTGAGGTGGATTTCATCCCCATCTCTTTCAGCTGAATTAACTTTTAAAGTCGAGGCAAGCATACGTTAGTTACGCTCTCCTTAGCTGTACAGCCAACTACACAAGTCACTTCTGGCTCTTGAAAGCAAAGGAAATTACATGTTTCAGGTCTCTACTTGGGACGTTAATTGTGGGCTCTTTTTGACTAACGCGGGAGATCCCATGCAGTTACGTGAAAAAGTAATAAAGTACGCAGGTATAACGTAGGTAGTAATAGAGTAGGTAGGTGTAACGTAGGTAGTAATAGAGTAGGTACGTTTAACGTAGGTAGTAATAGAGTAGGTAGGTGTAACGTAGGTAGTAATAGAGTAGGTACGTTTAACGTAGGTAGTAATAGAGTAGGTAGGTGTAACGTAGGTAGTAATAGAGTAGGTAAGTTTAACGTAGGTAGTAATAGAGTAAGTAGGTGACGTAGGTAGTGGTGTACTTAGGGGGTTTAATGCGGATGAATCTTAAGTTGATTCTAACGGTTTAAAGGTTTGAGATGAGAACTCTTTTTTTTCAACAACGGGCTGTGTAGAGAACCAAGACATACTTTAAAGCGTTGCAAATTGACTGCGGTTATATTCCTCGCTTTTGTCCTCCCTAGAGAAATATACATACATACATAAACTCACGCCTGTATCCCAGAGGGGTAAGCAGACACCATAGACTGCCACTTGCCACGATCCTGACAGATCACTTTCGCTTCTTCAATATTTAACAGTCGTTGCATGCACGTACGCCAGTTTCGGGTACTTTTTATCTTGCCCTTTACTAATACATCCCATATTTGGTTAAGTATGTCCGCCTAAGTCATCCCTTACCGGCCATTCTACCGACATTAGCCCGATATATTTGTTTCGTCAATCTTTCTTCCTTCATCCTTTCCACATGTCCAAACCAACGCAATATTCCTTTCTCCGTAGGTATAAGTAACGCAAAATAAATAATTTTACAAAGAAGAGAAGACAATAGAGAAGGTCTGCAGATTTTTCTGTATTACAGTATAGTTTAGTGTGTGTATTTTATTTGTAAAATAAATTTAAGTGTATATATGCGATTAAAAGATTTTGATATTGAAATAAGTATTAAAAAACTAGCGTATCCTTTTTGTCTCCAAGAAAATACTTGTGTAGAGCAGTAACAAGGAAATAGAATAGAGATTACACTTTTGGGTCGCAGATGATGATTTTAAGGACAGAAAAATATAAAAGATCCTGTATTGACCCGACTACGGCGGAGCCCAAAAGGAGGGTAATGTGTTTCGGCATTCTTTCTTTAACAATAATATTTTCCATACAAAACAGTCACTTATTCTTCCCCTATACTCGTATTACGCGCACCGAATCCTGAGCAATTCCAATCGTCAACTGTTAAATTCCATCTAAGTTGTTATGACAAACGTCAGACTTCCCACAGGATTTGGTGCGTATAATAAGATCCCTGTTCTATGGTCCCCGGTCTACCCTGTGCTAGAGTAACTAGGCAGGACATTTGTACAAATGTACGGCGTCCTCCAGTAGGAATCATACTCAAGACCTCCGGCGTAGTAATCAGACGTGATACCGCTAGACCAACGAGACAGTGAATAAGTCAGGTATTAGTTTCGTCTTGTTCAGTAGTTAAGACAAAACGCGTGAGGCGCAGTAGAGAAAATAAAAAAATTGAACTGTCCACTCATCAGGTCGATTATACCAAATTATGTCATATTACCACCATATCCGGACACCATAAACTTGGGAAGTTCAAATCGATACGACATGTCGTAGTAGGTTTGAACTAAATTCCCAAAAACGTCCTCAGATGGTTTCATTAAACTCCAGTGCAAAAATGCTTCTGAACCCACCAATGTAGTAGCGGCAGTTATAGAGTTTTATTAAATGGAAATACGTCCTTCTTCTACAGGAATCGAACCCACTAAGTCAGGTCAAATTCTTAAATCTGTACGTGAGATGGGCTGGGGAAAACGTTTTTGCATTACAATACCGTAGAAAGAAATATAAAAAAAATTACAGTCAATTCCGCTCAGTCATTCACTGCAATCCACAAATATACAGAATTTACTGTAAATTACTTCAATTTCAATTGTAATAATTATAACTTAATTCTACACAACATAATCACTTGTCCTGGTCCTGCCTTTTGTGGCAACGTAGATACATCACAGGCTACATTTATGGTCATGTTTTATTTATTCGTTTTGTCTGTAGTGTATTTAGTTTTCTTTCTGTTGTTGTGCATATTATGTTACTTATCTGCTTATTTTGTTTCTGTGATGTATCTTGTTGGTATAATAAATTTCTTTCTTCTTCTTCTTCTTCAAACTTAGATACCCTGTGCTATGGTAATATGGACATCACAAACATGGAAATACACCCAGACTTAGGCCATTAGTACAAATGTACGGCGGCCCTCAGTGGGAATGGAACCCACGACCTCCAGCATGGTAATCAACGCTAGACCAACGAGGCCATAGATAATTCACACTTTTCCAATTTTAAGTTCTTGTCGTATGACTTCTCATTGCATCACTAAATCTACGTCAAGACTCAAGGCAAAGCCACTTCCCTACCTGACGGTACATGTAAGGTTACGCGGGACTCAGGCCACGTGATTTATTTGCGGGTATGAGGCGTGAAGCAAATGAACTGCTCTCTCCGAGAGAAATACGAGGACCGCCGAGGTGTCTCGGGAGGATCCGGGATTAACCAATTTTTATTAGGACCACGTGGATATCAAAGGGTTTAATTTGGCTTCCGGGTTTTGGTATGAGTTCGAGGAAGGATGTGTAAACCGCTAGGGTATCTCAACTAGCGATGGGTGATTCCCGAGAATATATTTTATTTTATTCTCCGAAACGGAAATGTAGATCGAGAATATTTCCTAAACTGACAGCTATTAATTTTCATGATGAATTAAAACATTTTAAAATAAACCACAATCAACCGTGTTAAATGTAGTCCTAGTTCATAGTCCTTAGCTAAGATAACCGGTGCTGTGATATTCAGGCAAAAATATCACAAATGAGAAAAAATACGCGAACTGACATTTCACAAATTAGGTATGGTGCGTGCGGGTGCGAGCACGTTCGGTAATAACATTACGCAGTGAAACCTATTATGAATCACCTTGCTACTTTTTGCAGTCACATGTAGTATACGAGCAGATTAATAGTACCTAACATTTAGAATCCACGTACTTTGCAGTATTAACGCAGCTTTACAGTCGTGTTACAGCCGTGATAGGATAGAGGTGGCAGCGCGAATCCCTACGAAGTTTAATCTGACAAATTGAAGCCGACCTCAAGTCGTTATTCGCAAGCAGTTTGTCACCGAATGCATTAACAGCGAACGCATTAGTGTCTGCGGTCGGCTCGGAGACAACTTGGGCTAGCCGAGCCTTGGCTCGGCTTGGCTTGGCTTGCGGCAGGGAGCCGCGCCCAAATTCCTCATCTCACACAAACTGTCATTGGCGACCGGCGATTACTCAAGCTGCTAAGTGCTACTTCCCAATTGTTTTTCTCGCTCACTCTCGACGGAAAGTGTAATTTATGCGACTTCACAGTTGGACTTTGTCGTCGAAATTTGCAATCGGCGAGCATTCCCGGGCAAAACCGAACGGCTTATTTATGGCGGGCGAGTTAACTTAGCGGAAAGTTGTGCGGTGCAGTGGTCCCCAAACGTTTTTTGTTTGCAGTTGTTCCAGAGGTTTGGGACCCGTTACGCTCTCATATATCTTTGCGTCTGCCGGCTTATTTGCTTGTTTCCCAACGAAGACCAAAAAAACTGCGATAAAGTTTAAACCTAAATTAATCCCAGAAAATACAGTGACACACCTTCGGCGTCCCCGTTTCGAGAAAAAACGTCGTCGGCTAGCTCGTCTCTTACATAAACCATGAGGTTGTAGACTGGCCTGTCTTGTCTCTCCCGTTGTAGAATACTCACTAAATTCGCAATGAGCACAATGCAATAGCGTAAAACGCAAACAGGTTTGTTTTCTTAGCTTCCCCGTCAGCACCTAACGAAACGAAGGAAGGACTTTACAAAAATATCTGTCATGGGACAAATTGCGAGCGCCTTTGTATCGAGACGCTTGTTCTGGTACTGTTTGCTTTCTATTTGACAAGCCATCTGTTTTCTCGGAGAGGACAAGGCAAACAGCATCCCAGGTCCGTGATTGCTCCAAGGACGCCATGTTTGTATAATCCTGAGTGAGCTTTGCCTTTGATTAGCTGTGTCGATTTTCTATCTCTACTGAGAGGAAAGGACGCCGGAAAAACACTCGAATAAGATTAGGTTCGACAATGTCTATAGTAAACATTTCGATGGTAATGAGTCCGAGCGACGCGACGTCTATAGTTTTATTGAAAGACTACAATTTTTGTCCAATTCAAATCGTTGCAATTGTTAGAAAAATGCGACTGCCAAAAAGCCTCAAGCAAGGCCTTAATGGACTCATGATTGCAAGTGACAACGCAGTCAGCGTTGTGAAGTTCTGGGCTGCAACTGTTTAGACAATGAAAATTGTTTTGGCAAGAAGAAAAACCGGTCAAGTGCGTATCTGGCCCTGCACAGTATAGGGTTCCGTATTTTATCTGCTTTACAGAATGAACAACATCAAAGTAATTTTCAATAGAATTTGTATTATATTTTCCTTTCATAAGTTACTCGCCTATTACTCGTTAACTCGTAAAGCCTTCTTAGCCGTGATAGTTTTCCTTTTCAGTGCATTATATGTGCTTCTGCCCTGAATTTTTTCACGTTTCTACAATCAACCGTTTAGCCGGGAGAGGGGGGACGCTCTACTCTAATAAAGAATTGTGCTTTAAAGCTTAATATTACGCAAATGGATCCCTAAATCGAAAAACGGTTTTCCTACACTCACAATATTTTTAAATACCCAATCCAATATCCACACTATGATGGAGGTGAGAAAAAAAAATGCATCTCAAATTTAGGTGTAGAGAAGGTACCCTAATTTTTTTTTTCAATTTCATCCTACCGTTTTGTCGGTGTGATTAATATGTATATATATACCAAACTTCCGCTATCTAGTACTTGTCGTCTCTGTGCTAAGCCGTGGACAGACAGACAGATAGACAGACGTACAGACAGACGGACAGACATGGTGAAACTATAAGTGTTCCTTGTTGACTGCGAAACCCTAAAAATGAGTCCTTTGAATTAAACATCTCAACAGGCGGGACCAAACTTCGGATAAGTTAACTACGAGTAAGTAAGAACTTCAACGGGTAAATAAGAACTTCAACGAGAGGTTCAGCCTGCTGAGGTGTCAAATTATTTAGGCCTTGCTTTTCTAAGGTTAAGGCACTAGACATAATAAAAACTGAATTTGCACGGATATTTACTCGTATATTTTTTTCATTTTACAATTTTCCGACTTTTCGGTACTTTTGCAAGTCCCGTGGTCTCGGTAGGCTGAGGTGACAGGCGTCTTTTTGAAAGCATTAACTGTTAGTTTACTACCCTCGGCAAAAATTACAAAAAAATATTAAGTTACGTACTAAAAATATTTTGGCAAATTTTTAAATTTAAATTGACACAACAGTTATTTTATATAAACTCAAAAATATTGATTATCACCTATGGAAATTAAAATTAAATCATCGATTTACTTGAACCGATATTTTTTTTGTACTACTATCAACAATCATCATCTATTACAAAAAACTATTATCAAAGATTGAGTGCGACTGTAGGTAAACAACACAATTATTTTATAAATATCTCCACATCAGATACACGATGGTTGCTATTCTACCATCATGCATAAAAATGTATGGACACCAGACCATGCCGTCTCGCTTCAGACACAACATATCGGATCCACCCACCTCTCCATCGACATTAAAAATTATAAAGCCTAGAACGGAGGGCTGGCGAGGAGGGAACCACTGAGGGCATGTAATGACAACTTATCAAGTCCATACTCATGACTTGTCGCGTCAAGCTGCAGGGAAAGGGTCGACGATTACATACACCCTCGCTTTCGTTAAGTCCCTGATTCACACGCATGCGAGAAGTGCGTTATCCTGTATACGATCGGATTAACATCTCAACGTCACGTTCGTATGCACCATGCATGAATAAGTTCGCAAATTATCGCTCGGCCCAGAATTAGGGGGGTCCTTAGGCTCAAATTACAAAAGCGTTTACGGGAGGAAAATCTAAGGTTATATTATGTAGAGTCACGTTGTGACGGAGGCGGGCGGCCGGTAGACTGTAGAATGAATGTTTGATTTTGATACTGAATGGCACTTTCCTATTTCATTAGCAGCCTATATACGTCCCACTGTAGGGCACAGGCCTTCTCTCAGAGAGAGAGTATGGGCTTAATCACCACGCGTGCCCACCGCGGATTGGGGATTTCAAGCGCTGAGGTATGTGAATAGCTCAGACACTCAGGTTTCCTCGCGATGTTTTCCTTCACCGTTAGCGAGTGGTATTGCTACTATAACTTTGCAAATGTACTTACATAACTTAGAAAACAAAGTCATAGGTACATACCCGCACTGGGATCGAACCTTGGTCTCCCGTTTCCGAGTCCAATGTTCTACCCACTAGGCTACCACCGCTTTCCTATTTATTTTATATCAATTACTTACAAGGGAAGGTTGGACCAGGTTAATTGTAGACAGTAATAAATTTGTTTCAATTCTCTTTAAACTCCTGTTGAGGTTTGAGTAACTACCTATTAATAATTTAGCGAACAAAACCTTTGTCAGGATCGTTTGAGGACTAAATCAAAGTTTATTATTATTACTTTTCAGGTGACTTTGACGTTTCATGGTGTCAAAATGAGAACATAACTAGTCTATTTGTCCACAACATCATTTTTAAGTGTTTACCTTATGTGATGATATTGTATTTGCATATTTATTTAAAGTCATATCAACTATACCAAAATTTTGCGCTGACAGTGCCGCATAAGGTTCTTTATATATCTACCATCATGTTAAAAGTCCCCGGTTTTTTTTCCCGAAGCGATAGCATGGCGGCTTCTGCATGTGACACACAATACGTCCCTAAAACAATGAATCCGATGTATGTAAAAAGGTGGGGTGTCGCCGCGCGGTAGTTCTCATAGCGACTCAGCGAGGCGGAAGGAAGCGACACTCGAGTTTTTTCAAAATGGCGGCCTGTCAGCCGTCACTCTGGGCGCGCGAAACAAGATGGCCTCCCCGTCCAAAAGGGGTTAGTTAAGTAGTTTGGCGCGGCTTTTGCAATCGAACCGACGAGTGATAAAAGTTTTCCTTCGTCTTGAAAACTTTCTCTAACGACGGGAATTGCGTCGTCAAAGATTCCGCTGAACAGCCCGTAGACACTTCGATGCGCCATTGTGTTATCGACAAACCCCCGAAAACCCACTTGTATGGAGTGACACATAAAAGTAAGTCGACGCCCATGCGTATCTTGTTTCAAATCGTTTCACTTTGACAATCTGCGAGCATTGACGTTTGACATGGGTGACCGGCTGTTCCCTTTTCGTGTCATCTGAAGAGCTGAGTGTTGCGTCAAAACGGCTTTTTTCTCTTAAATCAAAGTGAAGTTGGCCGGGGCAGGGCAATATGGAGCAGGTCGAGCCGCGCGAAGGCACTTTCTAAAGGGACCGGGCTTCTCAGATGTCGCCGAGAGAGCCCATTCGCGCGGCCCGGCCACACCCCCCCACTTGACGCGCACATAAGCCTTTGCTTTAATTATTATGTACAGCCATTAACGCCAGTACCATCATGGCGGCGTTATTCAATTTTTAATTTCCCTCCCGCAAACACTTGGCCCCAAATGGAGCTCGACGAGTCACTTTCCACTCGTGCACCTGTCGGAGTGCCCTCTAAAGATTTTATAGTTGTTTCAACAGTGTTTTGATGTAGGTAACTTTAGTTTTGGCAGCTTCCTTATTATGACATTTTTTTGTGAGCATTTTCGTGTAGAGACTGATGGATAAAGTGATCTTAGATTCAGAACAATCTACAAATAGACATTTCAAAAGCTTTTCTATTATACCTGGACTGATACTTGTCAACTAGCTATATTTTGTCTAATCCAATGAGAGACGTAATAACGTACTCAAATAACTCAACCTTTTTGCCACTTTGAGACTCTCTGGAATATTCGACGAATTCGTGATTAATACCTAGTGCTCATTGAACACACATATCGGGTACACAAATCCACTGTGTATTCGTTACTAGCACCCGTCTCAACTAAGGCTTCTTTCCCGCCCCCATAAACACGCACCCAAAATACTTTCTAGGGCTTCGGCCCATCCAAAATGGCGACCGGATTTTAATTTGGCATCCCATATTTCCCTAATCGAATTTCCGATCGTAGGCTTACAATCGAAGGCCGAAGACACCTTAGAAAGTTGAGTGGAAGTTTTAAGTCGATCATTACCGTCGAGTGCCTCATCTCGGACTCAGCAAAGCAACAATGTCAACAGCAGCGCGCTGACCGCCACCAAACTATTAAACTTACTAATCTAACCTAAAACAACTTGCTCATTCTCAGAATTTGTTTCATTAAATTTAATTCCGAGGGTTGGGAACTCGGCGAGAAGCGAACGAGTTAAGTTCACAAGTACTCAGCAAATTAATCTTAAGGGAGTTTCGATGCTATCCCGCGTGGGCCGCGCGGGCCAAGTCGCTCGGACCATATAAATTAACAAACCCCTCGTCACTAATTAAGGAGGAGATGCTCCACGGTCCACGTCAAGTTAACGAACAAAAATTCAATTAGCTCTCGTAATGTTAGGCTATGTTGTGACTTTTTATCAAAGCTGGCTATTTATGTGCTGTTAAATAATGTGGGAGAGCAATGCTTACGAACTTTTTCACAGCTGTAAACATAATTATTTGTAGATGATATAGGCTTGCCTGGTCCGTATATCATTCCCTGAGTTGGCTTGGTCTCTTTTCAACTTTCTATGTAGAAAGTGAAAAAAGTGATGAATGTGTGGCAACAAGACGATGTTTAAATCCGCTCCGCATAAATTTGTACAATGGTATCCTGCACAAATATCGGCTGAAAGGTACCTTGCTTAACGCGAACATATTGTGCAGTTTGTTTAATAAATTGCTTTTCATTTTTCCAGGTAAGATCCATCACGTTAATATGATGCCGGGAACTCCAATTCAGATAAGTAAATACACGTCATAAGGTTAATCTATTGCAGGAAACCTTCCCGGACAGATTTTTTCAGCACAAGTAGGTACATCGAAAGTTGCTAATTAAATTCAGGAGCAGCGTGGGGGACGTCTTTTTAAATATACACAACATATGCGTCGGCGCCCAAACGCTACCGCCGAATTAAGCCAACTCGAAACTTTATAATTAACACAGTTAAATATCCATTAAAATTCGTCAAACGAGTCGCCTCCTCATTTGCATATTTTGCTACTTTGTCGGTCGAGTTTCGGGGCAGCTAAGCTGTCGGTTAATTTCCTAGGAGTCCCAGGACACCACGAGCTCTCTACTACAGCGCGATATGGAATTAAATGTTGATTAATTACGTGCATTTGAGGGCCCCACCGCGTCTCCGCTCCGAATTCAGGTGTTCTGTTTAAAGCTACTTTGCAACTACAAACTAGTTAACAGTTACTGCGCAGCTGAGCCATATTCATTACCCGGACGAGTGAGGCAAACTCTGACCGACGATTCATTACCCGACTACTTTAAATAAAACAGCAACTTTTTAATCACTACGGCTAACTAGGTAAGTAAATTCGGTTCAGCGAATCTCTGGAAGCGAATTAAAGCTACTACGGATTTTTAACTCCCACTATACAATACGGGTCGTAGAGTCCGCAGCAGTGAATTTCATCGCTTCCACGGAATGGATTGCACAAGTAGCCAATATACTTTCCACTGCAGGGCACAAGCCTTCTCTCAGAGAGAGGGTATGGGCTTAATCACCACGCGTACCCACCAGGGAAAGACGACTTCTGAAAATTCTTCTGCACAATAAAACATGTGTATAAAGGTGACCTTAATACTTATAAGTATTTTCCTCCAGCTAACAGTGCCAGAAAAGTGAACAAATAATATAGGTAACCTCTTATTTACACTGTTTTTTAATAATCAATACATACTTATGTATAATAAATGCAATGTAATCTACACTACATAATATAGAATTTCAAGCGCCAAGGCATGTGATCACCTCAGATGCTCGGGTTTCCTCACCATGTTGTCCATCACAGTTAGGGAGTGGTATTGCTACTTTTTGAAGCGGTGGTAGCGGAGCTGTAGAACGCCGGCTTCTCATTCGGGAGCTCGGGGGTTCAAAGTCAAAGTAAAAAAAATTTATTCACTATAAAAACAAAATGTTTACTTAATGAACGAATGTTCAAATTCCGGCATGTACAAATGACTTTGTTTTATAAGTTACGTAGGTACATTTGTGAAGTTATAGTAGCACAATACCACTGTAAACTCTAGTGTCTGAGGTATTTACATACCTTAGCGCTTGCTAAGTACAATGGCCCAACTATTAGGCTAACCCCCGGTTTCTCGTACACTAACAAGCTGTTAATCTACTGTTAACAGCTGTCAGTGGTTTTTTTTTTGTATGCACTTTGGTCAATTGACAGCTGTTAACAGTAGATTAACAGCGTGTTACTGTACGAGAAACTGGGGGTAAGTGCGGAGATCTTCGGTCTCACTAGAACTAGAACTGCATGCCGAATCCCGATTAGAACCTGCGACTTTTTTAATGTAAGGCCAGCGTAACCGATGCGCTACTATCACCTTTAATCAGAATGAATTATGTTAGTGCCAACAGAAGAAACTCCAGGGTGTAACACTAGGGCCACCGAGGAAAAAGGATCATATATTTATTTTTTTGTGGATCGCATTTTCAAAGAGTGGCTTTACAATCTCTCAATCTTAATGTTAGTGTCATATCAGTGGTTGTGATGACCCATGGCCGTGGACCTAAGGGAAAAAACCTAGGACTAGATATCATTCACGCCAAAAACAGCTGTTTTTGGCATAAATGCTATTTAGTCCCAGGTTCGTGATCCTCAGTTCTTTGCCGTGGGTCCCAAAAATCACTGTTAACATTCATCATCATCAGCCATTTTTACGCCCACTGCAGGACAAAGGCCTCCCTCATGGTTTTCCCTAACCATGAAGGGTGTTGCCTTAATCGCCACGCTTGGCAGGCGGGTTGGCGATCGCATTATGTGGTTGGAATCTCAGGAAGACACTGCTGCCCGTCTCCTGGTACTTTTTAATGTTATTGTCAGATTATACAGACACTTTTTGCAAATACGATTTTGTGTAAAAGAAGATTTGTTTTTTTTTTAGTTTGGTGGCATAACTCAGCCCTCTGATCCCCTTATGTCAGTGAAAATGGTATAAAAGTAGTCGTTTCCCATTGCGGCACGCGGGCGACTGGGGAAAAGCTGTCAATCAGATGCCGCTCGACAATAGAACTGATAAAATATTTACAAACTTAATTCCGAGTGGCCGTGAATCCATTACACGCCCTTTTACAAATGCGGCCCCGGAGCATTGCCTCTGTGCCGGTTAATAAGGCCTTATCGTGTTATAAGTTAGTTATTGATGTCGGGGCGTCTAGACGCGATGACTTTTCCTGGCGCGTTTCCTGTAGTTATGACCGCTGAGCCGCTGAATTATTAGTTGCTTTCCGCTTATTTACGTGGCTGTTTTCTGTGTTATTTCCTTCTGCTGCCTTTATCTTAGAACTATATTATACTAAGCACCCGAAACCGGCCTGCGTGCATGAAACGACTAACGAATGTTGATGTAGCGAAAGACCACTGTCAGGATCGTGGCAAGTGGTGGACCCTGGTCTCTGCGTACCCTTCTAGGATACAGGAATTATGTTTTTTATATTACACTAGACTAGATATATGTAGATCCTTGACGATATAGGTACCATTGTGGGTTTCACTTGAACAACACCAAGTCATGCCCCTCAATCTATCCGTAAAACCCGCAATGGATATAGGATCCTATACCTAGTTCAGTGTTACCTTAAACCTGTGGGAACAAAAGTGATTTTCTTTGCTTTCGGCGAATATTTCACCATTAAAAGTTTCGCAGCGGGCCAAGCGCGGGCACTCGCCTACTTTATCATTGATCATTGTCAGAAGATAATTGATGTTTGACAAAGTGATGTCACCGCAGGAATTAAGGAACTTGAGAAGCTTTTAAGAATAATAAACGTTCTCTTTGAGAAAACGGTGCGTCGGCGGGACCTCGCTATCGCCAATAATCGAAAGTGATTTGGGATCTCCCCCGGCCGCGGCCCTGTTTGCATAATCGATTCCGAAGTCTTTTGATTTTCGCAACAATTATGCGGCTTGTTTAATTACTCACAATTTATGCAATGAAAGAGTGCCCCAGCACCTTTCTCGGGATATCTTTCAAAAAAATCTAGAGTCCGTCGCTCAGTTTTTAACTTGGCAAAGTTAGTCAAAATGAGAAAAGTCATGGCGTACTCCTAGTGAACTTTTTGTATTTACATTTCGTTAAAGTTTTCCCATTTCTTCTTATCAAGATGACATTTCCTCTGTTATCAACTGATGCCCGACGACACTTTGATAAAGTGGTTTACCTTGAAAATTATACATTTCGGGGAACGTTTAGGGCACTTTGGTTAAATATTTCTCAACTTTTCATTTCAGTGTTTTTTTTCTCGCTGTCATTAGCTTAACTTGTACGTAACTGATAAGCTTATTTATAAAACACGATTCCTCTAAAACACTCCTCAGAGACATTTCAATTAATCTTTGGTTACTGTAAAACACTCCTCAGAGGCAGTTTAATTAATCTGTGGTTACATATTTCCCTTTACCACAGACTATTAAAACTGACGAGTATTTTAAGGAAAATTTTATAAACAAAACTGGTAGTCTGTTGGCAACATTTAGGTTACAAATCTAGGGATTGAGTTTTAACCTATTTCTTACCGTCAAATCAATGCATTTGTAACTTTGCAAGTGTCACAAAGCTCGGCTTATATTCTGTTAAAACGTTGCAGTACCTAAAATTACATCTGCATGATCGCGACGATTTCATTTCATTGTACCAATCTTCAAGGCGTCAATGGTATGAAGAAACTCGTCACGTGACCCGACCATGTATCTGCAGTTGTACTACAATGCACTAACAGAATTGAGGCCCAGGTCTGATCATGAAGCCGTGATTAAATAGAGGAATTCTTCAATTCTCTCTATACTACGCCACCTACCCCTATCCTGCCAATATTAGTTGTTAAACTTTTACAGCAATAATAAATAGTTCAGGGGTGATTTTTTAGAAGGCTCTTCTCTAAGTAACTTAAAAGATTTATGAATCTAGCCTATATACGTCCCACAGCAGGGCATAGGCCTTCTCTCAGAGGACGTACGGACTTAATTACCACACGTGTCCACCGCGAATTGGCCATTTCAAGCGCTGAGGTATCACAAATTTACGTAACTTAGAACTCAAAGTCATTGCGGAATTCAAATCTACAAGTTCTACCGCTACGCTACCACCACACTAACAAGTACAAAACAAGTTTTTCAGATATTTTTTTTCTTACTAAAATTCATTATTCTTGGTCATCGCCTAGTACAATACAAAGTAGATTTTCGTGGTAAAACCTATAATGTACTCACGTTGACCTATAATTAAGAGAAAATATTTAAAAAAAAACATATCATATTTATTAAGGAACGCCAACGCTGGCAAGAGCTGGATGAGAATAGCCGAGGACCGTGCTCAGTGGCGTGCTATAGGAGGGGCCTATGTCTAGCAGTGGACAAGCATAGGCTGATGATGATGCCAAAATGTAATCAAACATATTTTATGATCTAGTAATACTAATATACATCATCATCATCATAATCAGCCGGTGTCAATCCACTGCTGGACGTAGGCCTCTCCCAAGACACGCCACTGAGCCTAGTATACGTCAGTATACAACATACCTTAACGACCTTAACAACTCTTCATCACTAGAACCCCCACATGAAAACAACGCGTCCAATTTCTATTTAGCGCTCGGATTTCGGTCACATTTAAGAGCGCCTATCAAAGCGAAATCTCTAATGGTAAACAAGGGAACTGAGACGAATTTTAAAGGGCTATTTTCAATTTCCCCGTAAGCCCACGTAAAGCCACCCTAAGGCCCGCGAAGCCGTCGCCCCCAAATCTTGAAGTTCGGCCTTTGAGAGCAAATGTCTCGCTATCAGCTCGCCTCAGAGTAAATAACGAGTTGAAAAATGACAGTAATAACTATTGGGGATAATGAGTGGGGCGGCTATGCCCTCAGGAATACATGAGGGTAGCGCCAAATGTTGCACTGCTGTCGAGGCCCTGCGGGGTGCGCCCGGGCAGCGGCCGCAAGGTAAACAAAAGATGGTGACTTTTTACCCGACTACGGTGGAGCCAAAAAGAAGGGTTATGATAATTATTAGGAGTGTGTGTATGTATATAATAGTAGTTACGTAAGTTCCATCGTAGCGCCTGAACTACTCAGTTGTATACCTTCCTCAGGGAAGAGACCCGTGCCCCTTGGTGGGGACATAATGGGTTGATGATGAAGATGATTTTTGGAAATTATTATTATATCAACGTTTAAAAATTCTAATTCTTATATAAACGCTTATTTTTGTTATCACATCAAAGACTTAATCGGAAACGTTCAAAATAAAATAAAAAAGTTACAACTAACCCACCTACTACCATGAACTCTGTTGAAACACCTATAATAGGTAACAAGTTAGGTCCTGATTGTTATCATCATTTTATTGAGTAACACAAGTCTTTGTATAGGTTAGGATTTCTGTTTATTTAATTCTATTTAAGTCTTGAAGAGGTTTTACATTAATTACGTTAGCGTATCAAAAGACTGTTTACTCAAGGAGAAGATTATACGAATCCCTGATAACTTGTTTCTTACACTAATAAGAAAGAAGTTAAAATAATTTGTGTCTTATTAGTGTTGTCGGGTTAATTTTTTTTAATTATTTGGAAATCATTAGTAATATAGATTGACTTCTGAATCTTTCCTTTATTCCGTGCCAGACATGTAAGTTAACAATCTTTCATGCAAAGAATTTTATTCTTTAAATATACCCATAGTGAGGAGATGGAAAATTAGAAGAACCTTTGTCTTGAATCGGTGAGATGAAACTGACCCCTCCGGCCGTTTTTGTAGCTGTGGGTTGCAACCAGTTGCGAATTAAGAATTTTATTATTTCTTTGTTCACAATCAGCTCCGAATCTCGGGAACTTTTTCCTTGACCGCAACTTCGCAAGTGTAGTAGATAAGATCATGAATAAAAAAATATGCAATTAAAACAAAAAATCGCTAAAATATTTTACTTAAGACCGAAATAAAAAGTCAAGAACAAGAAACAAATAAAAATAGTATTTTTCCTCCTTACCTTCAAAATGAAATAAACTAAAATATGTCATTTTCCGTAGGGTCTTCACCATCCTTCTTTGCCTTCATTCACATTGCATATGGGCAAATAATTTGTATGCAGTGACTCCCACTATTTAGAGTGTCAACAAACACATAATTAAGATTTCAAATAAGGAAAAGAAATCTTTTGTTGCAACCTGTTGCGAAATTGGATCATCAGAATACCTAGTTGCGGTTAAAGAAAAAGTTCCCTTGATTCGCAACCGGTTGCAAACAAACAATAAAAATTTCTTAATTCACAACTGGTTGCAAACCACAGTTTCGAAAACGGCCGGAGGGAAATGGACATTATTTATAGGAATGTCCTATGAGTGCCATCGGGCCCTTACAACTGAACCTACGCCAGTAAACCCAACACAACTATTTTTTCACATCATCATCATCATCATCAGCCGCCCGCTGCAGGACACAGGCCTCCTCCGTTAGTTCACATGTGTATTTTAAATTGGCGCAAAAATTACTTTTTTACTTTACTTTAATTTTTACACTACATGTAAAAAAAATTTAAATTTAAACAATTAGAGAAATACATTATTAGTCCATCTGGTTGTGTTGTATTTAAATAATTGTATCTCAGCCGTAATAGAATCAGTTACGATTTTTAAATTTTTTGAACAATTTTTCTACTAATTCTTTTTTATATATTTTTTTTATACAAACGTGAAACTGGGAACTATTTTATAGCAAACTAATTATTACTTGTCTACAAAACATTAGCTATTTTTATTATGTATTCTTATTTTACTAAAAATTACTATTTGTGTACAACAAATAATAAAGGCCGGTGAAGTGTGAGTCGGACTCTCCCTCTAAGGATACTGAACTGAAAGAAAAAAAAGATTTTTTTAGGTATTGTAAATAGAAATACTCTAAAAAGATAAACCAATATATAAGATATTATATAAGATATCGTTAAACCAATATATAAGATATTTGATATATTGGTTTAACGGTTTCGGTATTGATTAAGACTTCCGGACGAGGTTGAAACCAATCGGTTATCCCGACGTTAATAAAAGTAAATGAAACCCACAGATATATCTATATCTGTGATGAAACCGTTAAACAAATATATAAAATATGCAGTGCTTACGAAAGTTTAAGTTAGATAGAGGTAGAGAAAATTTCATTATTATACGTTTATTTACATTTATTTTATTTTCATTACACTTTATTATTATTATTTCGTTATTTTATTATCATATACTGGAACGGAACTCTCTGAGCACGAAACAAATCGCACTTGGCCGTTCTTTCAAAAATATTTGGCAGATGTTTATTTACATCCAGCGAAAGCTATCTGCAATGGAGTAAGTATAAAATATTTCCGTCGTAAGATTGCCTATTCCCAGCGAAAATAAATACTAAATGCGTTGTGTAATTACGTCCATGACAAAAACGTTCAGCATCTCATTGCCCCTAAATGAGGTGCTCAACATGCACAGTTGTCAAAGATGACAGTAATTCCGACAAAGCAACGTTAACAGGGCAGCTCATTTCCACGTGTTCTCCCCAATGCGTTTGAGCGCCATCAGGCGCGCGGGGATTACGCCAATTTTAAATTCGCGCCGGAAAAAAACATGGCGGGCGATTTCAGGCGGGAATTTATCAAAACACCCGCCATCTTTAACATTAGTGGCGTCTCAGATTTCAGCTGAGAGCGTCGTGTAGGAAGTAATGACGTCATCACCATGTAATATCTGCGAGATCTTATAATGGCATCTCTTGACATTATAAAAGTCACCATGATCCAACATTGTGCCTTGAAATGCGATATCATTGTGGTCGGTCACGGTTTGATAAGCAATTTTTGTCGCATAAAATCTGGGCATTAGTTAAAAAGCAGTCTATTAATAACCAAACTAGTTATTTAAATTGAATGAAATTAAAGTATTCTATACTTAAGTACTTTCTTTTATTTATTTAATAACATTTTACTATTATAAGTACTCGCAATGGGCAGTACGGGCATTGTACTATAAAAATATATATTTTTTTATTATTTTTCGAGAAAATAGGTAATTTTGAGAGCCTGGGCTGAATACTTCGATTTGGGCTGCTTTAATTAATTTTTAAAGCGAAAAAACAAGAACCGGATTCTACGAAACCGGAAGTACGTCATGCACGAAAGTACGTCATCAACTGAGATCCCACGAGCTGTCAGTTTCTAGTAATAACATGGCTCGATACAAGAACTCTTTAAATAAACAAAACTAAAAAGACTCCTTGTGCAAACGGATTACCCAGATGTCCACAATCTCGGCGGTTTTTTTTTTAATATTAAAGGTACTTTCATTCACGTGTGAAACGAATGTTAAAAGGTCGAATTAGTCACACACTTATTCACAAAAATACTAGAAATCAATGAATATTGGTAATGGTAATTTGTTAGTAATTTATTTCCCAAAGAACTTTAATATTACTACCCCTTCCTCTATCCACATCACCCATGGTTAGCTGGAAGAAAATACTTTTAAGTATTACGCTCGCCTTTGTGCAGATTTATCTCTTGTGCAATAAAGCATTTTCAAATCAAATCAAATATTATTAATTTATAATTGTAGCACTATATTCACTGACTTTATACCTTTAAAATGAAATATTATTTGTAACTGTTGTCAATATTTAGGACAATGCCCGTTACAAACAATCATGTGCTTTGTTCACAGTAAAAAAGGCCATGCAACAATCCCTCAAACCATGACTCACGGTATTAAGTCCACTTCTGATAGCCAAGGTATATGCGAGCTTTTCTCTACCTATTTTGGTTCGGTCTATGAAGCTCCGTCGCTACATTCAGATGAAAGGGTTCTACCCGATATCGGCAACAATGTTCTATCAAATATCCATCTCGATACAGACACGATTTTGAAAAAAATCCAACAGCTCGATGTAAATAAAGGACCGGGCCCCGATGACTTGCCTCCAATATTTATAAAGTCGTGTAGTGAAGAGCTTAGTGTACCCTTAAGTATAATTTTTAATAAATCATTGTACTCTGGCGTTTTTCCTACAATATGGAAGCGAGCACACATCATACCCATTCACAAATCGGGAAACAAATCCTGTGTTGAAAACTATCGACCAATTAGTATTCTCTCCTGTTTGGGTAAGATATTTGAGTCCTTGGTTTATGGTTATATCTACAATCACACAAAATGTTACATATCCGGCGTGCAGCATGGCTTCGTCGGAGGCAGGTCTACAGTGAGCAACTTGCTCGAATATAAGAATTACCTTTGTAAAAGCTTTGCAACGGGGGGACAAGTTGACAGCATCTATACTGACTTTAGCAAGGCCTTTGATAAGGTCAATCATATCCTCCTTTGCGCCAAAGTGGCCACTTTCGGAATTCATGGAGATTTATATCGGTGGATAAAATCCTATCTTCAGCAGAGGTCACAGCTCGTTGTGGTCAAGGGGTTTGCATCCTTGCCTATTCCGGTTTTGTCTGGGGTGCCCCAGAGCTCGCATTTAGGGCCCTTACTCTTTGTCCTTTTTTTGAACGACCTGGTAGACCGAATCTCTAACCCTTGTCTTTTGTACGCCGATGACCTTAAGGTGTTTTCCTGTGTGCAAGATTTGAGCGATTGCCAGTCATTACAAAACGACCTCGATCAAATTTCCCAGTGGTGTTCAATAAATCAGATGTACCTAAACGTCGAAAAATGCTTTGTTATAACTTTCACAAGAAAACATCAACGACTTCTACATAACTACAAAATTTCCGAACATATACTGGAACGTAAGTCGATTGTGAAGGACCTGGGCATATACTTTGACGAACAGCTATCGTTTAGAGCTCATTACCAGCACATAACCAGCAAGGCTAATAGGCTCCTAGGTTTTGTGGTCAGAACATCCAAGGGATTTAAGAAGCCTCGCAGTCTTCTCCTTCTCTACTACAGCTTGGTAAGAAGCGTGCTGGAGTACGGTTGTCAGGTTTGGTCTCCTCACTACGCGGTTCACATTAACAGTATTGAGAGTTTGCAGAGGAGATGCTTGAAGGTACTATCGTACCGATGTAAATTCGGACGCTCACTCTCTAACTATGCAGACAGATTAGCCAAATTTGGCGTCGTGCCGTTGGAAATCCGGCGTAAACAGCTAGACCTAATATATCTGCACAAAATCCTACATGGTCGCGTGAATTCCGAGTCTTTACTGTCCGAGCTGACAATAAATATTCGGTGCAAATCTCGATCTTACAGGCCTTTCTTTTTAAATGTTTTTAAAAATAACACATCATACTACAATCCGATAGTGAGAATGTGTAGACTCTACAACGAAGTTGTGGCCACTAGCTCGGAAGTCGATATCTTCAACGCGCATTATGCTAAATTTAGGAGATGCTCAGCCAAAATCCTGACTTCATCGAGTTGTATGGTTTTATAAAAAATGCTTATCCCTAAATTTACTTTTTTCAGATACTCAAATTCACATGTGGCAATGTTGTGTGTGCATGCTTTAGACCACAACTTAGTACTCATGTCATATTATTACTTTTATATCGTGTAATGGTTGTGATCTGTTTTGTACACCAAATAAAATAAAATAAAAAAAAAATAAAATAAAAATACTTACCTTAGTAGAAAATGTCCGAAAAACAGTAGGTGGAACGAAGTTTTTCTATCAACCCCACCCCTTGCTTTGAATACAGTTAACAGGACAGAATGTAAGCTCCCAAGTACATACAGAATGCTGAAAGCGAAATATTCATCTCGAATTCCAACTTTATGCTTATAGCAGGAAGAAGGAGTGAGAAAAATCCTTCGACACAGTACTCGTCCGTGCAACCATTTAGATGCATTCTTTTTCTTTCTCCATTTTAATTTTTATTATCGTCTGCTTGCTTATTACGAGGCACTTGGCGTGTTATTATATAATCGCGTAGCACAGAAAAGTTCCAAAGCTGTCAAGTTTTAATATTTTTTAATGGTCCATCTACATCACACTATCTACATTAAAGACTATCTGGGCCTCGATTCTGTTAGTGCATTGTAGTATAACGACAAGTACACTGTCGGGTCACGTGACGTGTTTTTTCGTACCATTGACGCCTAGAAGGTTGGATAGGTGTGCCCGCGTAGACTTAAAGCAGCCATGAAATGAAAACCGCCATGTTCATGCAGTTGTCATGTTACTACAATGCATTAACAGAATCTAGGCCCTGGTAGCTATCTGGTATCCGGAGCTAGACTCCTATTTGCTATCGAATTATAGTAGCCTTAATATTATACGACGTGGTACTTGCTGCTTACGAATAAAGAGCATCCTTTAACAATAATTAATGCCAGTTGGCCAAAAAATTGTTGGCAGCTGTTAACGGTAGATTCATAGGTTAGCTGGACAAGATTCTCTAATATATATCAAATGATAATACAAATTAGTTCTGGCCAGTTTAATTTTTTTATGAAAATAAATTCAACTTTGCGTTATCTCAACACGTTGGATAAGGGTATTTTAAATTGGTATTGTAGCGTTTACACGGTCTCGGCCCGGTCTAATGTGATAAGATCTTTACAGTTCTCTCTCTCTCTCTCTCGCCTATGAGACAGCCTCATCTGTTGGAAAATACTTGTAAGAATGTCTCCTCATATGAAAATGGAACTCCCGGCATTGTATTTGTGTAGTGTGACAACTACAGTACGGGCGTGAGCTACAAAGTTGCATTTCCTGTAACACAGATAGTAGTGCAAAATAGAATAAAGAAGCGTTTTGTATAGTGTTGAATGTCCGGAACCCAGAACAAAGTAGGTAACTGAAATAATTTATTTTTAGAGTGCCGACGGGATCCTATTACTATGCATACAAGATTGTCTATGAAATAATAAAAAATAATGAAATAAAAAATTAAATCCGACTTCAAAACACTACAGCAGTAAAAACTTAGAAATAATTAAAAAAAAACCTTTCAATTAGAAGTATGTATACATGTAGGTATTGTAGAAGTAAAATTTGGAGTCGGTGCCCAAAATATATGTGCTGGTCATAAAACTGGGCACCGACTACAAATTCGAATTGATAACCTCCTCCTTTTTTGAAGTCTGTTAAAAATGCAAACATTCAAAAAAATAAGATGATCTCCATAAAATAAATATGATTTTTTGACTTTTTATTGTTTTTGCTATGTAGCAAATATATTAATACATACTAATACAAGTATGAAACTTGGATTCTTAATGAAAGCCAAGTAAATAAGTACGTAACATCTGTATTATCGTAATATTTAAGGTGTTACGGAACTCTTGGTGCGGGAGTCCAACTCGCATTTGGGCAGTTTTTTTCTTAACTCTTAAACGTAAGCTGTAAATTTTATGCTACACTGCAATTTGGAAAAAGAAGCGTCTAACTAATCATCCGCTTGAGGTTATATTTCACAGGTTAAAGTTTGACTAACACAGATGCAATACCAAATATGACAGCCACTCCTGACTATCGCCAAGCTAAAGGCACATCGATCTGGCAATTTGTCTAACCACCCTTCGGACTGTCAGACGAACATATTATCAAATATCATTGGAAATTAATCAGGCTATTCTCTCTAGCCGTGGGGCGCTTCGCAACTTTAGTATTGCCTATTGGTTATGCATACCTTTGTAAGGGATCAAAGCGTAGAATTACCAAGTTGCATTTACTTCAAATGAGAATCTTCTGATTACACAATATTGTGTAAGTTCGATAGATACCGCATGCAGCAGTCTAAACAACAGAATTAAACATACAGAGCCGCGTTTCGTAAAACTATTTTAACTACAGTCCGTAGTTTATTATGATAAGGCTATGTAGGCCTATTAACGCAATAGAATTCTTATTCCTCAATCTGACGGTTAATTGGCTATACTGTACATAGAATTTTCATAGTAAATCATGAATTGTAGTCTTATGAAAGGGGACCAGAAATCGAAACTTTAGGTCGACTGTATAAGGCCCGGTTTCTGAATTGAAAATTACACTAAGTAACGAATTCAGCAACGTTCTGACACGCTCTTTTCGAAGGAATTCGAAGAGATAACATTACAGTTAACTATTTACTTAGCAAAATTCTCAATTCAGAAACTGGCCCCAAGAGTCAGAGGACAAAAGTTAAGTTAACCTCACGCTCGGCATTTAGACGGCTTACAGCCGCTAGACGGATCATTTTGTATCAGCCCCTCTTTGTCGTATTAATATAATCGCGGGGAAGCTTTATTTTATACTCTCCCCAAGACAGCAGATGTATGACAGTTATAAGTCAACGGAATTAATCCCTATCACTTGACAATAAAACGGAAGTAACATCTCAAGAAGTTAATAGAAATGTATTATTGTCTCGAGGGAGTATGTCGCGATGAATATTAAGTGCAACGCGCTCCTCCTGTTTAGCCTTTGCCAAGTCGTCTTGAGATTACTTTCGTTTGGAAAGACCTCTTTCAAACATGTGTTTTTCGGAAAATAGATTAATAACGCAATCAAAAAAAGGTATGACACGTTAAGAAGGGTTATCCTTGGAGATATTCCCAAGTAATCCAGTCCAAATTTCATCAAGGGCAACTCCAACCAAATAATTTTCCGCTATGGCGCCTCCTTATTGGCGGCTGCACCGCGGCGCACATTTCAAACAAATTGAAAATCAATTCTACGAGGGCCCAGGCGACGTGCGGGAGAAACAGACCTGTTAGCAACCCAGAGGGTAGAAATAGTAAAATACATCACCTTAAAGCGAGTAGGGAAGATTCATATCTGACAGGAAATTCGACTCGCGTCCCGCCTCGAAGTGGATTTTTTAGGAAACGAACCCAACTCCTTTCACTTTTCCATAAGGACTTCTGATTCATGAGTTTTATCAAGCATGAAATGTGTTCAGCATTGAATGTAAACGTCTTGTCCTCCGACCAAGATGAATGGCAACAGCAACGAATATTTATTTTACAGCGCGCACCTGTCATTGCCTCCAACTCAATGATGTATGAATCGATGCAGTGTTTAAAGCAACAGAACAAGCCTTACTCTTTTGCCACCCTCTTAAAATTAAATTTACTCGGACCTGGCAGTCTCTTTTCCTCGTACTTCATAAAAGTTCTCGAGTAAATAAAAATATCTTCCGAGACGAGAAAATTTATGAAACTTAAATTGGTAGAAGTGAATAACACGGCCGGGAGATACTCTCACAACTCAATTTTCCGCATAAAAATTGGTATTCTTTTATACTTGCCCGTTTGATTCGCGCACCCTGCCGCGCCGCCACGATACAGCGATTATTTTTACATTCGAAAAGCCATCAAAAGTTACAATTGAAAAGTTAAAGTATGCTGGGTGGTACGCTAAGCCTCCCCCTCTCGGCTACAAATGAGATTGGTGTAGAAGAAATATTCTTTTGTGTACACACCCGCTCGGTGCAGTCCTCCTGTAGGCTTAATTACGTCTGAGACCTTTTTATGGGCTGCGACTCGCGAATTGGGAATTGTGTGCATTTTGTATAGGATCCAATGAATGGATACAAATGGTGTCGTGAGTTCTTTGCTCGCACAATTAATATTTCATGCTCTCGTTATTTCTGTCGTGAAAAATTAAATAAGGAAAACGCCGATAAATGCCTCGCGCCCGAGACATTCATTCGTATTGAATACTTTATTTCGCCGTTAAAGTTGGCTGCATGTGTGAATTCTATTTCCTGGCTCTCCGACTGCATAGCTCGGAACAACATCTAAAATCGATAGACACACTCAACTAAGAACAACTTATCTCGTTCCGCGCTGCATTCCAAAGCAATTTTATTAAACTTTCTTCTACCCGAGCTAATGTTAAAGTCCCACCCCATGTTCCGCTGCAACCTTCCTAAATTCTTTTCTCAACATTTTTTTCTCTCTACAAAAACAAATTACCTTGTTCCCCTACAAGCGCACCTTTAAGGCAGAAAGTGACGCCCTGAATAATTAATACAAGGTGGGTTAAAATCGTCTTGGTGTCAACTTTACTAGGGCCATTCTGTTTTTAAATTATTTTACGGATTTTATAACGATTTATAATGAGCAGCGGTGGTAGACTAGTGGGTAGAACATCGGTCTCGGAAGCGAGAGACCCAAGTTCGATTCCCAGTGTAGGCATGTACATATGACTTTGTTTTGTAAGTTATGTGCATTTGTGAAGTTATAGTAGCAATACCACTCGCTAACTGTTAAGGAAAACATCGTGAGGAAACCTGAGTGTCTGAGCTATTCACACACCTCAGCGTTTGAAATCGCCAATCCGCGGTGGGCACGCGTGGTGATTAAGCCCATACTCTCTCCCTGAGAGAAGGCCTGTGCCCTACGGTGGGACGTATGTAGGCTGCTTATGATAATGATTTAACACAGAGTTAAATAAACAAAATAATGGCAAAATTTACGTACGATACATTTAAATTTTTTAGACCAATATTTTTACAGTCCAGTTAGATTTTATTCATTAAATAAATACAAAGTCCAGCTAACTTGAAGTCAAGATACATTTTATTGTCCGCCTGCTTTTCTACGGACGCGTTTATTTGTGGATAAGAAACGGCGAAGAAAATCCATGGATCATTTTACCAAAACATTTAAAATTTCCGGGAGCACAATTCATGTGAAAAAACCACGTTATAAATTTTTACTCAGCCACTTTATTTACAAAACACTTAGGTATTAATTTCTCATCTTACGTTCGGTGACTTCTGAAGTTCTGATATACTTATACTAAGGTTTAAAAAATCGTTTAATTTGTTGATACGTGTTAAGCATGAACAGTCGATAGCATATTAATCTTCAGATACGTGAACTTTAATCAGTTATGTTAAGATTCACTTTGCAAAATGTAAATGTTGACCAGCTGTTAACTGTACATCAGAAACTTAGATAGATAGATAGAGAAAATTTTACTGTACATAAAAAAGGTAATATTGACTGAGTAAATATTGAAATATTTACTTAGTACGAGTATGTATTGTGTGTACTATAGGTGTTTTATGATATTTATTGACGACCTCGTGGCGCAGCGGTAGTGCATCTGCATACCATGCGGGAGGTCCCGGGTTCGAATCCCGGCTGGGGACAAAAAAAAACCCAGGTATTGGATGTTTACATGTTTGTGATGTCGTTGTTTCTGGTTCCCACACACAGGGTATCCTACTGTGGGGCCAGAAGCAATGTATGTGCCTGTATGTAAATGTTAATGTTAATGTGTTAATAGTACCTAGTCTTAATAATTTTCCCAATAAATATCTCCCGGCACTACCCCATCCATTATCTCCATCACCAAAGGTTAGCTGGAAGAAAATGCTTCTTAGTATTAAGCTCGCCTATGTACAAATGCTTTATTGTGCAATAAAGGATTTTCAATCAATCAATCAATGTTAAAGGGTATGTAGCTGATATTTTTTCGCGATTTCAAATCTTATCCCATAGTTGTTCCTATTGACGAGCAGAACCGCCCATTTTCGGATTAATCGAAAATTTTGTTACATTTCGTAATAACTAAAATTTGGCAACAATCACAAACTTTAGAGATGGATTTGGAATGGATACTGCTACAAAAAGTAGAATGGCCCACTCCGACTTTTCAAGAATTCGACGCCATCAAAAGTGCGGTGTAACAGCGCAGCTTTGCTTTTATCTCACCGAGAGGGGATGTTTATTTAATTTTCTTTTATTGACATTGACAATGATTTAGAAAAACTTCTTCTCGAGGCGTCAGTGTTGTTTTTAAGTTGCCCGTGCGGCGTTTGATCCTGATTGACAAATTCATCCTGCACGTCGCACGCGAGGCGGGGCGGGAAGTTTCACTGCTTTAGAATACGTAAGCCTTAAGAAAAACAGTTTTTGACAGCATGGGGTGAATCGCATCATCGGCAATGTACTCCGAGTGCATGTTTTTGGGGTCCGTGTTTGAGGCGTAAACAGTATAATAGTTTACTCGTATTGAAAACATTGTAACCGTGTATACTAACTTTATATTTTACCCATAAAAAATGGAATGATACTTTGTTCGCTTTCGCTGTCACTGTCATTTATATCAATGGGAGATCAGACGAGGAGTGTGCCTAATAAAAATCTATTACGAAGACGACTATCGATTAGGAATGCGCTGCATATGTCTGCGCGTGTTTTTTTTATTATTTTAACGTAAGCAGTGCCCTTTAAATCCCGACAATAATTTCCCCCGAGGCCCGCGGCTGGCCTTTGACGGGGGTGGCATGGACAGCGCGGGGCGACTTCACTACGCTAGTCCAAGGCACCCCGACATCCCCCGATCAAGGGTCACTCCAAGCCATTTATTGTTCCTTGACGTTTATGGTCACCGAAAGGGCACGGAAAGGTTAAAATTTCTCGGCTGGACCCTGAGGTAACTTCGTAACAATTAATATTGAATAAAGGCCCCTGTTAGCGGCTTACGAAGTTCCACATTGATAACAATGTTAAGGCAATTAATTATAAAGGTCTTTGAGAGTCTGAAACTTTGCACAAATGTTGGGTGTCGGATAAAGCCGGGCAAGTGCGACAAAGAATGCCGTAATGATACAAAAGAATGGTATTTGCATATTTTTCGCTTGTAAAGGATGCAAATTGAAGCGCCACAAGCTCAAGGCACTTTATAGTGGAACACAAAGGTATCTCGTCCCCTATGATGCGGCGGTATACCATGCGCGCAAGGTATACGCGCGGTACAGTCTATCAACCCCGACTGCAGATGTGCCGCTGGGAATATTTACAACTCACAGCAATCTAATTATACTATTCCTAGTAATCATGAATGTACCAAGAAAGAAGCAGAAATATGTGGCATGCCCTCGGGGAGGCCCAAGTCCAGCAGTGCACGAGTACAAGTATTTGTGCATAAATAATTAATAATAATAATAATTTTTCAAAACTGCCATGTTATTATTTGTGCTTCAAATCCGAGCACAGATTGTCATCTAGGTATTTAAATACACTGGGAACATTAAAAATATCCTCAAAAATCCCGGAAACGACACGTTAGTAACCCTGACATTAGTAGTTAAATAAACTGATGTCTCTCTCTCTATGTATATCTCTTCCTTCTTCTCCCTACCTAGCTTTCGTCCTATATAGTGGCAGGATCAGCTTTCCTTGTCTATCCTCCGCACAAATAATTTTCATCATCATTTCCTTTATTTCGCGTCATTATCTTCTGTTCAACAAGGAGCTCTTCTTGTACTCTACGCTGTTCTTCTCCAAATCTTTCCTGATGCCATTCTCAATACATTAATTCCAAACACATACCGTTAGTAAGATTAATTTGACCGTATCTCCCATTATTTGCTGTTAAAAAATACGCACAGACCGATTTGAATGGGGCTTTCACTGGTAAACAGCTTAGCTTACATCTTAAGTAACTGAAATAAATTAGATATCTATACTATAAAATGCACAAAGCAACTGAATTTATAAAATAAGTTAGTTTTTTTAAAATTAGAAATCCACTAGATCGTAGCCGCGGCGTAGTATATTTCTATAGCAAAAAATATCATAACCGGAAAAGGCAAACCTTTAACTGTACAAATGTAGATAAGTCGGGAGTTGAGTGACTACCTCTTCCTTGTCGTTTATTCGTGAGACTGTAAGTTTCCGTGCTCAAGTCAATATCTCGGGTTGTATGAAATGCAAATACAATTTTAAAAGTTTACATATTTTCCACCCGAGACGGAAAACCTCGCGCCTACGGAACGGAGCATAGACACTTTTTTGCTCTGGTATGTACTTTATTTTACTAGGGTTCCGTACCCTAAGAGTATCAACGGGACTTTGTCTACGACGTCTAACTGTCCGTCTGTCAGGCTTTCGCTCTTAAACAGTAAAAGGTAGCTAGTTAAAATTTTCACAGGATATGTTTTATTGTGGTAGATTGCCTAAAAATAATAAAAACAAAAATTAAGGCAGGTTCACATTAATGAAATATGTTTTTCAAGGTTTTCTTGTTTCTGCTTTGGTATCATTATAATGTAGTGCACAGCTGTCTCTACAGTATTTTTATGTACCCTCTATTTTTATGTACCCATGTTGGGTGTTCCACTGCAGGGCAAAGGCATTTTAGAACAAGAACTCTGAGTTGTACTCCCGCTAATGGTCTATGTATAAAAGAAAACACATTTTTGCTAAGTAAGACGATATTCTGTACGGAACCCTCGTACATAATACGTTTTTCATCTCAAATCCTATACTGCAGAGGTATTTTATCATCCCGAAGCTTTAAAGCCTCTCCTGCTCCTCCGTAGAAGTTAAAGCTCCGCCAAAAAATATCATCAGTAATTTAATAAGTGTCACCTCAAGTTACCCCGTTGACATCTCGGCGGCCATTACTTTAAACAACTTTACTACCAAGACATTTGAAAGACGAAATTATCAAATTTCTTTGGATAAACTAGTCTTCAAGGGCTTACGGGTGACCCTCAAGTTTTCTATCTGAAAACTTCATTAAAAAACTAAATTTTTACAAATCAGGCGTGTTATCTACTCGCTTCACTTGCTAATTCAGTTTATCTCTTAGAGTATAATCAAAGGTTTATTTACAGTCCGAATAGTCGTTTAGGGAACGAAAAATCTTAAAATACATTGCGTAAAATCACGCCTTTATCCCGGAGAAATAGGCATAGATTAGGGTTTGCCACTTGCCACGATCTTGACAAACCGCTTTATCAACATTCACCAGTCACCGCATACACGCCAGTTTTGGTACATTTAAAAAGTGACTCGAAAAATTTTGAAATTGCGGAAGATATTTTTTATCACACCTGCTCTGAAAATACATACTAATTATACCAATTAGAGGGAAGAAACGCCTTTATCCCGCCCTTCAAATCCTTTCATCCCAAGGTATGGAAGTTTGTATGAAAATCCTTCCGACCCAAGGGTGGGAAGTATGTATGAAATTCCATTACATACCCGGTTTTTTTTTTTATTTGTCAGCAGTCATACTGCAAAGAGACTTTAACTATCTACTAATTAAATTTCAAGTAAATTGTTACTGGCCACATTCAGTTTTTTTTTTTTACCAGTTACCAACCTCCTTGGTGCATACAGAAAATTAAAAACGAAATTATTTTTGTATATAAAACGCGCGGAATCACGGAAGAAGTGGCTGCATGACCTTATGATCTTAGCCTACTCCAGAAACGGGCGAATAAAAAAAGGAAAAGCCCGCGCATTTTCGCAAAAACTTCGATTGATTTAGCATTTATCTTTGTGTTTTTTGTAAACATTTCTATGCATTTATGTCTATAATTTTCCTCGTAGGTGTAATAAAAAGCACTATAAATACCTCAGGATAAAGTACAGTTCCATTCCTCAAATGGTTTGCGCCCCTCGCAAGCTCGTGGCGCAAATGCCATAATCTCGGTATGGAACTGTCACTTTCTTCCCTCTGAAGTAATGTACTATTTTGTGAAGAATCCCGAGTGTACGAGGCGTCCACATGCCTTAGCGCTTTAAATTGCTGTGGACACACGTGGTGAATAAGCCCTCACTCTCTCTCTAACAGTAGGTCTGAGCCCTGTAGTGGCACGAATTATAATAATAGGTTCCTTATGTATTTGATGGTCTAGGCCATCAAAATATTCAATACGCCCTATCAGCTTCGCTCGCTTTGTTCGCTTTTCAAGCATATCTACAGGCGGATTAAAATATGATACGAGCGTGGTTGAAACATAAATTTTTCAACTACTCTATTAGCCCTTATGAATTAATGAGCGAAAATCGATAGGGCTTTGACAACTAACGACTTAATTTACGTAAAATTATTACTAGTTTTAAGCGATACTTACGTATTATTTAACATTCCTTGAAAGTCAAACACAAACCCACGATGACAAACCCAGTGGAACGAGTGAACTAATGCACAGTTGTTCAAAATAGTGATATTAGCCCGGGAATGGCTGTCTCATTGACAATGTAGTCTACTAACAATAATCGAAATCCTATCAATGGTATATAAATGGAGAAACTTAAGTCAGCATCTCGCGAAATGCAATCTCCTTTACGCGAGGTGCCAATTTAATTCGCACCGGTAAATAATTTGATCGATGATTAATTTGATGGTCGGACGGTATGATCATGTCGTCATGGATACGAATGGCGAGAGACCACTAAAGATAGCATGATGGGGACTTTTCCCCATAGGCCTTTGCCTATACCCAGTAGCGGGCAGATGTGGGCCGATAATGATGTTAAAAATTGATTGACATTCCAATGCGATTTTTTAATTGAATATGAAATTGTGTCAACAGCTATTACCGTGCTAATTGAGTGATCTATTGACAACTGTGCGTTTAGTAGACTCTAGGCCCTGGTATGTATGTTTGCAGAACGTCAAAGAATGAACTTGGAACGATTCAAAGCAAACTTTGCACGGGCGGAACATAGAGATTCATAATTCAAATCGAAAAAAGTTTCGCGAGCCTCGGTAATTTTTCCCATCTTATGGCAAGTTCTGCCCGAGGGGTCGCTGGTGAAGGATATCTAAGAGAGGTTTACTTACATTTTAGCCTTTTGCCGTGTCCTCTCCTTCACTTTATCGTCTTTTGATTACTCTCTCAACAAGTTATGCATATTGTACGAGACTTTCACGAGGTTAGACGGATTTTTGTGGTCTTTTTTACGAGAATTCCTTCTGGTACTGACATGATATTTTCACCCTTTTTAGGATTATGAAGACGTCCCTTCTCGAGGAAAAGACTTTGCGTGAAAGTTCTGACGTGCCTCACGCCATTGTTCACGCGTTTCGCTATTGCAATAAGTCTCTTCTTTTTGTATCTTTGAAACATTTTCCCTCTTAAATTGTAATCTACTGAGTTGAACTCTAAATCAAGTCTAGCCAAGCGTCCGTCTCTTTTCGAGTTAAGGTGGCAACAAAAGATATGGATCTAATCTAAAATTCTTTAAAGCACTGTTAACTCTCAACAGGCTGTTAATTCCCTTTAAGCTGACAGTACGACCCTAATTGTTATCGGTCGGCCCGACCCTTAATGTCGTTTCTAATGCGCCTAATGTATTTTCGGGACATTTTGCAGCTTGCTCGGGGCGATTTTTCTGTTTGTATGGACCGATGCAATTCCCCTCAGTTCCCTGTTTCTGTAACTGTATTATCTGCAAATATGTTCCCAATTTCTATTGTCCGGCCGTGATGTATGTGGATGGAGGCGGTGAGTGCCGCGGATGCAATGAAAGCGAATAAGATGATATAAAGTCTAGGGACCAACACCAGGCATCTCCTTTCTGAGTGCCTCCTCGTTTATCTCAATTTAGACGGGTATATTTGTAGGGGTGTCTTTATGTTTATGTTTCTTCGATGTACTCGTCGGAGGAAAATAATTCTTAGGAATAATCTTTACAACAAAAAAGAACCCAAAAATCAAGCCCTAATGAAATATTTAAGAAAAAACCGGTCAAGTGCGTGTCGGGCCACGCGCCGTGTAGGGTTCCGTGGAAAGTGGGGGTGGTATCTGCTTTACAGAACTAACGACTTCATCAACGTAATTTTCAATGGATTTTGTAAGAAGTTTTCCTTTTATAAGTTGGTCGCCTATTACTTACTCGTTAACTTGTAGTGCCTACTGAGCCGTGATAGTTTCCCTTCTAAGTTCATTACCATAAACTTTTTCACGTTTCTATGTGTATACACACATCAAATTACAGCTTTCTAGTACCACCGGTCTTTGCGTTAGGCCGCGGACGGACAGACAGACAGACAGACAGACAGACAGACAGACAGACGGACATGGCGAAACTATAAGGGTTCCTTGTCGACTACCGAACCCCAAAAACGAATACAAGGATCTCCAGCAACGCCGAAACGCCGAAACAATGAATCGCTCTCGAGTCAGCAGCCCTCGTAAAGCATTCCCTATAAACGCAGTAAGGCGGTAAATTAGAATTTATTTTATTTCTTTAACAATCTGCGGCCGGACACAGACAAAAGGCACGTAGGTCCGACGGTGGTCAGCAATTCAAAGTTTATGCGGGTCCGTTTATTACTACCTACAGTCCTACCTCCCTTTGCGCTGCACTGAACAACTGGCGCGAACGCTTTGTTTATCGATAGAACGCTTACGTGCAAACAACATTCAACAATAAAACATTCACCAGTTTTTGATCAACCCGTGATTTCCATGTTTCGCTTTTGATTGAACTTGCTAATTAAAGGCACTCGCACCACTTCTTGTCACTTAAGACGTTAGATTATTTTGTGTAGAATTTTAGTTCAATGCTAATCAAACCACATTTAAGAGAATTGTGTAAGTTGACCCAAGAGTTAATAACTTGGGTCTTTAAATAGCGTTGTTCAAGGTGGAGGCGTTTCTTAGGCAGAAAATTACAAAGTTAATTACTGATTTTCGATGTCGGTATCATCTTAAAGCTATATTAGCTTGTGTAATTACCTTGAATGGAGTCCGAATGCTTGCAGTCCCCGGAAAATTCATATTACTTATAACAGAAAAGCAACAATCTTGTTAGGACGAAAACAGTATATTCGTACAACTCAAAGTAAATGTTGCGTCGCTCCAACTATGTCACGTTGCTCCAACTGTGCAGCAAAAATTCATTGAGGCATATCGATATTCAATTAACAGTAATCCCACGCAATGCCAGCTCTGCTATGCGGAGTCTGACCACAGGCCCGACCCCAATTGCTGCCATTGTCTAGCCACGTTCTTGTTCACATTAAAACGCACTTAACCGTTCTTTATTGTTTCATCCACGCCAATAAATGTCCGCGACTCCTGGGAAACGTTCCGCGGCTCCGATTTCGCTCCCGATATTAAACTCGCCCTTTATTACTGAAATTTGCTGCACTTAAATTACATAATACGACCTCTCAGGCCCGCTGTTATACAGTCAAATTCTACTTTATGCGCACCGCAGTAAATTTACTTCGGAACAATGAAGTGATATTATTGTCTGATCGAATAATTTCGGACTTTGGTTAGACGCGGAGACATATTACACGATACCACTCGGGAAGTAAACAAAGGAAAGATAATCAAGACACCACAAGGCCATTAGAAGCACCCCGATATGTAAAAGCGATCTAATAAAACATTCAAAGGGCAAAACGGGGAATACACAAGATCAGATTGTCTCGAAATCACACGAGTGAGTCGACGTAACTTGGCCGGGATCGCGCATCTATAATTCAGGTGACTTCTCCGGAACAAACTTGTGGCACTCTATTCCTGTTTAGGATTCAGCAGTTCCTTATTTTAGCAAACCTTTTGCGAGGCGTTTCTTTTGCATCCTCGCGTAGGTAATACAGCGGTCAAAATACCCTTGCAGAGTTTCGGCGCTTTTATTTCGCATTTCAACTGCTGGAGTTGAAAGTACAAGTTTACCTGCAATTTCTGGCGGCGGACCGCAGGCCACTAATTTCAGCGGGTTCTGTTTCCTTCGCTCGAAGTTGACAGGCGCTATAAGTTGACTCGTGTAATTGCACTTGAGAAGAGCTTCAGGGCAGAACAGTGTGCAGCTGATAATTGCTAGATTGAACCGCCTGATGCTCGTCTGCTGCTTACGAAACTACTCACACTTTACCAATTACAATCGGCGGCAAAGTTGTTTGCTCCTAGAAAGCTTGTGGCATAAACAGCTGATTTGGCTGTAACGCTCTACCACAATTTATAGTCCATCTCAAGAGACAGCAGTCACATTTTACTTGTAAAAAAACGGCCAAGTGTGAGTCGGATTCGCGCACCGAGGATTCCGAATGTATAATATACATTTGTCTTACTTAGCGAGTGTCTTTTTTTTTCGTTCAGTTCGGATCCTTTAGTGGTATTCTAGCTCAAACTCGACAGGTTCTTATTTTTATTATTATACTCTAATTAAATAATGCTAAATATTTGCTATTAGTTTGATACTTGTATGTATTATGTACCATATTTACAAGAAAGCAAAAGAAATAAAATAAAACCTCAAAGGTGACGTTTCATAAATGGGGATCCCGTTATTTTTTATTGTTTAATAGACAACTTGCCTTAGTAATGCAAATTCTGTAACTATATTAACTAGATAACTGTTACGATTCATGAGATTAATCACTTTTAGACATAAAGCAAGAGAGTAAGTACCCTTGCTTTATATAGATGACATTACCCTTATCTCTTTTGGCACAAAGCCCTTTATAGGTCAGACATTCAAACAGATAACGTATTAATAGGATCCTGTTTGGCGATCCAGGTACAGAACCCTAACCCTGTCCAGGTGGACAGTAGTTGCGGTAGCACAACATTTGATTTATCTAAAACGTTATAGACCACTGTACCCGCTAGACGACATCGGAAACCTTATCATTGGGACTTCAGGTATGATTGGGGCTCAGTTCTCGACAAAGCAACTTTGGTACACGAAGGGTCGAGGGAAGCGCGGTGAAAGCGGTACTGTTTCTTTGCGCTCAGCTTCGCACACGTACATAAATCCTCCTTTGTTGTTGACAAATTTTATAGTGACCTTCTAGCTTCATGAAAAGTGCATTTCCTTTTATAGTGCTACTTATGCACATCGTTCTTAGACGGCTAGTTTCACAACGAAACCTTCTTAGTAAACTTCGTAGAAATACCACTTGCCAAGAATGAATTAATGTACACGCTGAAATCTGGGTGGTTTGGAAGTCGCGATTATGTAATAGTAATTAAAAATGCCATCTACTTAGACTGTTACTTTTAAGTACAGATGTAAAATAAAAAAAAAGTTGAAAAATCTTGTTGCAAGTTGAAAAAGCTTGTTTAAAAAAATTCGCGAACAATTAGTACAGCCTCACCGTCTATCAGGAGACCTATTTTTGAATCACTCGTATGAAATTGTATCGTCGAATGCGACTTAAGTCACACTCGTCTTCTAAGTCGCATGATGTCATTTTTCCGTATTTTTTAATCGTTCGCCTGAAGTGTTGCCAGTACAATTTGGAGTATTATATTTTATCCATTCCACGCAGAAATAAAAAAAAACCGGAAACTACCGTAACAGAAACGGAACGTAAAACACTTTGTTTTATTGGCTGTTTAAATAAAAAACCTTTGTCTTTTGTTACAAACAAAACACTATTGTCATTTTGGTTTGTGTTTGTCCTAACGAAAATGTCGAAACAAAAAATTTATTCCGCAAAAAAACACAGACTGCTGGATTTGCTTTCAAACAAGCCACAGTTACGATCCGGCAAATTTTCAATCACCTTTACGCACGTTCGTGCTTGGAAGCTAGAAATAGGTAATAAAAGACTAACCTTAATTTCAATTGGCAAATCTGATAGCTGTCTACTCGGGACCATTAAAGGTCTAAGAATCTCAATAAAATTTTTGGCAAGCTCTTTCGACAATCTATAGTTAGACACGAATTTTCTGTTGGAGTCATTAAATGCATTGTGTCGATTTTCTCTTGTTCCCTCAATCTCTTCTTCATCATTACTATCCAAATATCCATGAAGGATTAGATATTCTTCCAAATTCATTTTGTAAACTGAGGATCACAATCTACAACAGTCAGCAGCAACAAAGAATCTATCTAATTATTGGTTATTTGGTAAAAGGTTGGGTTGACACTCAGAATGACAAACAGTACCAACACACATTTATCGTTTTTTGACAATTAATCTACCGATCGCCATGCGAGACGAGTGGTAAGGACCATTCGTTGCAGTTGAGTGATTCAATAATATGGAATTTCAGATGTCGAACGAAAATCAGTAGAAATCGAGCGCTCGACGCGATACGAGTGATTAAAAAATAGAGCTCCAGAACAGTGACCTGCGGACCCGTGGCACGCACGCACCGCTTTGGCTGGCTACTAGTGGTTCTCCTAGATTGGTGTTTGTGTCGAGATATTATTGAAAAACGCCTCTTTAAAACAACAAACTATCGTATTCGATAGCTACTCTCAAGGCACCTTTATTTTATTATGGTTTTCAAACCGCTCAAAAATACAATTAATTCTTGATTATTGCTTTCCACAACAATAAACACATGCACTTGAAACTCATATGTCATAAGCAGCCTATATATATCCCAAAGGCCTTCTCTCAGAGAGAGAGTATGGGCTTAATCACCACGCGTGCCCACCGCGGATTGGCGATTTCAAGCGCTGAGGCATGTGAATAGCTCAGACACCCAGGTTTCCTCAAAATGTTTTCCTTCACCGTTAGCGAGTGGTATTGCTACTATAACTTCACAAATGTACATAACTTAGAAAACAAAGTCATAGATACATGCCCGCACTGGGAATCGAACCTGGGTCTTCCGCTTCCAAGTCCAATGTTCTACCCACTAGAATACCACCGCTTTTTTTACACGCTCATGCGTGGCAAAATTTTTACTCATATGTATCACTTAACTATGCCAATAAAAACTGGCCAGCTATTCACGTCGCATTTCTGCAGGTATTTGGTGCGATTTCAGTTTAGTGTGATATTTTAACTTTTTTAAGTTTAACAAAATTCGCGAGTTTCCACGTCACAATATAAAAAATATATAAAATCATTATTACAATATGAAATCATTATTCCAAAAAAGTACCAGGAAACAATAGATGACTAAGAGGTTGTGGTTATGAGAATAAAAAAGAAGTCTTGTTTGATAACTGGTTATGAAACAGTGAAAAAAATCATTATTACTAACTAGTTACGAAATCTTAGTTACGAACGTGGACGAAATTCATGGTGTATACTGATGAAACTGAGTATCCGAGTTGTTCACATACATCAAGTCAGCATCCCTCGGTGCTCGAAATAATCTCAACTGACAATTATTTCACTTTCATTTCTTTAAACTCTTTCAATTATTTCACACACTTTGATTACACTGACAATTACTGTTAGTTATTATCACTTAGTTACCATATGCGAAAACTTATTTTTAGCTTATATGTAGGTACTCGTAGGTCCATTTATAACGTAAGCTGCAAGTTTCCCAAATAAACAATAATAATAATAATTCGCAGTGGGCTCGCGTGGTGATCGATTCTCTGTCTCTCTTTATCTTTTTCTCTCTTTCTCTCTTGTGCAGTACAGTAGGACATCATTTCAATTTCTGAAACACGCCAATTATTGTTTCTATCCCACAACAACTTTTATTCTACGAGTTTTTTCTCAGATTGATATTCAACGACGCATCAGTTATCATATAGTAGATTGTGTCTCAAGGGAGCAAAATGATATATTTACGGCGAGGGCGGTATATTGAATCCTGAGTGAAGCGAAAGATTCTACAATAGAATCCCGAGCGTAGCGAGGGATTCTAAAGTAGAATCTTGAGCGTAGCGAGGGATTCAAGTGTTTACGCCCAAGACGGAAATAATTTTGCTACCGAGGGACACATACTGCTTTTCACACTGCTATAAGGAAAAATTATTTATGTGCCGTGGAAGACAATTATGATCGATTGCAACAAAATAAAAATCGAATTGGAATTACATTTTGTGAAAATCTGCACACGGATCATGCTGAGGGCAATAAAAAAAAACTAGAATATCCGGGAAGAAAAGTACAACTTTGATCCCTCATTTGAGGGAATCAAGGGATCTTTTCTGAATAGCAGGTGTGAAAAATAATTTTCTTACACTCTCGCTTTGCGAGTTCTACTAACTTCACAGCCTCCGATAAATACTAATCTACATACTCGTAGTAGGATGTCCAAACAGCTTTAATTATAAAAGCAACCCCAAAATTTCTAAAAAAATAACAGCTCTTTCATAGACTCGCTAAAGCGAATTCGACTGCCTCGTTGGTCTAGCGGTTAACACGCTTGACTAACAAAACGGAGGTCGTGGATTCGACTCCCAAGGCCGAATTTGTACAAATGCCCTCCATCTGGGTGGATTTTCATGCTTATAATGTCCTGGCCTGGTTACCATAGCACAGGGAATCCTAGTTTGGAATTAGGAGGAGTGATTGTGTTGAGTGGAAATGATTATTATTATATCAAATTTAATAATGGAACAGCTGATATTTTTTTCGGTATTTCAGAGCTGACCTTATAATAAAAGCTGTTTGTATTGATGAATAGAATAACCTCTTAGGTTTCACCAGACTGAAAGACCCAGTAGACACATCCATGCAGTAGAGACAGAGTTGTTTATTAAAGCCAATGCAGACTCCAGGCTGCATCCTGCGGCAGATAGGCCAATAATGCGCGAGTGATTAACGATCGGAAACCGACGGAACCCTCAGCGCTCCCGCGAACTTTTACTAATTAATTGTAAGATTTTAATCACTCGACTGGCGTAACTAAATTATTATGGGCCGTTTAATTTCCTTGGCCGCCCTAGCGTCTTGCTGCGTTATTGCAAAATTTTAATCAAGGGTGTGTGAACTTATTAAATTATGCAGCCCCGTCGTATGCACCCGAGGATTATTAATCACGTGCGTTTGTTTAGGTAATAGACCCACTATCCATAAAGCCTTCTCGTGGAACGTGTAATTTAAAGCCAAGTCTACCCTTAGAGTATTCGCGGCCAGGCTAATGTGCTATGAGTGTTTGCGCCTCTAACGTTTATTATTTACTAGCTATTTTAATGGGCATGCCGTTATTACTCTCAGAATTGACGCTATGGTTGCTGTAAAGTCTCTTTGACACAAAAAGAGGTGTCAGGTGGTCGTCTTGATATGCGAAAGAAACTCTACGGTCCAAGTTATGGTCGAGTTGATAGTAGATATAAATCCGAGATTAGTTGCAACATTTACAGTGCTCTCAGGAAATCTCAGACAGACGCCAATAAAGGCGAGTTTATGTGCTTATGTAGTTTTGCTACCGCAGAGAGGCCAAGCGCTCCAGACGTCAAAATTGAAATAGTCCCTGTACAAAAATAAAATTAAATGAAGTCTGCAAAGTTGGCGGATGAATTGGCACGATTTAGTCTTCGAGGCGAGATCAAATAATTTCATGGAAATGAGCCCGGGGCCTATTTAATTAACCCGACCTCCCCCGATTAAATTGCACTAAGAATTCCCCAGTTAAGCATTAGCATCCGACAGGAATTCAATTCGCGCAGAATGGAAAATATTTATTTACACTTTTTTAAGAAGCAACGTGCAAAATTCTCTTCCCTCACATCAGCGTCGATTTGTTAACGAAAGAGAGTTTAATTAGGTTTTATTGGATTTTCTTTTCGGTAGAGGAGGTTTTAATTTACTGCTGCGAGGTGCGTGTAACGGTTTTATGAGTCGTTTGTGCTGCCGGCTCTTTGTTTTTAATTCTGCTTTATTTTACGGGCTTTTTCCCAAAAGCAAACTTTATTCTTCAGTACAGTCGACAGAACAGGCACCTTTACGTACATGCAATCTGTTACGTTAAGGATGAGTTTGCAAAAAAAAATGCAAAGGTGGTCAACCTTGGTGTGAGCTTTAATAGCACCACAGTTTTAACAAAAATGTTAACGTTTTTCAAATTACATACCATGGCAAGAACTAATCATCATCATCATCAGCCTATGCTTGTCCACTGCTGGACATAGAGCACGGTCCTCGGCTACTCTCATCCAGCTCTTGCCAGCCGCCCTGCGAAGATCATCGCTCCACCGAGTCTGAAGACGTCCCACACTACGTTTACCGATTTGCGGTCTCCACTCGAGAACTCTTCTACCCCATCAATTATCACTGCCACTTCAGCATGCTAATTCGAGAACAATTTGAGGCAAGAACTAATAGACTTTAAAAAAGTGTTACGACAATTAATGTCCTATATTACATAGGAACCATTTAAAAAAAAAACTGACGCTAAACTCGAACAATTACACAATGATCTTTACAAATACAATATTGCAAAGATTTATAGACATACCTACATAAATGTTCCATGCCAACACTAAAAGAACGTGCATTCTTTAATATGTTTTATGATCTATACTTATATTTATGTAGCTATGCACGTCCACATTCTAGCAAATACATAATTTTAGTATATGTACTACCAATGTATTGATATTTCTTTGTTATATACATTATTCTATCTTTAATATATGCATCCCTCCAATATTATATTATAATATAAATATAAACGTGTGTATTGGCTTGTAATTCTAACTAAGCGACGTCATTTTTTGCGTTGCGGTCGTTTATAGCGCGGAGAGTAAGAACAACTACTTTTTGTCCGAATCCTGTACCAATGAAGTCTCGGGTACGACTAGTTAATACAATGCGTAACAATAAACCAGCCATGTGCAAGTGGGATTCGCGCTCTAAGGGCTCCGAGAAAACATTACATTACAAACGTAGCTTTGGATTTGGAAAAGTATTTACTCCAACACAATCCAAGTGCACTTGCTATCCATTTCACTAATCAGCCCGAGCCGATTCGTTGTTATAATTAAATTTGTCCCGAAACAAACGAACGTGACCGGACTATCGTTCAACAAGAGAGACCGCGCGGCAAGAAATTAGACCGGTCGAATCAGATCTCATCAAACATTAAGCTCTTACCTGAAGGTACAAAATAAATACAGCAGAAGAATCACAATTCTGTGGCACCCAGCTCTCTTGAACAGAGTGCACTTGATCATATTTTGGTACCTACCTTGCCTAGGATAGTTTTAGACCTAACAATAATTAAATCGCCACAAAAGTGCTGTTTGTCCTTAAGGGGTTTCCTGGATCTGACTAGCGCCCCCAATGACTACAAAAAAAAATTTCTTCTCTTTGCTTTTGCAAAATCGGAAACCAGCTATTTTTTACATCCTAGAAACCAAAATATCCGTATCCAGTATGCGTAGTATTTGGGTCTAGCGTTAGTTAGACTTTAATTGCGAGATACCAAGTATTATTTTGAGTTCCGATTCGACAGTTGTTTTCTCTATCATGTACGTATGCGAACCATCGTGAAACCTTACGTCTTCTCAATCCTATACTTCTACAAGCCGCATTTGTCCTATCTTAGCCCTTACCCGAGGGGCTCTCGGCTAAATAAATAACTTGAGCAAATGAAAAACACCCACGTTCCTTCAGCGAAAGTTCGGCGGTAGGCAGGGATAATAAATATGCATGTCGCATCTACGGCACATCCTCTGTGATTAGTCGTGTGACGAGCGGGGCACTAAATGTAAATACAGACTGTAATATAGTGTAGAAGTCTCTTTTAGGTAGCCACTTTTTGTTCCACTTCCGGGCAGAGGTCTTGTTGCCCTGATGTACGATGAAAATGGCCAGTTTTGCATAGGATTTCGTCCAAAAATCTTTTTTTTAGATTTTTTTAGACCAGAATAAGTAAACCACATATTATCTACCACTACGAATATTGGTTAAAGTCGGATTCACTGACATCATTGTGAAAATTAAGAGATAAGATAAGACAAGAATATTCTTTATTGTACCAGGAAAAACACAACATAAAATATTGATAAAGATACAGTACAATTGGCGGCCTTATTTCTAATAGCAATTTCTTCCAGACAACCGTATGAAAGAAATATTCTGAAAGAAAGAGAGACCGGTAGTCGGTGCAATTATGAATATTAAAATACATACTTATGTAAATAACAATATACCTACATAAACCATTATGTACATATGTAGTTATGATAAACATACATAAATAAGTTATAATAAAAATCTACATGAGGAGGAAATAAATAATATATTATATCTACATGGAGGAGAAAAAGAAACACAAAATAGAAAAATGCACAAATATTATACTCTTAGAGACAGATAGAACTCCTTTACTTTGTTTTTAAAGACAGAGAGGGCAGAGAGGCACTCTGCCTTATTGAAACAGGCAGATCATTCCACAGCCGAGCAGCCGTTATTGTAAATGAGTCGCTGAAGAAACTCGTCGAGTGAGATTAAATTAAAATTATGCAGAATTATTGGTTTGTATATTTGGACTATCCAGAAACTGAAGATAAATGAATCAGCATTTACAACAGAACTGCTGGATAGCTTGCAGCGACATTTCTGTCGGATTCTACTGTGTGGGTGACAAAGCTTAAGGGGCGACGGTACCCCGCTAGAGATACGGCTAGGTGAATGAGTGATAGTGAGGGGGGGACCCCTAGCTAATAACACCCTGGATATTGCCAATATACCTTACTGCGCTCACGTGCTCGGATACTTTTGTTTCTATTATTGTTGCAGCGAACTACCGCGCGGCGCTTTATGGTGATTAAAATGTCGCATTTATTATTTAGTGGAGCTTGGCAATTAGTGAGTTTATTTCTTCTATTTTGCTTCACTTTGCTTAACATGTATGGCGATTTTTTTCTTTTATATGGAATTGCTGGTTAACCCAACTTTACTTATTGACATCCACGCATCAAGATAGTTACCATACAAAGACATAACAAACATAAAAAACACCCAGTGTGAGGCCGTTTGTACAAATTGACGTAGGCCGACCCCCGGCGGGAATCGAACCTGGCTTGGTAGGAAAATGTGTTACCGCTTGACGAATGAGGCGGTCAACAAAACAATTACATCGTTTCGTTTGTGTAGTCTGCTTAGTCTGCTTCTCACAAGGCTCTCGTTTCTTTTTGATTGATTTATTCACACACCCCAACCTCAATTTCTGTCCTCTAAATGTACTAGCAGAGTTTTATTGCGATGCACCGCATTGTTTGTAAATTAAAACCAAACTAAGTTTGTATCAGAGTAGCCGATTCAACCACCTACAAGTATAACTCAATATGCACAAAACTCAAGCCAAGGCACAAACAAGCCCGATACTCTTAGCCAGCGCGCTTTATTGCCCCATACTGTATTTGAGATGCGGAAATTCGCGAGTTACGCGCTCCAACGGGAAGGCTCCCTTACAGGACGCGCATTTACATTCCGCCCCTCGGATTGCTGTCATGTTTAAATAATGGTTACCTCATTTCTATTATTCTATGTTTTATTGTCACATGTCATTAGTTATTCTTGCTGTCATCATCACATTACCAATTTTTCTACGTTTTCACGATTATTCCACGTTTCACCCATTTACCATTAGTTTTTCTTAGTTATACAGTTCTCTCAGCAACAGTAACTCTCTGAGTTACTGACGGTTGAAGGAATATCCTGTTCTCAACGCAGGATATTCAATTATTCCAACAAACTCGAAGACAAATTTTCATAACAAACAATCTCAAACTGGTCAATTTGTGATTTTAGTAATTATAATAATAAAATTTTGTAACGCACCAAAAATTATTTGTACAATAATATTTATCTATTGAAAAAGTAGGTTCAGTGAAACTTAATATTAGCGAGTTATTGTACCCATCAATACAAACAACTTTAATTATGAGACCAAAAAAATATCGGCTGTAAAATACTTTACTTACTTTACTTTATACTTTATTGTACACAAGAAAGAAATATGTTACACATACAACAAAGCAATAAGAACGGGTACATACCAGTTGCGGAAAAGATAAAAGGGTTTCCCCGTTGGTTCAGACGTGATGTAAAGGCAGCATGGGAAGCTCCCTTACAGAAAGACGAGTCCCAAGGCAAGGGGGGTGCTGCCCCTGCTATACAGCCTCTTTTCCTAACCGTGTGTTATGTTCACGTTCAGCTCTGGGAGATATAAAGCACAGGTGCCCACATACTTTACGGTTTTACAGGCTGCTGGAGGAGAAAACTATGAAACATGTCATAGTTTATCGTACATCGCAAGTAAATTTGTGAAATTGAAGAAGCGATACCACTCACTAACTGTGAATGACAAACTATGAAACATGTCGTAGTTTATTGCCCATCGCACGTAAACTCACCAGAAACTCGCGGTGGGACGCGTGGCTGATACTCTCTTTCGGAGAGAAGGCCTGTGCCCTGCTGTACGTATATAGGCAGCTTATGTTAAATTGTTACTACCTATGTAGCGTCACCATTGTAAAGTGTTTCACGGGATGGATTTCCAGGACAAGTATAATAAATGTTAATTGTTTTCTGGGCCAAACATTCAAATCTGTACGTTCGTTGGTGTAATACAATCGTACAATAAACTTTAAAGTATTACTGAGATGAATGGCACGACTTTAAATTTTCAGCACGACAACCTCGGTTTAATCCAGCTGGATAGGATTGGCTAGGTAATAATTCACTTTTATGGAGATTTTTTACGGCTTTCCTCTGTAACAAAATAAGCGTATGTTTGTATCTTCTCGCGGAAACCGGATGCGTAAAGCCAGCTTCGTGCATTCTGAGTTTTCATAAATGACTGAGACGAAGAGTTTTACTGCTAATAAATAACAAATAAATGTAAGAAGCTGCGGTGACAGGCCGCGTAGCATAAGGCGTGGGGTTGCCAGGCTACAACTTTGTTACGACGAAGCTGCAGTGTTGCCATAAAATCCCTTTTATAATCATTGAGTCGCACCTTAATACCCGGATATCATAAAAGCTGGTTCCTTTTGTGGTACTAACTCACATGAGTTTTTGTCGAGAAGTTGACTTTGCTTCTGCCAGTATGTAGGTAAATGTTTGTGGTATGTGATATTTCAGCGGAGATAAAAATGCTTGAGTTTGCTTCTTAATTTTACTCAACAAACGGTGAAGTGGCCAATAGTCTTAAAATAAACTTCTTTGTTAAAGTCACAGACGCAAAGCTGACTATCCAGCAACGATTCGACAACGGTAGTTAATTTACAAATTTCATTATTTGCTCCTAACACGCCTCCATCGGCAATTCGACGCGCGGTCTCGGTAACACAATCAGCGTACGATTGTGGGAACAAATAGGGATCCACTTGAAGCCGCGTTGTTGAATATTTATTGTTATTGCTTTCCGATTGCGCGCGGCGTCGCGGCGTCGTCGCCAGAATCGAATTAAGGCCCTACACTGTCCTAAACAAATTTCAATTTTCAATTATGAACAGCGAAGGCTCCTCCCCTGAGGTCCCGTGACTTACTGCGGGGTATCCGTCGGGGCTGAAGCCTATAACGTATTCCGAATAATTCCGAGAGACGATTGAGTACGCTCCCCTGAGACTTCTGATTATGATAGATCTATCACTTTTTAAGAAGGAAATGGAATTATTGTTAAGCAAGCTTTTTCACGCTAGACTTGACTGTTGATCTGAAAATGGCGTGAAGTAATTTTGGTTTATCCGAAATTATTTCTGTCGTACAAAACTCTATTTTCCTTTCATAAATAACGCCATTGGGATAGAATAATTTCCAAAAATTAACCGAGTATATTTCAATAGCTATATTTCAAATAAGACACCTCACAATAACTTATACTACAACAGCGGGATGACAGTAAGTAAGTACGCAAGTAAAAAGTTTATTTACACCATAAAGAGCAACAGTACAAGCTTGACAGCTTTTCAAAATCACTCATGGCTATTGGTAAAATTACAGAGATATTTTGCAATATACCGATATCCCAAATTACAGTAGGTATACCAACCAACCGCCCTGAAGGTACTCAAACGTGCATTCAGCGACAACACTGCTACGTCACGCTCCTTATTGATTTCACGTGGCAATAAAGGAAACAGGCCCCCATAAACTTGTTCCAGCTCAATGGGCATAAACTGCTATGGGATTCCCCACTGAACGGGGCCGAATATTTCTCTTCGATTCCGCTGTCACAATGGAACAGGTGCCAAGATTTACCTGAGTCTCTACATTCGTAGAAGGATTCAAAAGGTCATCTCTTGTGTTAGTGCCTTATGTTGTCTAACAAATTGTAGCTAGCTGCTTGCTCATTGACAACCTTCTTTGAAGCTGAATTCAACTTCTTCGTGGAGAAAGGTAGTGTAAATCCAGTGGGTGGAATATAAGGAGATTGCGGAGGACTTTTTATGTAGCCTCTGTATCCTACTGCAGGGCAAAAACCAAAGCCATCTTAACCACTCCGGCAGGTATTGGTTCGTTCGGACAACTATGTATGTGACTATTCGTCTAGTACAGCAGTAGTCACTAGGTAATTGTTAATAATATTGTACTAGTACAATTTTGTATGAGCCATCTTCTATGTTTATTAATAATATTATCATGAGTAGATCATTATTTCCTGCTCCGCCTTATATTCCACCCACTGCCTACCTTTCTGCACGAAGAATTTGTATTCAGCTTCAAAGAAGGTGGTTACTGAGCCAGCAGCTAGTCCATACACGCATGTAAATTGTAAAGTGCTTGACAAACGTTTCCTTCCGTGGATGTCGTAGAAGGCGACTAAGGAAATCAATTACCAGGAGACGGGCAGCAGCGTCTTCCTGAGATTCCAACCGCATACTGCGATCGCCAATCCACCTGCCAAGCGTGGCGATTTTGGCAAAACCCTTCATGGTTATGAAAACAACGAAGGAGGCCTATGTCCTGCAGTGGGCGTCAAATGGCTGATGATGATGACAAACGTTTACTTATTACAATTGTTGTGATAATGAGCATATTTACCTAACCTTCTGTACAAACATGTCCTTATTTCGCACCCTTCCTAAGGCGTTGAAATATTTATCTTTCAATAAACCCTCAGCCCAGGTTGTGATTTGACGCCGCGGGCGGAACCGCTCGTGTCTTTCGGTCGAGTGGACTTAAGGGTCATCTTTTAGCAGGCAATTTTAATACAAACTAAGTTACACGAACTGATTCTATTTAACAATCATCGGTTTTTTCGACACCCGAATAGTTTTCTTACATACTCGTACATGAATAACTGTTTGAAAAAAAGTTTTAATTTTTAGGGTTCCGTACCTCAAAAGAAAAAACGGAACCCTTATAGTTTCACTTTGTTATCCGTCTGTCCGTCTGTCTGCACCGCGTAGAGGTATGGAGTTGAAATTAAAACCATATAAAAATGTTCAAAAATCAAACTTCTAAATTAACGTAAAGAAAACTCACAGCCGTTTATGCCGCAAATAACGTATATTTCGACACTCAAGAGAATCAAAATTTATAGGGTAATTTCTGTTGACCTAGAGCAATGAAATTTGGCAAGTAATATTGTCGTATACTAAGTACGAGGAAAAATCTGAAAACTGTACATTTGTAATTAAATCATTAAAAAAAATGTCTTTGAAGTTCGGGAAAAGCTCGGAAAAACTGCGAGACTACAAATTTGTACAGAACCTTCGGTGGGCGAGTCCGACTCGCACTTGTTCGGTTTTTTTTTCAATATCCAATCTTAAATGTCTAACTGTCTACATAAACCAACGCACAAGTTCACATTAGATAAAAGCGTTATACTTGTGAAAAGTGACAACATGCATCTAGTTTGTATTTTCAATTTCATTCTTGGCTAACTAGGTTTACGTTAAGGGGATCCAGTTGGCTAACTGGGGCCACCAATGAAAAAGAAATATGTATCTTCTTTTACATATAGTATTTGCAAAAAGTGTGAAATTTAAAAAAAATTTTTTTTTCTTCGGTGGCGCTAGTGTTTCTCTCTGGAGCCCTTTAACATAACTCAAGTCAATCTATGTGCCTATAGTACACTCACTTTGGTAATGCTCTAGAAATGTAAAAAAATATTCGTGTGAACAATTTTGTAAGACTAATATATCGAAGTTCTTCAAAGTATTATTTGAGTAGGGAAGGTGGTGAAATGGTGTAAAAAGTTTAGCGGAATAAAAATATTCATTAATTTGAGATGTTGAAAAGTATTATCTTTGTAAAGCTACTTTCAGCTTGTAGCTTTTAGAAGTAAATGTCACAATGCGCTTTTAGCATTTTTTATTTATAATAAAAATGTCTAAATACGAGTTAGTGATATAAGACCGAACCTGTGAATGAAGTTCGATACCCAAGCAATTTGCCCACTTTGCTCAAGATTTTATGTAAATTGCTTTCCAAGACGCCAGCTGCCCTTGAGATGTTTTCTCCTTTGTCCTTTGCCTTGTTTGACAAACAGCTAGACAGAATATGTATCTTTTTCAATAAAATATTCTGTCCTTTACACAACTATCTTAAATAATATTAAGGAGAAAAAGCCCGAGAAGATTCGGTCGAGAATGTCTATAAAAATTGAAGATATCGGAAAGCCATCCCCCCGCTGAAACGGCGCCACTCAAGGAATAGTTGTACGCACGAAACAGCTGGAAATGCCAATTCCACCGATCCCTCTCAGCCGAAGGAGCAATAAGGAAAAAGTATAACAATAAAGCTGACAATGCCTTGGCCAATATCATAGTGGATGCAAGTGAAACAGGTAGCAATTTCGGTCGACACCGGCGATATCAATAACCGGCGTGATTCCGCGTCAGGACTGTCGCCACGATATGTGCCAATGACTACATAACTTGGAGGGATGCAATGCGATCACGTAGTTCGTTGTTTACAATATTACTTTTTAGGGTTCCGTACCCACATGGTAAGGGACCCTATTACTAAGACTCCACTGTCCGTCTGTCTGTCTGTCACCAGGCTGTATCTCATAAATATTGATAGCTAGACAGTTAAAATTTTCATATGTGATGTATTTCTATTGCCGCTATGACAAAAAATACTGAAAACAGAATAAAATGAATATTTAAGTCGGGCTCCCATAAAACAACGTGATTTTTTTTGGCTCGATATTAACAACGTTATTATTATAATAATACCCGTATAATACCCGTATAATATAATATAATAATATAGTATAATACCCGTTCGGCAACAGGTAGACGCTTGAAATATTCAAATGATGTATAGCTAATGACCGAACCCTTCGTGCGCGAGTCCGACTCGCACTTGGCCGGTTTTCTTTTTTATGATGAAATATATTTATTTTGCGGACATACTTTGGCCAAATAGGGGATCTATTAGCAAAGGGCATGATAAAAAGTACCTACCCGAAACAGGCTTGCGTGCATGCAACGACTAATGAATGTTGAGGAAGCAAAAGTGATTTGTCAGGATCGTGGTCAGTGGCAGTCCCTGGTCTCTGTCTACCCCTCTGGGATACAAGTGTGAGTTTATGTAATTTGAGGACAAAAAACTGTATATAATACAATGAGCTTCGGGCTATAAAAATGTATATGATGTGCTAATCGTAACAAATTTTCCAATCTCCCAGTCCCTTCCTTCTTACCATAAAAATAATACATATTTATTGATTTGTATACTGTAAGCTTTGATTGTATGGTAAATAAAATATTTTCACTTTCAAAATGTTATCCTAATTTTAAAAGACCGCCGATCGAGCTTGGGTATCCCATTTGGCACATTTTTCTGACCTACATGATTTGCTACTTTTATAATGTCATTTGATGACACGGATTGCCAATATTGGCACTCGCGTTGACACTCCATGAAATTTTATTCAGGGAACAAAAAGTTTCAGTCACATTTTTGTTGCGCTTAAATTTTTTATTGGCGAGTAATTGTGGTCGCAAACCAGCGAACAGCAACAGCGTAATTAGTAATCGCCATAATTTACAGAAAACATGTGTATTTATGGTAATGAAACGTACATGTAAAGTGAACTTACCGCTCTAGCTACAAATACTCTCTGATGTGAAAAGGGGTGGTTTAAAATAAAAAATAAGCTTACCGAGTTCAGGGGCGGTGACGGGCGAGCCGTTGGCGACAACGGGAGGTTGACTTACCGTGTGCAATAAATTAGTTACTTGTTTTTAATTGTCCCATTTAAGGCTTAATAAAAAAAACGGCCAAATGCAAGTCGGGCACGCGCACGAAGAGTTCCGTACCATTATCTATATAATATTAGACAAAGATCGAGACAAGACAGATTAAGTACATGGAGAACAGCGCCATCTATAGAAACCAACAAGAAGCGTTTAACATTGACATTTAACGACACGACATCGGCGCTGTGAAGGTTTCATAGATGGCCGCTAGATGGCGAGCGCTGTCTTTAGACAACGTTTGCTGTCTCGGAGCCCCTATTAAATATTTATTTTATTCTATTTTTAGTATTTTATTGTTATAGCGGCAAAAGAAATATATCATCTGTGAAAATTTCAACTGCCTAGCTATCACGGTTCATGAGATAAAGCCTAGTGAGTGACAGCCAGATATACAAAAACAGACGGACAGTGGAGTCTTAGCACCTAATAGGATCCTTTACCCCTTTGGGTACGGAATCCTAAAAATATGTTGCATTGTGCACGGTTGAAGAGAGAAAAGAGAATCAAAATGTCAGGCGAATCATAGACAGGGATGTATTTTTAATTTTTTTTAACAAAGAAAGACTAAAAGGGATTGACATGCAATCTCTAGCGTTAACCTTCTCACTCAACAGATTGGAACATAGTAAACAACATAAATTCCAGAGTAACGCCTGTATGTGACGCGGGATTGGGTAGGTAGAGACTGTTGGACCAAACGAAATGCAACTTAGCATCAAGCTTAATATATAACGAATGTTATTCCAGAAACAATCAATTGTAACTGCAAAAAAATCACAAGTAATGGTATCCACATCCGAACTAACATTCATACTCGTAATGAAAGGTGCTTACAAAAGTTTACTTCAAAAAAAGCTCAATATAAGCAACTATTTATATACATACATTTTAATATCGCAATTTTACGAGAAATACGTAAAAAAAAATTAACAAAAAATTCGTAAATCGTAAAACAAAAGTTTTCCTATTGTTCTTAAAATGTTTCAAGAATTGCGCATTTTAGGAGCAGTATATGACTTAACCATTTATAAAACTCGTAATGAAAGGTGCTTACAAAAGTTTACTTCAAAAAAAGCTCAATATAAGCAGCTATTTATATACATACATTTTAATATCGCAATTTTACGAGCAATACGTAAAAAAAAAATTAACAAAAAATTCGTAAATCGTAAAACAAAACTTTTCCTATTGTCCTTAAAATGTTTCAAGAATTGCGCATTTTAGGAGCAGTATAATTATGACTTAACCATTTATAAATGAGTGGTTTCACGAGCTTGCTACTGAAATAGTCTTTACACTGATGATAATTAAGTGCTTTTCTGCTCAAAACTACTCGGCTTAACAAAAGCTGCATATCGATTAAAGGCACGTTATATCGATTATATTGTAGACACTCGCAATACAGACTATAGTCTGTATTAGGCGCTAAGATCGAGGGAGCCCGCGCGTGCCCGCGGGCCGACTACGGCGATTACACCGGCTCTCCACTCCGGTACTCGTCTTATGATACAGAGAGGGAGAAACATTCTTACAGTCTTATTAACCGACTTCAAAAAGGAGGAGGTTCTAAATGATGTAATATTTATTTAGATATCTATGGTGGACCAACAGCTAGTACAATAACATAGAATCTGACATAGGGAAACATAAAGCCAATTACAATATGCAATGTTTCATAAAATATGGCGTAAAAGTAGTCCCAGGGTAATTTGGTGATGATTCTGGTTAAACTTTCCGAGGTGGAAATTGACAACTTCAAATTTTAAAGAAAATAATTAAGTAGGGTAAATTATGGTTATAAGGGGCTTGATTGTTTTCTTCTCCCGCTCCTCGACAAAAAATTGGAAAATATATTTATTTTTAAATAAATGTGAAAAACCGACTTCAAAACACTACAGCACTAAAAAGATATAAATAATTTAAAAGAATACCTTTAAATACTTATTTCTACGTATATAATACATATAGGTATTGTATAAGTACAATTTGTAGTCTGTGCCCAGTTTCATGACCAGCACATATATTTTCGGCACCGAATCCCAATTATACGTCTGCCTATTATACTTCGTGTACACGTATTTTTAATTTAAAGATATTATTTTTAAATTATTTCTAACTTTTTAGTCCTGTAGTGTTTTGAAGTCGGTTTTTTTTTTTATATAAAAACACGATCCCTTAAAACCCTTCCTCTAAGTTTGTGATGTCCTTGTTTGGTCACCGTAGCATAGGGTATCCTACGTAGTTTGGGACCAGGACAAGTGATTGTGTTGTGTGGACGTTATTATTATTATTATTAAACACTTCCAATCCCGTTTAAATAGTTTGCAGTAAAAGGAAAGACGTAACCACAGATTATTTAAACTGTTTCTGAGAAGTGTTCTTGCGGCTGGCAAGAACTGGATGAGAGTAGCCAAGGACCGTGCTCAGTGGCGTGCAATAGGAGAGGCCTTTGTCCAGCAGTGGACAAGCATAGGGTGATGATGATGATGATGAGAAGTTTTTTAGAGCAATCATGTCTTTATAAATAAGACCGCTAGTGTCGACTTGGATTATTTTTCCACTTTGGTGATGTTAATAGCCATTGCGTCGACTTTTACTGAGTAGTGGCGAGAGAAATACTGCGTAAAATATGGTTCTGTCACACGTGTAGAGCCAAGAACGTTTTAAATCATCCACAACAAGGGCTGAAACGCACTAGCGATTACTTAGCATTTGGTCAAATGGCCGCATTTATGGAATGTATGAAAGTACTAAGGCCTACATGTTATGTAGGAAGATAATGATTTTTACTATGTTGCAGAAATATTATTAAATATTGATGGGAAAATAACTTCCTCAAGTTCTATTGGATTTTTTTGCAACATAGAAGACTCTCTTATGTTGTAACGAACTGGCTCATAACTAAACTAAATAAAGAAAGAAAGAAGATTTATTGGGACAAATTAACACATCACAAGAAAAAAAGGCAAAACAAGTAACATAAAGAAGTAGGTACAAAGGAAAAACGAGTCACATAAATACAACATAACATAAGACAAAGTCAGAGCGTCAGAGTGCATCCTGTGGTGTGTCAAAGTTGCCACAAGGGGCATCTGACTTAGCATTGTGCTGAGGGTGTGAGCTCTCAGCGCTGGTTTTCAGTCAGTGCCTATGGTAATTGACGCGCATATTACAATTTGGTGCCAAACGAATGAAAATAAGTTCTTGATAAGTAGATAATATTCCAAAATAAATATATTAAAAATAAAATATGATGATGGCAGGTACCGTAGTCATGTCTAGTTAGAGGCAAGAAAGAACTGGCACTTCAGGGATACCACCCAAACAGGATACCTATAGTATAAGCTGTTCCATACAAAATTTTAATACTTGCCCTAACGAACATATTAAAACCGCAATATTAGTTCAATTAGATCAAAATAATGAACGCGGAAGGGTGTAACCTCATCTCCGTAAACCCTGTACGAGGTCGAGCAATAAAGCTTTCCCCGGGTGTAGTGTTTCAAAAATTCCATTTGGAAACGCACCATTAGCGGAACGAAGCGAGCGAATCTCATTCACAATATCAAATACTAACAGAAGAATTAATTCAGCATCTTTTTGATTTGGCATTTCGGATCAGAAGTTTCAGAGGTGATCCGTAGAGGATTAATGGTAATCATCAAAAGACTAGCAGTAGGAGATGAAGTTGGCTGGCAAATCTAGCTAAAGACATAGTAAACAGAATAATTCGAATGTGAGCCGAATCCGGAGCACCACGCTCCACTCCAGAACCAAAATGTTGGAGATGTGACCGCAAAACTGAAGTGGAATTGGGCAGGCCACGTCAACCGTACAGGCCCAGGCAGATACACGAAAATGTCTACTCAATAGGTTCGCCGCTCCGTGAAGAAACCTGAGTGCCTGAGGTATTTAAATACGTTGAAATCTCCTATCCGCAGTGGGCTCGCGAGGTAATTAAGCCCATATTCTCTAAAAGAATGCTTGTGCGCCACAGCGAGACAAATCATTATAAAAGGCTGCTTTTGTAAAAATTCCAATTGGCTTTCCACAAAATTGTTAAGCATATCTCACGGTGCGTGTTAAGTCTTGTAGTTTCTTCTGTGTCTCTTATTGCCGTTCAAGCTGTCTCGAGATTGAAAATCAAACAGTAAGCTTTCGGAAAATAATACCATTCGTTATTAAGACGCAAATGTGGCATCAGAGGGGACTGAGACAAAGAATGCCACCCACCGGGGAGAATGTCCCGGAACAGAAAGTCTTTATAGACTGACGGTAAGGGGGTAATGTCAGTAATAAAATTTTATACTCACCTACGCCGAAATATTTCGCGTCGGAACGATGTGTGAGAAATTATGAGACTTAAGTGTGTCGAGTAAATTTATAACTTGAGGCGAGGCTGTTTAGAGCTTCACTTAAAAATACACCCTAGAATGTAGTCTAAAGATGATTAAAAAACTGTAAAGAGCAATGTTTGATTGAGTAAACTCGTTACCCGCTAGTGGTAAATTTTTAAACGCTTCAAGAAAATTAATCCCAAGAGCAAAGACCGATTGACGGGGCCATCCCTTCTCAGTACTTTTTTTAAGATTGATGAGCGCAACCATTATATTGGTTTTACACTACCTTAAATTTTGAACACTTTAACAGTTTTCTTTTTAAGTTAGCCGTGTTTGTGTCCCACTGCTGGGCAAAGTCATGCGGACGATATCTCAACCTTTTTGCCCGGATAGTCATCTCCCATCCGGGCAAAAAGGTCGAGATATCGTCCCCCCATCGCCGCCTTGGCCGACCAGGTCTGCGATTTCCGTCGCGTGGAACCCATTCAGTGGCAATTTTTGCCCATCTATCTGAATTCATACGACTGACGTGGCCTGCCCAGTTCCACTTGAGTTTTGCGGTCACAGCACAGGTTCTGGAGCGCAGCCTGGTGGTTCGGATTTGGTCAATCCTTCTGGGGCCCAGGATACAACACTCCATCGCCCGTTGGCAAACCTTGAGCTTGGTTTTAAGATATTCGGTCAAAGACCAGGTCTGAGCACCGTAGGATGGGCAAAATACACCTGTCAACGAGTTTTTGCTTCAGGGCAAGTGGTAACTTACCCTACATCAGCTCTTTCACCAGAAGCTCTTCCAGGCGTTGTCGATATGACAATCGATTTCTTCATCTGCCTTTTTTCGACGGAGAGTTGCTGACCCCAGTAAGTAAGTATTGTATATCCTGCTCCTCTGCATCGACACTCCGTTCCGTAATTTTACAGTATTATGCTGACAATAGAAGTGAAAGTAAAGTAAAACGTATCCTTGTAGGTACTACCAATAAAATGTGTTATAATTCTCACCAGAAAGCTACGAGTGCTCGATACCAAAACAAACTACCTACTTCATCAATAATATTAATGCAGCCTACATACGTCCTACTGTAGGGCATAGGCCTTCTAGTGCTGCGGAATATATATATATATATATATATATAAATTAATTAATTAGAGTTCATTAAATTAAACAAATGCAACGGAAGCGAAACTTTCAGCATTCATATGATATCGAGAGTAAGTGTACACCAGCGACATGCTTGTTTGAGAATTCGATATCTTTGACGTTGAAATTTTAAATGTACTTTTCTACGAAAAGGTTTGAAAATTTCTATAAGGTTTTCTGGTAAGAAATTTTTGGTATACGATACGTAACGGAATGGGCGTATGTCAATTAATACTCGGTATTTGTAAGCAGCATTTAATAAAATACCTATGCCACTAAAGGACCTTCTCACAGAGACAAATTATCATTAGGCAAAGAGAAAAGAGTACGAAAGAAGCGAAGATTTTCAGATCGATCGTATCTGTTTCTTCTCGGTGATTTGGGAATAACCTGAGGCGAGATTGAACCGATTGCGAACGTGTTGAGTAAACAAACTTCCCCCTCACCTCCGCCCCCGCCCCCAGCGCAGCGCAGTCTATCACATCGTCCCTGTCGTGAGATAATTTATGTAAATGAAATTCACATTACCCTGTTCCACATTTTGAGCCGTTTACTCGGCCCGGAATGTTTTTCGAGCATGTTTATTGCCATATTTTGTCTTTATTATCTCATCTTTCCTTTCACTACTTTTATCTCCCGTCGTCGCGTCGCGACTTTTTCATAACTCATCGCGAGAGTCGCGGCGCTATTTGCTAAAATGTGTCTTATTATATCAGCCTCAAAGGGTAACGATTTTTTTAGTTTCATTTATCTGACAGCCCTAATTGAATTGTGCTTGATGTTGAAAGTTTCGACACGAAAACGTGGTCCAATATAAAACGTCTCACGAATGAGAATGGGTCTCGGAAATAAAAGCGGTCCGAAAACTATTACCATTCGGCAAACCTAATAAAGGTTAAGAAGTTTTAAGAGCGCGTTTGCTAAAAATACGGGTGTCGCAGAAGTTTTCTTTATTAGTTTTCGCCTTTAATCCGGCGAGGCGTGTCCCAATGTCTTTATGGCGAATTTTCAATCTGAGTCTGGGCGGAAGCCAATAAGAAATCAACTATTTGTTCACTGATTCTCAGCACCCGGCCGAGGGGGAAGCCGCTTCTTTACGACTTCTTTTACGATTCGAGGTGCATTCGGAATTAGATCGCGCTACGCCGAAAGCCTTTCCATGTCTGTCGAAGATGAATACGGAAAGGATTATAATAACTAACCGCCCGGTTTTTTTCCACTCGAAAGTTCTGCAGCGACCGCCTCAAAGTTCGTAGGAAATATCATTTTCAGGGCAATCACAGAGCGGCGGTCAAGAAAAGAACAAAGGTCAGTGGGCAGACCAGAGCGGCCCGATGGTCGGACGATGTCGTTGAGTCGGCGGAGGGCCATGGATGAAGAGGGAAAGGGACCGTGAGAGATGTCATTTGGGGGAAAAGCCTATACCCAGCAGTGGGCAGCGGTGGGCTGATGATGATGATGATGATGATCATTTTCCACTGCCAATTTGCTCTGTAAAAAATAAATTTGTTAAAAATATGTCAAAATTTGTGAATCGCTACTAATAAGCCTCCTCTCGCTCCGAGAATCCGATGGAATAGTACAAGCCATTTTTAAGGCACCGAATTCACCGGTCTGAGGGCCAAAGCGGGAATTTTCATGCCTACGTTATTGAAGGTGATTTTATCTTATTTTATTTTTGTATTTCAATGAAAAATTCTGTGAATTAAATTTCACCCTATTCGCGTCTGTCGCTTTGAGCAATTTCACTTACCTATCTAACTTAGTTTGATCGGTCAATTTAACTGACAATTAAGCCAAATTTATTATCGTTTTAAAGTTATTTCTAGTTAACTCTAATCAAAGAATAAGGTTGTGGTTGGAAAATGTGGAAATTAAATGGAAACAAAATATCAAATTGGAAATCTATTGCGGATAATTTAGGCTGCCAGTTGCACCGTATCTTTGTAAATGTTTGTTATATGTTTGTTTTTTTCCTGGTGTAAAATAAATAATATTCTTTTATTCTTATCTTATAATTCATAAAATTTTTTTGTTACGTGCTTCACTTTCAAGCAGGAAAACAAGCCTATCGTAAATATGGAAACAAATCTATAAATTCAGTTTTAGCATACTTCTAGCTATTGTATCGATTTACAATTTGACTATTATTTGCAGTTCTGAAGACACGACAGTACAATATCATTGATATATTCTGATTGAAAATTATTAGCATCAAGTCCACCTTTCTGTTCACCGTCATACACTATCTTCGCACAATAAAGAATTCTAAATAATAATGATGTAGTCAGGGATAGATGGTGGAATTATTCAATTCTCTACAATGCGCCATAAATTTTTAGTATGTTAATGTACCTATATTGTTAAACAATTTTTATCCTCCCAAGTTATCTGGCTTTAAAAATACCAATGGTTTTCGGTTGTTATTTTCAAGGTCAGGACCTAGGAGGTTAATAGGAGTGACAATAGTTCAGAAGTTGTTTGTTAAATGACGCTACGGCGCTATAGGTATTCTGTCACTTCATAATGTTCAATAAATTTCGTGCATATGAGCACTGAATACGAAGGGACACGTTAGATAAGATGATGAGAGTCTAATAGTCTTATTTATATTTATATAAGGTCGATTCCAATAAAACACTCTTACGACGGAGTTAAAGCCGGTTTACGGCTGGAAATCCTCTTATAAGCCGGCTGTAACTCCGATAATACTGTAATAATTTAAGTCTTAGATGACAGTTTAAGTAGTACACAAAAATTTTATTAAAACATTTTAAACTAAAATGTATTTTTTTACCATTAAACCTTAACTGTGACCAAAAATATGAAAAAGATTGTAAATAATGTACGTTTTGGGACATTATAGGACAGTTTTTCAAAATTTGTCATAATTCCTATCGCCGTCATAGAATCACTGTAGAGTGATTTGAAGACATAGGTAGGTTAATTAATTACATAGGGCTCACGAGCCGAGGCACGTCAGTTAAAAAGGTGAAGTTAATTTGCGGCAAACACTGGCATTCCGGTTAATTCATCAGCCGAGAAGGGTTACACTCTTAGTGTTAGACTTACGCCCACTAGACTTAAAACGTGGTCCTTGTTTCTACAACAATGACCTGAGCTTATAGCGAAGTAACTCCATTTGACACGTTCAATATACAACCGATAAACCTTTAGGTGGTGCTTTTTGAAATGTCACCCGTAACTTAAATGATTAGAGTGCTTGTTGTTTTTTAAAATATGACCACTATAATTGCTTTCGAGGTCATTTTTCAATTGGCACTAACAGGCTGATAAATTTTAAAATGAAATATTTTAGTAGGGAATTACGAATCAAATAGCTATCTGTTTAGCTGAGAATCGAAAAATCAGTCCATATCAGCCCATTAATTAGCACACTGATATTTCCATCTCTATAAATTAGTAAACTATAAAATAAATTTTAACTTAAAAGAAATTTCAAAGAAAACACTATTATAGTTATAGTAGAATTGATGTGCCAAACATTTGCTTTAAAGTCATAAACCTATTTATTGTAAACCTTCTAACCCTTAAGGCTGCTCTTACGTGGAGCATGCTGTCTCGCTCGCAAAATTTAAAATTTTTTAATGTTTTAATAATTTATATTAGTAAACTTTTGATAAATGTGGTTCTGAGGGTTTGATAGATAATTAAATTGCAGATATTCAAGGCATGTTTTTCTTATCCTTTACTAAAGTTTTCATTGAGAAAATTTGACTCCAAAATTATTAATAACTTTAGTTTGTTAAAATGTACGTATCGCAAATATATTTAAAATGTCCCTAATTTAATTATGTATCAAACCCTCAGAACACATCTATCTAAAGGGTTTACTCATTGTATTACAATAATAAAAAATGTTAAATTGTACGAGCGACACAGCATGCTCCACGTAAGAACAGTCTTAAAAATTATCCTGCATAAAGAGCTTTCTTAGGTCCAATACAAAGAGTTCTTTCTCAAGAGTTCAAGTTCACGAAACTCGGGGCCCTGCAATAATATAATATTAAATCCAGCCAGATGTCTGGCTCTACAGGTAATTCACTTACTCGCTCAAGTACCTGCAATAAGTACAAGTTTTGCGTTTAATAAGGCACTTTCAACGTCTTCGAGTTAACTTTGCTTACTATAAACTTCACGCGCAAATGCGCCTTTGATAGTTCTTATTTGGTTCAAATGGCTGGCATAATATATTATAGAAGTATTTCTTTAATGTTACACATCGGTATTGGAAAACGTCCCGTTGGTTTGGACATGTGGAGAGGATGAAGGAAGAAACGTTGACGAAAGAAATATACCGATCGAATCGCTCTATATATTTCTTCGTAAGGGACATCCCAGGCGGACATACTTCCACCAAGGGGAGGTGTTAGCAAAGGGCAAGATAAAAAGTACCCGAAACCGGCGTGCGAGCATGCAACCACTGATGAATATCGATGAAGAAGTGTTAGGGACCTAGATTGAGGTTCTTCAGTGAGGAGCTTCTCTTTGTGAAAAACGTAGTTTTTAATAATTTTTACAATTTTTTTTTCCGCTAGTAGAGATGATTGTCCAAAAATAGTTCGTTAAATGGGTCACAGAACAGAAGTATATTTTTTCCCTTTTTAATGGACCGCGCGCATTCACAGAACAGGCGCGCGCTCTTGCACGCCGATGACGATTTTCCACTCAACGTTAGATGGCTCTGAACAAGAAGAAAAAGAAATCACATTTATTACTGCAACAGTTACACAAAATGATCGATGAAGCGAAAGAGATCTGTCAGGATCGTGCCAAGTGGTAGTCCCTGGTCTCTGCCTACCCCTCCGAAGGTATCCCGGGGTACAGGCGTGAGTTTAGGTTATGTTACTAAAAAAACGGTGCTAGCTCATTGGTGGAAACCGTGCCTCAGACAAATGCGTGAGATCTCGGGTTCAAGTCCCGGCATGTACCACCGACTCGACTGTGTTTTCTAAGTACCGCACCGTTTTGGAATTTGAAGCTTCAATACCACTCAATAACGGTGAAGAAAAACATTGTTAGCAAACCTAAGCAGGCCTTCTCTGAGAGAGAGATGATATATGAACAAAATGAGATGTTCATATATCATCTCTCTCTCAGAGAAGGCCTGCAGCATGCATGAGTCGTATATAGTAAGTGGATTGAATAAAAAGTAGGTACACAAAAGTTTTCGTTTACTGCTAGCAAGCACGCTTTTAGAAACGTTCTCTAAATATATTATAACATATAACTAAGCCAAAAAATCCATTCCTTCATAAAACACAAGTCAGTTTTCAAGAATAGCTACGAAATATGTCATCTCTGAGGAAATTATACTGAAAATCTCCAGTTAGCTTCTTCTGTAGCTGCTGTGAGCGAACTCGGAAATGTTTTCAAGTTTCCATTTAATTAGTCTAGGTCCTTGGTGACAGCACTCCTCGAAGGAACTTTTAAGATCTGAACTCCAACTTTGAGCTCTTTTAGGTGTTTGCAAAGTTTTTTTTTTTTTTTTCGTTTAGCGGTCGTGATATTTTACTTCGCCTTCCCCCTGAAACAACGCACAGAGAGGGTCCTTATCTTACCTGATCTGTCACTTTAAATGAACGAAATTCTTTTTTAATAACCCCAGGAGGGGCGGTTTAGTCATTATACCGGCTCGTTGGCTGAAAACGACGTTGTTTGATTGAGAAAAAAATTAATTGTTATTAATTGATAATAAAAAATCAACGTCTTCGTGTTAACTTCGCGTACTATTTACTTGAAGGTAATTTTGATGGTGAAGGAAAATATCGTGACGAAAATCGAGTGTCTGAGCTTTTTACGTACCTTTAGCACTTGAAATCGCCTAACTGCGAAGGGCACGCGTGGTGATAACGCTTCTCTTTAAGAGAAGGCCTGTGCCCTGCACTGGGACGTGTATGGGCTGCTTATGTTAAAAGTACACATGGAACGTTTTTATAACGGCGGGTGACAGGCTGAAGTTCGTATTAATACTTTATTACGGTCTGAGAAGTTCACTCAGTATATTTTTATGGGCTCTCCCGTTTAATCGCGGCGAAGTTTCTCATCCGATTTGCTACAGAGTGTTCTAAGGTACGCTAGGAGAGCCTTATGATTAGTAACTAATTTGGCTTCAGTGTAACGTTAATAGCTTTGAGTGATTAAAAATTCTAGATATTACACTCACCGCAAATTAATTAAAAACTAATTTGTTGTATCGAAAACACCGTAAATGTGACGGAACCACTTAGACTCAGTGCGAAATGTTTTACTTTTGGTACGAAGTCCAATTTTCAAAAATGATATCAAAGTAATTCTTGTGTCAAAATGTTTTTAGTAATTTACGCATTTTTTAAATGGTTGTCGAGTAGAACCCACATATTTTGGGAATATTAAAAGATTTCATATACCCATCTTAATCTATCTATAAAACCCATGAAAGATGCCCACTGTTGGGCATGAGCCTCTTTATCGTCACGCCAACCTCGCCTCTCCCCCGCTAATGTGGTCCACCCTAAATAATAACAAAAATTACTTTCCCACAGCACAATCACTTGTCTTGATCCCAATCGTTTAGACACTCTATATTATGGTAACCAGGCAATGACATCAGGAACACGGAAACTCACCCAGACTGAGGTGATTTGTACAAATTAAGTACAATCGCCTCCACTGGGAGTTGAACCCACAAACACGGATAAGGGCCCACGATCGACAGCGAATCATGAATAAGCTTCACTAGCTAAACCGCCACAGCTTAAACGTTGCTAACATTGCTTCAAATATTGCCAATGGAATCTCTGCACGCCCGCCTTCATATTAAATTTCTTGAAAAAAGTCCGTCGTTTCCCCGCCGCAAGTTGGAGTTAACTCGGAGTGACTTCGCGCTATAAGTCACGACTCGGGCCAATAGTTGCAGCCGTTCTGTACATTATCTTTACACGTGTCAAGATTAACTCGGTAAACTCGCGGTGAGTTCGGCTTGGCTTGGCTATATTCAGTGCTAGGGTAGAGAAGGTACAGGAACCTAAATACCCGCTAAAGACGCGCTGACTATGAGTCTTATAATCTTACCCAGTTAGCATCGGTTTATTTATCTTCAGATTGATGTTAGTTATTAATTCATTCTTTTATTTCACTTAAACGTACAATATGGCGGACGTAATGCCATGAGCATTTTCTACTAGTCAACCCGCAGAAGGTGGAAGAAAGATTGATGATTGATTCATTGAGATGTTCATTTAACAGCGTGCAATTCTCCCTTATTCCTTATGTCTTACCTATATAATTGAATAATTTTCTGAGTGAACTTACTGGGCTCATTAATGTGTTTATTGTTATATGTAAAACAAACTAAAAATTTCTGTGAAAATAACATAGGTATACTTAAGACTCTATCTCCTCTAGACTAGCTCGAAAACCCCACGAAGCTACATTCCAGGACTCGTGACTGAAATCTCATAAGCTGGCTCATTCGTAACCAGACACTTTATTCGACGCGAGCGAGTGACTACTTTAATGAAAATACAGATTCAAAGCAAATACTACCGTTGGCGTTTCCGCTTTACTTTTGTAGCAGTTTCAGCTTACTTTTAGGTAACTGTCTAACTATTACTGATTACCAGCGATAAATTATCTGCGGATCTATTGAAATATTTATTGTAGCTACATACATACATACATACATTACCTCACGCCTGTGTCCCAGAGGGGTAGGCAGAGACCAGGGACTGCCACTTGCCACAATACTGACAGATCACATTAGCTTCCTCAACATTCATTAGTCGTTGCATGCACGCATGCCGGTTTTGGGTACTTTTTATCTTGCCCCTTGCTAATACATTCCCTATCTGGTTGATGTATCGTAGCTACGTCTAGGTAATTGAATCCACAATCCAACCAGCCAATCTATTGATCAGCCGTTTCAACTTCTATCAACTTAATATTATTTACAAAAGCACTTTATTTCTACGGAATAGGATCCCGAACGGCGTCCAATGATAACAAACTGTTTCAGGCTTAATTTTGTCGTTCGCGTTGTTGTTATTACTTTAAGTCGGAGTCAATAACACGAAGATGACTATTTAAAGCTACAGAGGGCTTACTCTGCTAATAACTTTGTTTAAAAATGAGAGTTGACGTGGAAAGGATAACGGCAAGGTAACAAAGTATTACACAAAATGTAAGTACAATTTCAGAGTTCATAGAGGCATATGAAACTCTACCCAGAGAGGTGACAGAAAAGGCACACTCTTTATTTCTTTAGGCAGATTCTTCTGTAACTCTTTTTTAATTGTATCACGGATTATAAACAGTCGCTTGCTTGGCACCGATTTAATCCAATTCCCGAGTTTGTACTACAGAAAGCTAATGGGGCAAAGTTCCGTGTTAGCCAATTGTACGGCCTTAATCTAATCGGGGTCGTGTAAAGCTATATTTTGATACTGGGCCCCCGCCTTCCAGTACAATTGCCAAACGAAAAATTTGTTACGAAAAATGGAACACCGACGATGGTAAAAAATGTTCTTTAAGAGATGTTAACGTAAGTAGCACACGACTGAAATTTATATCAATCTGTAAATTCGGTCTCTGTCTGATATAATATTTATGTCTGTCTCACTCTGTTTCTTTGTGCGCGCATCACGCAAAAACCACTGAACGGAATGAAGTAGGACTCACCAGAATCATAGCTTAGGTTATCTGTAACATATAGGCTACATAAAATCACGCTTAAGTCCGTGGGGGCTAAGAAAATCACCATAGCTTAATCACCGTGAGGTCATTAAACAGTGGTTTTACCACAATAACGGATACATTTAAACAGATTATGAAGAACCAGTCAGTGTACGCACTAGCCGTCAGAATTGTTTTTATCTGTCACCGTGGGAATCGCTATATTGCGATGTGCCTAAATAATTCTGCCGGGTCACATGGTGCGCAAAACTGAGTCTCTTAATTATTTGAGTAACAAGAATCATAAAAATAAACTGCTAATAAAATGTAAGTAAAATTATCATTGCACATATTTAAAGGTGATAATATAACGGAATGAACTATTAAATTTGTTATTCAGTTTTATTACAATAAAAGTGTCAGAAGTACTCATTCAATATAACCAATATAACAATGCAAACTTAAAAAATAACTACCGATAGTTGCGTTCCGAAACGTAATAAGATTCTGAGACAAAAAAACATTATCTAGTATTATGTACACATGGTTTATATTTGCATAAAATATGAAAAATGTTTCAATATTGTTTATTTTTATTACAAAACACAGTTTTTTTAATTTACTTTTTTTAGCACCGCAAAAATAGTGGTATTTTTTTTAGGTTTCGGAACTGTGACCGGAACTTTTTTATTATATTAGTATTGTTATGTTGGCGATGTTAACTTTTTATTTCTGACATTTTAAAAAAGTTTAGGTCGAATGAGGCGGATGGCCACGCGCCATCACGCGACTTGTCCGTATTGACGTAAAAACGAAAATTTCTTAGCTCAATGGTCTTCTTCCGATCTGATCTTTGCGTACCCTTTACGGGAAACTAACAAAACTGCGCGTGCAAGATGGGAGCAATCATAAAAAAATATCGAATCATCGTTTTTGTTACAAAAACAGAAAACCATCTTTAAAATGCGCACCAAATACTGTCAAATCCTTCACTTTTGACTGTTAGAGAACGACATGATCTTGCGACGTTGTCGCGCCGGGTGCGATACCGAATTAAAACTATATGATTGTGCGTATAAATAATTAATGTTTGCGTGGCTCAGTCTAATCTAATCTAGAGCGAATATTCATGTTCAGCATAAGCCTCCTCAAATCAAAACACATCTTTCTGTTCTCGGCCATCCTCTACTGTGTTTGTTAATATTTCGTAAATTTAAATTACAAATCACTGTTTTACATTGAGTATTCTGTTCCACCTGAAATGAGTTTGAGCGAGCGACAAGCTGCACCGACGGGAGACGGCGTGGTGAGGTAAAATAATATAATAATTAATTTAATACAACCGCGAAAAATTTCAAGGAACTTAGAACGGAGATAGACCATGACCTTGATTGAGGGTCAGGGCACTTAATATTAGCCTATATTAGAAAAATATTCATCGCACAAAAAGCTCATTAGTGCAAAGGCGAGCGTATTACTAATGAATATTTTCTTCCATCTAACCTTGGGTTATGTGGATAGTGGAAGCTGTGGTGCCGGGAAAGAGTGCAAAAAATTACCTAGACCATAATTCTATGTATAAAAATCTCGTGTCACCGTGTTTGTTATTGAACTCCACCGAAAGGGCTTTATGAATTTTTTTACGTATTCATTTGGTAGGTCCGAGAATAGGTCGTAGGCTAATTGATATAGCAAAACAACTTTTGCCAGGTCAGCTAGTTATAAATAAGACAGTTGATTCTTATTCTGCGAGCAGATTTCACGTAACATAGAAATATTTGCAATAATTAAGCGATCTCCTAATGTCAAATCTTACAGTAATATTTATAAAAACACAATATCTTAAGACATTCCTCAAACGTAGTTGTTACCTTTGTGATCTAGCCGTGACGGAATGATGAAAACACTGTACGATCTTTGACACGTTTATATTTTAAAAGGCCACAAAGTACACAAAATAATAACTAAATTAAACGTGGTGTGTTCGGGCGTCTCGCGCGGATAGCATGGACCGACTGCCTGTCACACAACACACATACCAAGTACGATGACGGCTCGCGGCTACCCTTAACTTTAAGATACATAATTTACCTACCTACATAATTATTAAACAGCATCAAAATACCAAATATGAGCACGTCGCTAACAGTAGTTAAAAAGTTGCCCTTTACCCAAGATAATTTCAACTGCATTTAAAGAGTGGTTTAGAGGAATAGTGTTTTTATAAATAACACTATTAGCATTTTAAGCTGTAGAATGTAACACACGTACTTACAACGCGTTACCTTTAGTAGTTTTACGTTAGTCGAGAAAAAATGTGCGTATTTCCTGTCGACAATAATCGCCATGTAATCCATCAACGGTAACGAGTAGGAACGCTTTGCCATGGCAGGCACGGGACTCGTCGATGTAAGCGAAATCGGTCACGATTTTAATGCGATTGATGCATGGGCGTTTGTCGATAGAGTTGTTCTGCTGATTGATTGGAGCTCAGCGCAACCGGTTGGCCGTGAAAAGTTCCACGTTTCAATTGTCTCTCCACGTTTTCTTCTATACGGCAAGTTTGCTGTAAAGAGTTGAAATTCTGGGATTTACGTGAACAAGGTATACCTACTATCGGAAGAAGCGAAATGTCTTCTGCAATTTCTTCGTTACAGCAAGTTTTAAGATGATATTGGATAGCTTATTTTGTCAGTGTCAACTTTGACACAGGTTGGTTTGAAACATGACGCTGTAAAAAATTGGTAGTCTTGTCTATAAAGACGATTTCAAACTATAAATCTATGCTTAGGCGGGCGTAGGTTTTTCAATATACACAAATTGAAGCTCTGTCCTGTGGGAAGTTTGCGCCTATATATACCGCGACGCGCTATTTTGTGAGAATCACAGTGACATGATGAATATCAAATCTCTAGAACAGTCTAGGGTAGGATACGATGAGCCTAACCGTAACAATAGTAAACAAAATCAGTTAGCAAATGAATGTTATAAATAACAATCCCAGTGTTTGGCCAAACTATCCTTGACCAAAATAATTTGACGCGATACAATCTCGGGGGCGGCGGGCCTTATTAAAACTTTGTAAGGGTTCACCGTCGATTTTAGCTATGCCCAGTACTCAAGCAGCAAAGAAAACAATCCATATGAAATGTTTAACCACGTAGACTCAGCACGTAGACAAACGGGTGCCTATGTGTGCGTAACTCTAGCGTGAGGACTTGGTGCGGTTTCAGAACTGTATCAGACTTACATTGTAGCTTCTAGCCCACGTGACTCCCAGTCGGGCACAACCTGAACATTGTTACAGAGCTCATGCGATAAAACAATTACCCCAATGAAGTCGCCTTTGTTACACGTAGCTCCGAACACGGAATAATAAACTTTCCTGAAACAAACACAACTTTCTACATGTTACGGTTCACGCAATTGCGTCTTTTCTCTATGAATACCGTGCACGCGTTCCATAGAGCGGTAGCCTATCCAAAATCATCAAGTAGGCACAGTCAACATCATCAACCTGTGCATGAGTGCGCACTACTCAGTTGTGTTATAGGCAACTTTAAACACAAAATTCAAAGGTTTACATGCCCCTAGATATCCCATTTGACATATGATTTGAAAGTTGATAGAGAAACTGAGCAGAGCGCCGATTATTTTATTTATTCATGTATTAGCTCTTAGAGCGCTTATACACGGGTGGCACGTGTGCCAATTGCAGCCGTCGACACTTGTCGACGGCAGCGGTCGACGCGCTAACGCAGATATTCGATGCTAACATGTCGGCGACTGCCGTCGGCACACGTCGATGGCTGTCGTCGAATAAGCACCTTTAGGCTCTACTTAAATCGTCCGTAACGGATGCTAAAGCCTATGATGGGTAGCAGAGTAGCTACCATGCAAAATATCAATATTTTGAGAACTGGTAAACGTAACATCAATGTAAAGACTGTATTCCAATAAAATATAGACACTGAGTATAACAAAGCGCGTTACTTTCTCGACATGGGGGTGCTCTACCCCATAACCTGAAAAATTTAGAAATCTTTGAAATCGTGACAAAGTTATCAGCTGTTCTATCCTATTTGGTTGTTGGTTCTTGACCAAAGTTAATCTTATAAAGCAGCAATTTGCCTTCCTGGAAAGAAAGGGGGATTTTACACACTCTATAGCCTTTCGTCACATATTTCATTAGGTGGTTGCCTCGCAATGACAACAGGTTTTGGCGCCCGCATACATCGGACATTTACACACGGCGCGGGGCAAGATAAGGCCGGTCACACAACAGCCGGAAGCACAATTAGGGCAAGTCCGGGCCTCGCAGCCGGTCGGTAATAAGCAAAACTACAATTACAGAGCTCGGAGTATCAAGATCCTGTCGGTAGGCGGCGCACGCGACCCGTTTAGCCGGCACGATACCTTCATAGCCTGTGTTTAGAGACAGCCTAACGTAATGTGCTGCAAATACGCACGCGAATGAACTGAGCATGACTGGAGTTTGCTGGTTGTGTAAGTGGTGCTATCGCCGTTTTGTGAACAGCCCCTATATTACGATTCTATGTGGCAAACTCATCATGTCAACGTAATTTATCGGCTAAGAATAGATTAATTTCGATGAAATTGTATTATTTAAAACTACTTTAAATTATTAATGAAATTGTTCCCCTTGACAAATAAAGGCGTTGTTAACTCCATACTCATTGTAAACGTCAGGATTTCGACAGAATTTGTTGCGCATAATCAGAGCTCTGGTGGTATTTTGAATAGGGCTTCTCTACATATTTGAAACAACAGTTACTTTCAAACTCTTCTGACTTTCGATATATGAGACAATTTGATGGAAATTTTATTGCAAGGCGATTTATGTTCCATTTCTGGGCACAGGCCTCCCCATTCAAATATTTAATTAACCCTTAAATTTGATTTTTTTTTTCATAATATTTAGATGTCTTGTCCACTGTTTGAAACAAAAAAAAATACACCAACTGCACACGTCTTGGTTTAAAATTGAATAGAAAAGAATATCATATGGTTCGTTCATTGAAGGCGAACGGAAAACATAGATCTAAAACACGACAGTGATTTTTAAAGTATTTTTTATCTCTCACTTTTTGATTGACATATGCCAAACCCGGCACAATGGAATCGACACATGCTTTCAAAAGATAGCGCCGCAAATAATAAACCCGCCAAACTGAGAGCCATTGTCTTGATTCTGCTAACTGTGCTTACTCAGAACTGCCTGCAAACTAAACTTGGCAGTTAAATTTCCAGATCTGGGAGCTGTAATCTATCGAATAGATAATCTGCACTTGCTATGTTTTCATTCGTGGCAAATGGCAAAACTGGTATCTGGAATCTAACGATTGGATAATCTGCACTTGCTATGTTCTATGTTTTCATTCGTGGCAAATGGCAAATGAGGTTATTTATCGTCGCAAATGAATTCGCAAATCAGCACGAGGAGCTCGCGAATTGTTGCCCAAGTATTCATGAAGTCAACAAAGTTTAATACTGTAAAGTAGGCTGTCTTAGCCATATTGTCGCAGTGGCTTTATCTAGGATTGCCTGGGCATAGGTAAGAGATCACTGATAATTTAGTAAATGGGAGCGTGTAAATAAAATCGTATCGTAATTGAATCGCTCGTAGCCCCGGCTGCCTGAGTGATCTTAAACGATCACGAAGGTTAAGCAACACAGGGCGCGTTCAGTGCATGGATGGGTCGCCGTCTATGCCTAACGCTAGTGGCATTTTTCCGAGCGGATCCGTGCTTCGCAAGGCACGTTAAGCTGTTGGTGCCGGCTGCCGTCGATAGATGGCAGTCGTTAAGCAACTTCTGACAGTAGACGAGCCACTAGTCTACAAGCCTCCACCAATCCGGACTTGGCCCCCGTGGTGGAGTATGGCCTATACCTTCCTCAGGGAAGAGACCCGTGCCCCTCGGTGGGGACATAATGGGTTGATGATGAAATAAAATCGTAATCAGATTTGATTTTTAAGCCACCTAAAGATTTATCTGCTCTACCGCAAGCAACCGTTTCCTCGAATCTTTAGCAATTTTTCAACGTATGAGTAAGAAGTCGAGCCGATGTTTGCATTGTGAATACGATATTATTCACCGAAGGGAATTGTGCAGGTGTAGACACTTGCAGCCTCAGTGAGTGAATCAGTCGGTGCAGTAACAAACTAAAGTGCCTTGCATATTTCTAATATTGTCTCGAGTACTTTAGCATTTATGAATCTAAAGTTGAACTCGACCAGTTATTAGTACCAGTATTTTTACTATGTCTGATCGTCTCTATCAACAAGTACAGTGAAGTGCAAAAGGCACTATAAAGCATAGAAGTAGCGATATTTCAGGTCCACTTGAGAGCTTCCAAATTAATATTTTAACTTATATGGCAAGAAATAAAAAAGTGGTGATTTAATAAGAATAAGAAATGTTTCATTTAGGTTCAATTGTTTACTTACGAGTTAATATACAAACATTTAAGTTTTCTATTAATATTAATTGCCTGATAAATATATAAATTTAATAATAATAACAATTTCCACACAACACTATCACTGTTTTGATCCGAAATTAAGATATCCTGTAATATGGTAACTAGATAAGGACGTTACAAACATCCAGACTGAAAAATACCCAGACCGAGAGCATTCGTACCTACTAAGTGCGGCGGCGTCAAGCGGTAATAGAACCCACGACTTTTATCTAGGTAGTCAAGCGTGTTACCGCTAGACCAACGAGGCGACTTATGCAAGGTTATTTCTAGAATGAGCAATTCTTGAGACATCCCAATTCGAGTTTGTGTTTCTATGAGTATTTTTGTCAGTTTTTTTTATGTTAGGATATATAAAATTTTATTAAATTGGAGCTTTACTTACACGCTTTACCAATGTTGCAGTTTTTTGTAAATAAAGTCCTACAAAGAATGAGCTTCACTCTATTTAACACAAATAGCTAAGCATTATCCATCAAACAGCACCATTACAATGTACAAAAACCGTGAAATTACAGTTTATTTAAAGGAAAATAGAACAAAAAAAATAGAATCAGAAATCATCTAACAAAACTTGTTGTAAATGATAAATTTTAAACAACATATTTCAAGAAATGCCCATTATAGAACAAAAACCCTACATTGATAGAGAGACGCTCTTCTGCAGCAAAACGACTGCCTTCCTCCATTGTATACGAACTAGACAAGAGTCTAGCAGATAGTCGTAGCCCCAACGGCCCAACGCCAACGGAGTCTGGCAACATTGTTGTGACATCCATTTGCATATTCCACTACCGAGTACACGCTCCCAGATTCTACTAACACTCCTGGCCACCATAGCTTCTATGAGAACAATACGAAGATCGAGGTCACCAAAGACTACTGCAACAAGACATCGTGGAAGACTGTGAACAGATTTAGTGTGGGCGGAAGTAAATCGAACGTGTTCAATATGCAGCGTATTAGCATTGGGTATATAACTGAAAGTGCATGAAGTGCTGTGCCATAACGCATGGTTGCTATTGTTCGGCTTAGCGGAAACAAAGGCTAGGTACCGACATATTTTGTACACCTCTGTAGAGGTATATAAAGGCAAAAACTATGCACTTGTTCTTTTATTAACCATGAATAAATAAGCCTGTGAAGTAAAAACAGTCAATTTCACTTTCTTCGTCCAAATACATGAATACAAAAAGTGTACCTACTTGCAAACATTTATGGCGAATTCCCTTAGTTACGTAAGAAATAAATAAAAAGCACTTTCACATATTTATGCTCCTGACTTATACAGATCCCAAAACGATAAAACAAAGCGTCATGTATCTCCTGCATATGTAGAAGAAGGATTTTTTTATGTAAGCTGTGAATAGTGAAAATGAAGAAGGTCCAGGAAGGTAAATATGTTTCCAGTCTATTTTTTATCTGATTGTTTGAAGGTTGGCAGTCAGCTCCGCATATGTATCTCTCGCAAGACGCCAGTTTCCAGTGCTGTACAGGTTTCTCAGCCAGTATTTCTCTCTCCGGCCTAGTGTCTTTCAAGCGATGTTTCCTATGTCTTTAAATACTTACGAAATTCTAATTATGATAATGAAATTACTCGAAATGTTAAAAAAAGTATCGAAATATCGTTATAAAAGGCAATTTTTAGATATTCGTTTATACTAGATAAAGAATCTTAAAAAACCTATTTAGTGGCTAAGAATTCCACCCATGCCGGGACTTGAACCCGCGACTTCTCGCTAACCGTGCCAGCGCTCTCCCAACTGAGCTAATGGGCAAGTGCGGGCATCGGCGAAATTTCGAACCTCTTTAAAAACTTCTCTGCATTACGTACAGGCAGCGACATCTGGCCGAAGTAATTTACACCACTTTCAGCCCCGAGTAATCCACTTTGCAGTTAGGTTTTTACATCTGAATGATATCGCTGTACCTACATGATTATATTCTTTTTGTTGCACTAACCAGAGAAGTTTATTACAGAGAAGTGTGTAAAGAGGTTATTTCGCCGATGTCTGCACTGACTACGTTCGCGTCAATAGCCGTTGACGCGAAAGTAGATACCTACTGGTGAAAGAATTTTTGAAATCGGATAATTACTCTCGAACATTACCGACTGCAGACAATTTTACAAACTTACAAACTTTTCCTCTTTATAATATTCTAGTGTAATAGTATATAGAGTATAGATTTAGATAGCAGGTTCACAGAATGATCACATTTATATATTTTTTTGCGAAATTTGAAAGATTTCAAATCGACTACAAGATCTTGAGATTCGTCTTATGAAATTAATATAAATGAACCACTTTTGTATGCTTAATGCTGTTGGCTCACGAATTAAATAAAATATGCGCAACAACTCTAGAGCCTATTCCGCCCTATTCCGTTACATTCTCAGTAATCTACCATTTTTTAATAGAAAAAAAATACTGGCTGCGGATATTGAAACGGCTTACAAATAATCTTGAATATATAAGTAGCGGTTGATAATATAAATTAAATTAAACATAGGTTAAACGCTTACCACACATTCGAGAGGTCGTGGGATCGATTCCAGCATGTACTAATTAATGCCTATTGCATTGCCTACTTTGTTTTCTATGTTTATATGGGTGGCTTCTTTAGTTTTACAACCAAAGAAGAATATCCTTTTTGTGCATATATGTAAATAATTCTCTAGCCTAATTGCAACGATTATGATTTATGATTGATGTTTTTACATCGGGAAACAATAATAATTATAAAATCCACACAATACAATCACTTGTCCCAGTCCCAAACTAGGATACCCTGTGCTATAACCAGGTGATGACATAAAAAAATCACTAGAAAAAAATACCAGTGGGAGGGAGAAAAGTGGGAGGGCGGTGCATTAACTAACCGCATGCTTGTGGGATTTTAGCGGAATTTAGCAAAGTTATTTTCATATTTTAATGCTATTATGGATTTCTGCAAAGTAACGCCTGATTCCATACAATATGTTTTATGAAACAAAGATTCGCATATACAAAACGTTCAGAGGTCAACGGGCTGCCTCCACTAAACCGAAGTCTTTGATGTGTACTCTCATCTTTTCTCATGTAGCTCAAACGTATCTTTGGGCTCGACCTCCACGCGACCGGCATTTGATCTCTTTGAGACGACATTATGTTGCTTGTTAAATAAAACACGCTTTACTTATCAATCTTGTTTGTGCCCCTTCTAGGTATGGTAAGATACAAATTTTGTACAAAATGAAGGTTTTTTACAATTTTAATGGGTAACTTTATCATTTCTCTCGACGCTGCACGATTCAAACGATGTGAGCTCACCTTTAATTAACTCAAACTGAATCAAATAATGAAAACGAGAAAAGGGATTAATGTTTTAACGTTGTTACATTATGTATGTGGTCTCTTTTTCATTATACCACAACTTTTAAAAGTCTGAACCAATTTAGTAGAATTAAAAGAAACATTTTTTTTAATTCAAAGTAGTACAGAAACTGCGACTTAATGAACGTTACAAGTAAACTAGGTGTCCATTTCAAAATCCAAATCATTTTGGAGAAAAAAATTATAAAAAATCTCCAAACTTAGTCTTTGCGAAGTCCTTCATTAACAGAGTTTATATAAATATTCTAAAACCTGGAACTCAATGTAAAAAAAAACTATAGTGCAATGGCTGCATAGTCTGAATTATGATGATACTGAAATATTATTAGAGCAATTAAAATAATGTTTCATCGAGCGGACACACACACACACGCACACACACACACACACACACACACACACACACACACACACACACACACACACACGATTATGTTCTACCTAAACACATAAAACACTCACCTGGCTGAGCTTTACACTTTTATCTTTTTAATAATTTTGTCATAACAGTAATCTTTAAAATAAGTAAAATATCAAATTAAACTAAGTTTTTAAGCTATGGAAGTGCGATGTCACCTAGTACAGGCATTATACATGCTTAAAAGGTGGCTCCAGATACTATCTACCGTTAAATTAAGCAATTCACGAAAATAATGATTTTGTTGTTTTGTTGTTGTTGTTGTTGTATGTTTAACTCAAACTGAATCAAATAATGAAAACGAGAAATTTTCTTAAAATGCACACTTTTCACTCGACTGCCCAAACAGAAAAGGGATTAATGTTTTAACGTTGTTATATTATGTATCTGGTCTCTTTTTCATTATACCACAACTTTTAAAAGTGTGGACCAATTTAGTATAATTAAAAAAAACATTTTTTTTTATTCAAAGTAGTACAGAAACTGCGACTTAATGAACGTTACAAGTAAACTAGGTGTCCATTTCAAAATGTAAGAAAAAATTTATAAAAAAAACTCAAAACTTAGTCTTTTCGAAGTCCTTCATTAACAGAGTTTATATAAATATTCTAAAACCTGGAACTCATGCATTGAATTGGCCTTAATTCTAGACATCATTGTCATCTAAACAATCTTTAATGCCCTTTTGGAGCAGTGTGGTTTACACATTTTTTTAACCGCGTTGTAGATAAAAGTAGATAAAACTCTGTCAATTGAAGAAAAGGACTGGACAACTATTTGTTTTTCAAGTTTTAAAATAAAGCCCTCCGTATTTTATGAGAGAGAGGCAAATAGTTATTCAATACTAAAAATAATAATAATAATTTAATAGTTTACCTAATATATAAATGCGATTAGACCCGTTAAATGTGTAGGTAACTAAATAGTTAGCCAGTCCCTTTCTTATACTAATGTGCTATACCTATATGATGTTTCAGAATCCATACGTGATGTCGAGTAACATAATGCATATACACTGGCAGTCGTTTTCTTTTTTAGTATTCCGTAGTCAACAAGGAACCCGTATAGTTTCACCGTGTCCGTCCGTCTGTCTGTCTGACTATCTGCCCGCGGCTCAGCACAGAGACGACAAGTACTAGAAAACTGGAATACGATATAATATTTAAAAAAAAAACCTAATTAACCCCTAATAACCTATGGATGCATTTTTTTTCTCGCCTACACCATAGTGTAGTGTAGAGTATCGTTTGATTGTTCGTTTAAAAATATTGTAAATGTCGAATAACCATTTTTCGTTTGCGAAATATTAAGATTTCAAAAGCAAATTTTTGTTAAAGTTAGAGCGTCCCCCCTCCCCCTCCCTCTCCCGGCTAAATGATTGATTATAGAAACGTGAAAATATTTACGTCTGTAGCACATACAATAAACTTACAAAAGGAAAACTATCACGGCTAAGTAGGGTACACAATACAAGTTAACGAGTAATGGGGGCCAACTTACAAAAGGAAAACTTTGCACAAATTCCATTGAAAATTACTTAGATAAAGTAGTTAGTTCTGTAAGGGCCGATTATACCAACCTCAGATATAACTTATCCATCGAATAAAGTAATACACAACAAAAATAAATTTTCATCTAAAATGTCATCTGTCAAACCAAACGAAAGGCAATGACATTTTTTTATTTTTGTTGTGTAATACTTAATTCGATGGATATATGTTATCTAAAGTTGGTAAAATCGGCCTTTAATCAGTTAAAAAACCCTTTTTGAACTGCGCATGACCGACACGAGCTTTGCCGGTTTTAATAATGTATTTTTAACATATTTCCTTCTTTGTTCGCAGATCATGTCAGGGAGTTTACGTGTGGCACCCTGTACTACAGGACGATCTTCATGGATTCGAAGAGGGACGCCTTGTATGTCGGTGCCATGTGAGTATCCCCGCCAAACCGAGCAAAGAAGCGGCACGGCCGTACCATCCATTTCTCGAAGCAGTTCAGGCCCTTCTCGGCCCCACTATAACTTCGTTGTGGATAAAACTAGAAGCCTGATTTTCAGTAACCAAGCAGGCATTGTATAAACACGGTATATTTCAAATTTCATTCAATTTGAACCAGCAGTTTAAGAATTATAACTGGTCAAAGTTTCTTAATTTTGTCACTCACTGACTGACCGATCATCAAAACTCTTAAGGCACTTCTAGCAGACTTCTGGAAGCTTAAAATTTGAAAAATACAATTATTGTTTAGTATATAAATCAAGGAAAAACTAAAATATTTTGCAATTTCGGTCCAGTTATCTTGATACACCAACTGCATAAATAACTTTGTAATTCCATATAAATACATAGGATTACAAAGTTATTAATACTAATAGGTGTAGGTAGGTACCTAGATATAATTATGCTCAAAGGTAACTTGTGTAATGGTCAAGAAAAAAGTAGGACTATCTACAAAAAGAAATGAGATGCCATCAAAAACATAAATGGTAAAACAAAACCAAGTCGCAACTCAGTTCACAGTGTCACTCTGCGGTACGGTCGAAATGCCATTGCAGGTGACAGTTGCCAAATTGGGAAACAATTTGTACTTTAGGATAAGTGTCTCATTGTAAACCGCATCTCTTTTTCATCCAATAAATTATTTGTAGTTCAGTAAAAGGTTGTGAGATCGCTGTAATACCAAGTCGGTTAATTTATTCAGTCCCTACTTAAAGGTCCTGCTGTCTTAAGTTATTACGTTATTTACTAACCTAAAAACATCTTATAGTAACCATATGAATATTAAAAATCTTTTATGTTTTAAATAAACAGATCGTGACATACGGTGCCGAAACGTGGACACTCACGGTGGGGCTGGTCCACAAATTTAAAGTCGCTCAGCGTGCTATGGAAACGGCTATGCTTGGGATTTCTCTGAAAGATCGAATTCGAAACGAGGTGATCCGAGAGAGAACTAAAGTCACCGTCATAGCCCACCGAATTAGCATGCTGAAATGGCAGTGGGTCGGCCATTTCATCCGAAGCACTGATAACCGATGGGGTAGACGAGTTCTTGAGTGGAGACCTCGGATCAGTAAACGTAGTGTAGGATATCCTCAGACTCGGTGGAGCGATGATATCCGCAGGACGGCTGGCAAGAGCTGGATGAGAGTAGCCGAGTGTTTAGGGTTTAGGTTTAGGCTGTGTACTATCTAATATATAAAAAATCTCGTGTCACGGTATTTGTTGTCGAACTCCTCCGAAACGGCTTCAACGATTTTTATGATTATTTTTGTATATTTGGTAGGTCTGAGAATACATCGTAGGCTAATTAATATGGCAAAACAACGTTTGCGAGTCAGCTAGTAATATCATAAAAATATTAATACAGCGTAGGTAGTCCGACGGTGCGAGTCACGTGGCGGTAAAATGTCAGAATTTAACAATTATTACGATTTTGTAAACTCCCGACTTTTGACATGTAAAACGAGCGACTCGTCATCTGCCTGTGCACTGTGCAGTATTACCGCAAAATGGTGCAGTTCCAGAAACACCGCAATTAGAGTTGCTATTTCATATCAAATTTTGTTCCATGAGTTTGCTCTTTACTAAGCTCTGCCTGCCTTTTACAGCACAGCCCCTCTACTCTCGATGTTATTATGTATAAATTGGGTCACAATTAAATGCAATAAGTCAGAAATAACGACTAAATGTTTTAGTTGTAAGAAATAGCATTACTTTTGGAACTTTAGAGCGCATCGGAAACTAAAGACATATTTGGGCCTAACTATTAAATAAATGTACTCAATTGTAACGGAAGTTGGCTAAATTAGCGTCGAGGGAAGAGGGGTTCTTAGTGAGCATACTTAAACTATAATTTAGTAAGCAATAGGCACTTAATTGGCCAATTGGTTGGTAAGTGGTTAGGTTAGTCGGCCTATTGGCGAGCCTTCTATTTATATTTTCTTTACTAAGCTCTTACTCAGGTATTTTGCTGAAAATTTAACATTTTGTGTGTGTGTGTTAGGCTTCAGCCAAAGTATTTTTTATATTGTTTCATAAAAGAATAAATTATGCTCTGCCACCAAAACTATGTTTGATACACAGACAAAACCTCGGTCTGGTACCCCAACATGTCAGACGCAGAAGTCAAAAGGGGTTCCTCGCCTGGGGCCCTTAAACAAGCGGTATGGTTTGCCTCTGCGCTGACCTTAAATGTGACGAAAAAGTTAATAAAGCACTCACTGTTAATAGTCCGTCCTCGCACGGTCCGCGTGGAGGTTAGAGTGTCTGCCGGCTCCTCCCGGCTGATGCCACTGCAGTGGAGGCCCTAGTCTTTTCCTAAGACTACCCCCAAGAGCGCTCTTCCCAAGAAAGCTACCTACAAGTGCCGATTTTCTCCTTTTGCACCATGTAGAAGGGGGTATATTTTGCTGCATGCACCCATGTATGCGTGAACCCACATACACTTCGCACTGGGTTATCGATGGTTTTCTAACCATCCACTGATTGCTGGTGCCGCCACAGCGACACATCCTCAAACGAAACTTCTGGGAATCCGCCCGTATTACTTACTCGATATTTCACTCCACGACCAACAAAAAACCAACAAAATTACCACATAATTAGCGTTTTTTGTCAAGTCCAGTCACAGATTAAAAAAATGAGAACAAGGGACATCTGCCACAGATTAAGGGTCCGCCCATACAGTCAAAGTTGCCGGGTCCGGTTTTACTTTTATTCCGAACGTATATATGGTGTTGGAGGAGATTGTAGGCAAAGTGTCAATGTTGTTTTTAAAAAATAGTTTTACAAAGTGTTTGCCTTTTACACCTTTTTACTAGGATTTTTTCTTAGCTACATACAGTAGTAATATCAGGGCTTAAACAATAAAAAAACCGGCCAAGTGCGAGTCGGACTTTCGCACGAAGGGTTCCGTACCATTATATATACAAAATGAGACAAAGATAGAATTTCAGAACAGCGCCATCTATAGAAACCAACAAGAAGCGTTTAACATTGACATTTAACGACATGACGTCGTTGCTGTGAAGGCTACATAGATGGCCGCTAGATGGCGAGCGTTGTCTGTAAACAACGTTTGTTGTATGGGAGTTAAATATTTATTTTATTCCGATTTTAGTATTTGTCGTTACAACAGAAATACATCATCTGTAAAATTTCAACTGCCTAGCTATCACGGTCCAGGAGATACAGCCTGGTGACAGACAGACAGCCAGACAGACGGACAGTGAAGTCTCAGTAATAGGGTCCCGTTTGGCACCCTTCGGGTACGGAACCCTAAAAATAATGTCCCAGGCACTGCAGCGTCCGAGTGGTCCCTTCGCCCATCTCGTGTGAGTGAAGGTGCCACTGGACGCTGTGTAAATCATCTCATTACGCAAATTACGTAATTACGTAAATCATCTCATTGGCAAAGGCCAAAATTAAACACTACATTTAACTTTTAAACAATATTTTTATACGCTAACCAGAAAAATACACTCCATTCATTAACTTAACATATCATTAACTTGCAACGTGCTAATAAAGACTAAATTTAGTTTACTACTTGTGCACATGTAAACTAACGAGCACATAAAAAAAATTTGTTCAATGATTTTTAGATTTTTACAAGTAAGTGAAAAACTACATAAAACTCACTCAAAAAAAACAGTTTTAATTTACACTTTTTAAAAGTATAAACTTTAAAACTATTTTCATCTCGCTCACACAACTTCGACGGCAACATCGTATAAGCGTGATGCAAAAAAATGTCCACTCTCTTTTTTGATTAACAGTGTTTACCTTGCTTAACGCATGCCTACCGCCAATATACAATGTAAGCTCTTTGTGGAGCTTTATTTGAGTGATTTGTAATTTAAACTGCTGAAAAAAAAATAAAAAATAGTTTTAAAGTTTTTTACAGCAATTGACTAAATTAAATATATCTTCTGAAAGAATGGCCTGATTTTAATAATAGTATAAGTACTAAATTATGGTTGAAAATTCACGCGGCTAGTAAAGTTCCATGCGCCGAACTGTATTGCCAAGGTCATTGCCGGCGACATGCTCCGTAAGCTTGGCGTCTCACCCACACAGACTTAAAGCTCACACGTCTAGAATAACCATACTTTTCTATTTATGTTTTTCTAACTACATAGCGGTTATGATTGGCCCAGATTGTGGATAATACGACACGGTGTGTGATTACGTGTCACGAAGGTAATCGGACTAAATTGCTGACAGCTATTTTCTGCCATAAAACCACCGGCAAAAATTGGTTCATTATAATAACATTGTGTGTGCCTTTGACCGCATGTTTCTTTAATTTAAGGGAATAATAAGATCACGTCTAAGGGACAATGCCTTGAACATAAGTTTTAATTGAAATTTACGTATTTGGCAAAAGCCCTTTCAGGAATTTGACACATGAGTAACTTTATTCAAGTACCAAACTCATTGCGAAAATTATAATAAAGATCCAGGTTTTACCTGAATTTAATTTGTGTTCGCGGTAACGTGAAATAGTTTATTTAAACTCCTATCGACCAGCCAGATGATGCTTGTATTGAACTCAATACTGTGAGTGAGTTGCTGTATATCGGTCTTGCTGTATTATGCACAAAAAGATAGGGCAATTACCTAATCCCAATTAAAATGCTACTTTACTTCAATCTAAAATAGTACTTATGTACTTACGTTTAACGTAAAGACATAAAGTCCGTTATAACCGCCAAAAGCCCGTTCCCGTGACTTGCTCGTCTAAAAAGTATTTTAGGTTTATTTTAGTTAGTATCGTTGCGCCCGTCGCCGGCCCGTTCTAATGTGTATAGTCCTTAACTTCACTTCTGCATGTATAAACTAGTTTTAAAACTGTTGCACACTTGTTTTAACAACAGTATTCGATAACTGGATTCGACCGAAAAAATATTGCCCACAACTTAGAATAAAGCTGATATATTTTCAATTCAGAATTTATTATTTAAAGCCTGAAATATTGCCATCCGTGTTACAGCCAATGACATTGTTTCTCTCTTTACAGGGACCGGCTATATCGGCTGAATATGAATAATATCACATCTTCACATTGCGAGGTGAGAAACGCTTCACCACATTCATGTGATTTTAATGCTAACATAATTTATGTCACCGAGCAATAAAACGTACGATATTTTGTTTCAGAGGGACGCAATCAACTTAGAGCCAAGTAATGTGGCGCAATGTGTCTCCAAAGGAAAATCAGAGGTAAGAAAGAGTTAACAGTTAAATTTTTTGTGCTTATTCCAAAAGAAAATTACTAACCCTTTGTTTCTCGTACACTAACGGTCTGTTATTCTGCAGCTGTCAGTTGTTTTTTGTGTGCAATTTGACCAACTGACAGCTGTTAATAGTAGATTAACAGATGTTAGTGTACGAGAAACTGGGGGTATGGGCCGTGTGAATGAAGTGCTCTTACCTCTGAGATCGCTCTTGAAATCACTGTCAGGTTGATGTTTTGTTTCGAACAGCATTTTGAAACGGGCATTCAAGAGCAATCTCAGAACTAAGAAAGCTTTACACGCAGATAATTCAATATACTTATAGCCGATTTACATTAAATTAAAATTATTTAATTTTATTATTTAAAAACTAAGATCATAAATACATACATAAACTCACGCCTGTATCCCAGACGGGTAGGCAGAGACCAGGGACTGTCACTTCCCACGATCCTGACAGATCACTTTCGCTTCCTTAACATTCATTAGTCGTTGCATGTACGCACACTGGTTTCGGACACTTCTTATCTTGTCCTTTGCTAATACATCCCTTATTTCGTCTAAATATGTCCGCTGGGACGTTCCTTATCGGCTCTTCGGCCCAAAACTAAGATCAAAAACAAAAAATACACATAACTTCAACTTTAACAAATTATAGTAGACTTTCTAGTATTAGAACACATAAATAAATACCAACAACTGCAAAAGTAAAACTTTTGCTCGGACTGTATGCGTTGTTTCATACATTCAAAGCACCTCAGGCAGTACAAAAAACAAAACAAAAAGTGGGAGCCCGCTAATACAAAAACTGCGGTAATTTTAATCAAAACTTCCTTACGGTTCGCGGAAATGCTCACTAGCACTATTTTCCATCAGCGGTTAATCCCATTTTTAACTGTAACCGGCGGGAGGCAGGCATATTTCATAGCGGGGGGCTTTAGACCCAGCGGCTGCCTTGCTATATTAAGGCCGTTAATTTTGATTTACAATCGCGGCGTAAAAGCAATATTTGTTTTATTTCTCGGCGGTTTGGAAGCCGTCTGTAGGATCGGCGGACGAGGGCGCACTGGGCTGTGTACTAATTTTATTTGTGAATATTTTTTGCTTGAATTGCCGCTGCAGTTTGAGTTTTACTAGCTCTGCAATAATAATATTTATGTTATTTTATTTTGGTTATTAGGTAAGTAAAACAGGTAATAATCTCCATAAATATAGAAAAACTATTTATTGTAGTCCTCGTGTTTAACATTACTCTTATTTAATTATTAATTTAATTAATTAAGATGAATTATTCATATTTAATATTACTGATAGTTTGAGTACGTTAAGTACTTGGAATATTTTTAAATCGTCTACTAAAATACGTAACCGAATGCGTCTCCACAACTCGGATATGTTTAGTAGATTGAATATTTGCAAAGCATCCGACTAACAGAGTTTCTGACTATAACCCAATGGGGAGTTTCCACAAGTTACATTTATTGATTACGCTGTCTCGCTACAGTTTCTGTCTCAACAATTCAATGCTTTGAAAAACACCTACACAATCAAGGCCTCGTTTTTTGAAACTACAATCCATAGTTTATTATGACAATTGATGTGTATTGCGTAGCGGACTCCGCTTCCTACGTGTTAATAATATGTGGGTGAGTCGACTTTTCAATATACAGAACCATGAATTTTAGTTCTATGTAACGGGCCCCAGAGAGTAGCTAGCAGTCACAGTGATATTAGGTTCAAAATTGGATTTTTTAAATAACGCAGTAGATTCAAAATTTGGTTGGACGAAAATTGTAGTTAAACTCCAAAACGCATGCAAAGAAAAACAAAAAAAATTAAAAGACAATTATAATATTTTTTGTAGTTTTTCGCGGTGGTAGCGCAGCGGTAGAACCTCTCATTCGGGAGGTCGGGGGTTTGAAATACAGCATGTATCAATAACCTCGTTTTCTGAGTGACGTACATTTGTGAAGCTGTAGTAGAGTAGCAATACCATTCAGGATTTTATAGGTGTCAAAAAATGCGAAAAATTAAGATACTCAAATGACAAAAATATTGGAAGATTTTTTTTTTAGGTAGATCTGTACGAATATTCGCAATGACTCCATTTTCAAATCGTTTGAAAACGTTCCATCTCGTTCCGATCGCGAGAAGATAGGTGCCAAAATTTCACAACTTCAAATTCTCAAATTGTTCGGCATTACGGGTCCAAAGGCAAGTAAGTCAGACATTCCCGACAATTATTAGGAGTTTCCCGCTCTGGCCGTTTCTAATTCGATAATGCCCCCGTATACAGTTCCTGGTTCGCACAACGCTTTGTTGCTATACACTTATGTCGAGTAGCTTGCTGCCGATTGATTTTTATTGGATAAGTGAGTTAGCTGGAACTTTACAGACACAAGGTTTGTTCCTCGCATTGTTTATGTTCATTTGTTAGTTTTCTTCTAAGACATAGTGAAGCAGTATCGAGAACTGGCAGGATTTTCTTTCTGTTTAGCACTGATAAGCGTTGCCGCTTTTTAATTAACCTTTGGAACTTTTACTGGCTGTTGTCAATCAGCCTCACAAGATGAAGTGGCTTGACAGAAGCAGCCGTATTGTTTGATATAATAGACATTTTGCTATCACGTTTACGAGAGTAACTCTATGAAAGAGTCTCATTCCCGTGTAACTCCTTTCTTGGAAATACGACCTTAACGTTTTATCTCACGCCTTCAGTCTTAAAGCAATATCTAATAAGAAAGTCATAAAGCGAGTGCGCAGACGGAGTCTCATGCAAAATGAACATAAACTCAGAAAGTATGCAGTAAAACTCCGTGTTCTAATATGTATATACAGGTAGTGTTAGGCAGAGGTGAAACTCGGGACTGGTTGGAGCCATATACGTGGATTCTGAGCGTAACGTCAAGTCATCGGATTACAAATAAAAGATGTAAGGTAAATAGAGAAACTTCTGTGACAACATACGAAAAATCGATCTCGATCTATTTTTAACCGACTTCAAAAGGAGGAGGTTCTCAATTCGATTTTTTTTTTCAGTATATATATTTTTGGCATCACTGTCAATCTGCGGAACATGAATTAGTACAAGAGAGTGTGGCAAATGAAAGCGTGACCTGGAATTTTCTTTAGTCTTTACATGGCACTATTACCATTGTGACTTTACAGTTTTGATATTTGTTGGCGGAATATCCATATCAATTGTATAAATAACAATGTATGAAAAGAGTATAAGAAACGACATAATGATTTTTGTAAAAAATTGTATATGCAGTGCATAGATTTTTAGTTCATATCAGATGTGTGCAGAAACTAACTAAAGACAAGTTCGTATACAAGGCTTTAATATGCCTAAGTAGCAATAAATGATTTTTTATTTTTGAAAACGCCGTTTGAAACATAAAAACCTTTTTAAAAAAACTTATTAAGAGGCTAAAAATTCCACCCGTACCGGGTGGCATGGGCGGAATTTTTAGCCTCCAAACAGGTTTTTTTTAAATTGTCTTCAGCACGGGTTAGTACAACAAAAAAAAGAATATATAAAAAAAGAATATTAAAAACAAGTATCAAATCTTTTTTTTTTGTTGTATTGCTAATGATAAAACTTGAATATTTTTTTAATTTCCCACCATTTTCTCAGCTTTTGTTTGCCAGACTCTACAAATACCAAAGGCTGGGTGTATTTCCGTGTGTGAGATCCTTGCATGGTTACCATAGCACAGGCCGGCTATCCCAAAAATAAACACAGTAAGGGACATTTTTTTTTTCAAAAACGAGATATTACTACTATTGGTTACTGTATCTGTGAGCGTTACAAATTCTTTAGCAGCTCTATTACCTTATTTCTCTACAGAGTAATTCTTTAGATATTACTACTACTTCATACCGTCAAATACATATATTATAATGACAATCCACTGACATACTTGTAAAATAAACAATATTACCTACTTCAAGCTGTCAAATACACATATTACGTTGACCATCCACTGACATAATTATAAAGGAAACAATATGACCTACTTCAAACTGTCAAATATACATATTACGTTGACAATCCACTAACATAATTGTAAAAGAAACAAGATTCTTTGTGAAATTGTGATAACACTTACAAATTTATCTAATTCACCTCATCACCCATATGTACTTATCCACTACTAGACATTAGGCTACCTCCAAGACACGAAACTTCTTTCCTTATCTAACCCATCTGCCTTAGTCCAGTCCATCTGACTCAGTCGATCTAGCGACAGTTGAGAATGAAAATTCACCCTCTTAAAAGTCACAGAATATGGTGTCGAAAGGCGAACGAAATAGTATAATTCATTACGAGTGCGGAAAGCCTGTCATTGCAAAGAGTTCCGACAAATGTCTACCCGAGCCGAGGCGCAGCCGAAGGTGAGGGTTGACAGTCGGAACAAGTTGCAATGACGGTTCCGCACGTGTACTGAACAACTATTTTTAATACAGTTGCGAAAAAATTAAGCAATTTAATAAAATAATTTGTGCAACAAACAACTAAACTCGCAAAGAAAATTTATGGAAAATGGCGCCAACCGTAAAAGAATACAAGCAGAGATTTTTTTTTTCTCCACCCATTCTGGGTAGGCAAAGGAAACTATGCCCATACAGCCAAGTCTTCAGTAGAATTTTTTTATTGATATGAAATGAAAATGAAATTGAATCAAATCATTAAATCTGATATTGAAACAAATTAGTAGCTTCTTTTAGAAATATTTGCATGAATCAAAAAAACTTCTATGAATTTCTTTTAGTAAAAACTTCGAATTATTTCTTTTTAATAGACATCATTTTGACAGTTGGGAAAGAGAACGCACGAGTCCGGAAAAGGTTAAGAAAAAGCTCGAGTATGTAATAGGTAGCCCACATCCCGAACGCTATACGTCCCTGCAATACGCCACTTTTTGAGCAACTGTATTAAAAAGAATATTGTTTTGGAATGTATCAAATGACGCTGCCTGTACGTAATACAGAGGAATTTGTAAAGAGGTTCGAAATTTCGCCGTTGCCTGCACTTGCCCATTAGCTCAGTTCGGAGAGCGCTGGCACGGTTAGCCAGAGGTCGCGAGTTCAAGTCCCAGCATGGGTGGAATTTTTAGCCTCTTAATAGTTTTTTAAAATTGTCCTCAGCAGAGATTAGTGCAACAAGGAATATAATCATGCAGTATCAAATAGTCGACGTTTTTTTTCCGGAAATTTTCGCATACGAAAATTGAGCGCACTCAAAGTCTTGCAGCATTTTTGTTCACGAGTGCATCTGAGTTACGAGTATAGCCTCCTTGTTGCATACAAGCCTTGTTTTATACCATCCTTAAATTTTACTATAAAAGTATAAACAAAAAGTTACTTTCGTCTGGCCTGGTCTTTCTTATGACTTTACCTATGGAATCCTTCATTTTTATAGCTTTATCCCCGCCGTAACAACTCATACAAACAAACTCAAAAGTTTATGGCAGCAAAAGTGAATTCCACAGTAATACTCTATGAATAAAAGGTCAAAGTTTACATTTTTGAGCCGATAGGTTAGCTAGTTAATGCTGTAAAATGCGTAGCAAGATGAGTTACGGCGAAAAGGATGAAAACGTGACAGTCATATTTTACCGTTCACTTCAGAGATTATAATAACTTCTACACGATACAAACACTTGTCTTGGTCCCAAACCAGGATACCCTGTGCTATGGTAACCAGGCAAACATAGACATACACCCAGACTGAGGCCATTTGTACGAATGTACGGCGATCCCCTGTGGGAATCGAAAACTCGACCTCCGGCATGGTAATCAGACGAGATAGCGCTAGACAAACAAAACTGTGTTCCGTTAAAGGTCCCAAACCGAATGACCTTAGTAAAAGTTTAGTTCCATTTCAAATAAGTGGATTCACTCTCTTAGTGTCATAATAGTGAGCACTAAAACTCACTGCTGATTCATGAAGTGTAATCAAACAATCTTACTTTCGTTGGCTAGTTTTATTTGCCTGTAACGTAAAGTGCGACACGAAAAAGGCTGGAAAGTGTCGCGTAGCTTGGCGTCGACAGAATCTGATTTCAATTTGTTTTCAGCTCTTAAGACGGTGTTTCGCCTGGTATTTTCTGCAAAGGAAAGATCGCAGTATTATGAATAATGTCTTGCAAGTTAGTAAATCACGTAACTTAAGCGGTACTTTATGAAAAATTCATATGTGTAGCTGAGAATCTCAGGTTTTTCTTTTTACGACAAGGACCTTTCCTTTTTTATGACCTTAGCGAGCCTCATGTTTCACAATACGTAAAAGTTTTTCAGCAACATAAATGATAGCAGTCATATACATCAATAATAATACATGCCTTTTAAAAAAGTTTCATTTTTTCATCTCACGCTTTAATAACTTAGTAATCCAATAACGTCTCAAGTACTGCATTATAAATTAAACTGCCAATCATATGACACACATTATTCTTTCAACCACTTCCATAAAGTCGAAATATTCTGGTCGATAGATGTTTCCTAATTTTACTGTCAATGTCAATTATAGTGCTAATCAGAAGAGTAAAGTCGCTGGGCGTAGCTAAGTATATCTACATAGCGGCGGTCGTCCGTCCGTCATTGTTAATACAAATGCAAATTTCATTTGCCAATAAAACGATTCAACCTCTATAAAAAAAGGGAGACAGCCAACGTTCGAAGAAATCGGCGGAAAATACTGCGAGGCGAAGATAAGCTACCCGTAAATCTACTTACGTACAAAGTGCAGAATAATTAACGAAATGGACCAATCGAGAGCATTAGTTCCGAGAGAAGTTATGCGAGCGCTCCTGCTGAGTGCCGTTAAAGGAAACTTCGACGTGGGCCTAAATTGTTCTGCAGCTTAATTCTGATTGTTTCCGAGAGCAAAAGAGTTCGTGCACGTCAGTGCTAGCGAGGTGCCGACTGTATATTAATCCGATAATTACTTCCAAACAACGTTTAGGAACTTCTCCCGCGCCCCGAGTTGCCTTTTTTCTAAGCAACAAAACACATTCTCTCTTTGTGCAGACGTACACTAAGGACTTTTTTGTTCGCGTGAGCATAGTTAGAATCATATAACTTGTATTAATGAAAGTTTTGGAGCAACTACGGGAAAAATGAGAAAAACAATTAGCTAATGAACATCATACAGCGTAAATCATGATGAGTACCTATCTAACAATGCTGTTGAATAAATAATTGTTTTTCTCTTATATTGATTACCTCACAAAATTCTGTGGATCGGCCAAAAATCCGAATTAAGTGAAAACTGGTAATTGAAGCAGTGTTTTACCAACAGAAATGAGCAATGCATTTTCTGTCCGGGCGGAATATTAATGTTTCGTTCAATATTTATATCGGGCGCAAATTTGCATAATCACGAATTGGCCGAACGTTCAATGCCTACATACAAAAACTATACGCCAATGAGTCTGGCTGGAGATATGCAATGGGTCTGTCCAAAAGCACCACAGCGCTGAGCTATTCACGATTAAGGTGTCACTGCCAGTCGGTTTTCATTGAATTCCGACGACTGGCTGGGTATTTTTTGACAAAGCATATTATACAGGGTGGAGCAAAATACTAATAAACGTCTGAAAATCAAAGCTTGTTCTGATCAATATGAAGAACTTTCACTATGAGGAAAATGTTGAAATCGGACAAAAAAAAGTTGTTCCATACTTTATAAGCAACCTATATACGTCCCACTGTAGGGCATAGGCCTTCTCTCAGGGAGAGAGTATGAGCTTAATTACCACGCATGCCCACCGCGGATTGGCGATTTCAAGCGCTGTGGTATGGGAATAGCTCAAACACAGGTTTCCTCACGATGTTTTCCTTTACCGTTAGCGAGGGGCATTGCTACTATAACTTCACAAATGTACATAACTTAGAAAACAAAGTCATAGGACAGGAATCGAACTTGAGTCTCTGGCTTCCGCGTCCAGTGTTCTACCCACTAGGCTACCACCGCTACCATACTTAAGTCATCACGTGGGACATTAAAAAATTATGGACAGGGCCGCTTTTGATAAAACTACAATTCATAGTTTTTCTATTACAATTCGGTGGACATTGCGTAGCCGATACTTCCCGCTTATTAATCTGTAAATTAATTTAACATAACATAAACTCACGCCTGTATCCCTGAGGGGTAGGCAGAGACCAGGGACTGCCACTTGCTACGATCTTGACAGATCACATTCGCTTCCTCATTAATTTAATTTGCAGTATTGGAGGCTTATGTCCTGTAGTAGGCGTCAAATGGCTGATGATGATGATGATGATACATCAGCAACCCATTATGTCCCCACCGAGGGGCACGGGTCTCTTCCCTGAGGAAGGTATAGGCCATACTCCACCACGGGAGCTAAGTCCGGATTGGTGATACATTGAATTGTAATAGTGAATGAATGGAACATGAATTTTAGTTCGATGAAACAGACCCGTGATGTATTTTTTGCGATATTTTTTTTTTCATGTATAAATTAGTAGTAATGTCAAGTAGAACCTTCTTGTTGAGAGTGTCTCATTTTCAATTCGGCTATGAATCAAAATGCCTAAAATGAATGTCTACAGAGCAAATTACCTAAGCTGTAAATTAAAAAGTAGGGCGTGCAAATATTTTTAAAATATGTGCGTGAGACAAATAGGGACTACTTTTTGCGTAAAATAAGCTACTGTCTAACCTGATAGTAAGTGAAGACATGGCGTAAGATATAATTTATTTGTGATGTCATACATCACCAGACATCACGCCAGAACACAACGAATCGCTTTACGATGAAAACATTTCTCCCAATCTTTGAACTTTCAAAGCATTTTTTTAATATTTTCAAGGCATTTTTTCATAACTGTTTGAATTACTCAAACAAAGTAATACCTTTAATAATACCATAATAAGACCTTTTGCTTGTATATTCCGTGTAACATGTTAGGATAATGCTGTGTTTTTGTGGTTAAAATAAACATTTTGTATTTTTTTGTATTTGTATAAAGTACAAAGAGTCTGTATTTCTGTTCATATATAATACCCGCTGGGAGGTCTCGAAACGCACTCGGCCGAACGATATATCAGTGCACTTTCAATGCACTGATTTTACGCTGCATCGATTAGCAAATAATTGTTTGCTTTATTTTTAATTCAATTTCGCTGTATTAATAAACCTGGAGCGCATTTATAACGCATGAAAATGAACGATTCATTAAGCACTACAAAATCTGATAGGCTCGTCAAAGTGATGCGATAAAATCCAAACTGGATTCAATAGCACATTGGTCTTTATTTTGTTAATCTGAATTCGATTTTATGTCTTTAACATAAAATAGTCTAACATGGCGGTGGTCATAAATATTTTTTATTAATTCATCTTTTCACTCATTCCTCCATTCGTTCATTTGTCCGTCCGTATGTCTGTTCGTTCGTTCGTTCATGTATTACTACGGTGAGCAGTAGGGTGTTGCAAAAAAACTTACGTCGTTTTTTTTGTAACGCATACCCTCTTATTTTATTCTTTCTACGTCAAAACAGCTTGAAATAAAATTTTATTTGATTCGAACCACAGTAACCCGTTCCGACTTTCACCTGAACTTCCCGGTACTAATTTGTATAACAAGCGGACATCAAAGTGGCAATGTTGACAAAATAATAAGTTTTATTGCTAGCAAATATTTTCTTCCGAGCAGTAAACGAGAAATGATATATTTGTGAAAGATATTAAATGAAATGCCGTGCCCTGCCCGTGTAGCACCGGATTAAGAATAGCATCACTCCATTACCTTCCGTGGATGTCGTAGAAGGCGACTAAGGAAATCAATTACCAGTTTGCTTAGCATGCGCGTTTTGACTCTCTCTCGACGTCGAGTGAGAGACTTAGAAGTACTTGCCATGTCGAAAGTGCGAGCGTGGTAGCCGAGATTCGAGATAGTCAATAGAGTGCGGTCTTGTCTACCAAAAAGTAGTTATTGCCATATTAAATAAGTGTTGTATTTTTGTCTGGCAACCCTGTAAAAATTGTTATCAGTTTTTTCCGACAGTGGAACTTCACTAGAAAGTTACGAATTGCGTTTCGTTCCTACGCAAGCAATGAGTCAAAACTATTAATTTTTATTTGATTTTTTTAATGAACACGCTTTACAATAGTAGTAACGAAACGCATTCCTGTAATTTTCCGAGGTTTGCTTGTTTTTCTTTGCTTGAACTGGGTTCTTTTTAAAAGAGTAATAGTTCTATGCACTAAGTATGGAAAAAATTAAGAAACGAACATCATAAGGAAAGTACAATACAGCAAGAACACAAAAAACATTAACAAATATGTTGTTTCTGTTGAATTATATGGTCTCGAAGCCTTGTCTTCACCTCCGGGGGTACAAGACATGTCTCGGTCGTATATGTCAAAATTAGTGTCTAACTCGGCCGAAATTATCTCGGCAATGCCGCCATGTTACCAGTTGTAGACAAGTCTCGGTCGTCTCCATCTCGGTCGCGGTCGCCATGCTAACGTCGAGACATCTCGGGCTCGACAGATAAATTGACAGATTTGCATAGAGAAGGGCATTTCTCGAGCGTGGCATGCTAAGCGTACTGGAGACGGGCAGCAGCGTCTTCCTGAGATTCCAACCGCATACTGCGATCGCCAACCCGCCTGCCAAGCGTGGCGATTATGGCAAAACCCCTTATGGTTATGAAAACCACAAAGGAGGCCTATGTCTTGCAGTGGGCGTCAAATGGCTGATGATGATTTAATGAAATATATTTTAGAGAATTCTAATCCAAGGATGTGGAAACCCCGATTTTTTTATTTTTTTAACCCCTTGTGAACCGTATACTCGTATGTTATACGTTTTTGTTAAAATTATTGTGTTTTCATTACAAATATATCATGCTACATGTTGACTAACAAAAGAAAGTTTGGTGGTAATAGTAAGCCTTATTTTTATGAACATAGTACTTTAAGGCACGCTCGTCCATACAAATTAGTACCGTGACGTTCAAGTGAAAATCGGCACGAGTTCCCGTCGTTCAAATGAAATAAAATTTAATTTAATTTTACCTTATAGTCAATTAGCTATTTGCACGCATTAAATCTAGAGGCGTACTAATCTATCTCCGTTTTAATTATTTATTTAATTTCAAAAAGCGACGTGCCTACCAGAGCTCGAATTTCAATAGAATAAAAGGGTAACATATTTAGCTATCAAATACTTTTCAATGTACAATAACAAAATTATCAGTCTTTCAATGTAATATACGAGTAATTGTTATTTTACTATTACTCTACTGCATAGCACAGGCTCAGACAAAGAGTAGGTCAGCGATAGGTCCTCCGGAATGCACTCTGAGGTTTTGATTTCATCATTATCATCATCAGCCATTTGACGCCCACTGCAGGACATAGGCCTCCCTTGTGGTTTTCATAACCACAGGTTGGAGGTTTTGATTTAATAACAAAAAAAATGGGAAGGAAAAAACTAACTTTTCAAGACTTTTAAATGTGTTTTGTGAGAGTGGGTCTAGGAGAAGACTAAGATAATGTCGAACTCCCATGTAGCACCCACTACTATCAACGTTGGCAGCTCTGACCTCGAAGTTGTCGACCACTATGTATACCTGGGACAAACAGTCCAGTTAGATAAGTCCAACTTCGAGAAAGAGGTCACTCGTTGAATCCAACTCGAATGGGCAGCCTTCGGGAAACTAACACATATTTTCGCGTCCAAAATACCTCAATGTCTCAAGACAAAAGTGTAAAACCAATGTGTGTTGCCAGTAATGACTTATGGATGTGAGATCTGGTCGCTGACTATGGGCCTCATAAGAAGGCTCAAGGTTACCCAACGAGCAATGGAGAGAGCTATGTTAGGAGTTTCACTGCGTGATCGAATCAGGAATGAGGAGAAGAACCCGAGTTACTAATATAGCTCGAAGAATTGCTCAGTTGAAGTGACAGTGGGCGGGACACATAGCTTGGAGAACTATTGGCCGTTGGGGCTGAAAAGTTCTAACCTGGCGACCGTGGACCGGACGACGCAGCGTGGGCAGGTCCCCCACCAGATGGTCTGACGACCTGGTTACGGTAGCAGGGAAGCTTGGAAAACCATGAAAGAGGACTATGTCCTGCAGTGGGCGTCAAATTCCTGATGATGATGATGATGATGATGATGATGAAATGTGCTTGCTTACTCAGAGAAAAATAATTAGTTACTATAGGTTAAATTAGTACGGAGATAGGCGTGATGAATTTGATTAAAAGGTCATAATTTAGAATTCATTTCTACCGAATAAGTATTGCCAAATCACATTTACATTTTTGTCAATTTCCGAGTAATATAATTGATATCGACATTGGTAGAGGAATGCGATCTATTCAGAGCTGTACGAATTCCTCCTTCGCCCTGTATTTGCACCTTAACTAAAATCCTTATTTTCCTCAGCACTTCGACTGCCGGAACCACGTACGAGTGATCCAGCCAATGGGGGACGGTTCCCGACTCTACGTGTGTGGCACTAACGCGCACAGCCCAAAGGACTGGGTGCTCTATGTGAGTATCGACCTTAGTACATAGTCAAAGAATGCCTAATCCCATAAATAGAAATTAGCAACTCTCCATCGTCAGTTGTCTGGAAGAAATTGCTATAAGCAATAAGGCCGCCAATTGTACGTTTCTTTGTAAATATTTTATGTTTGTGTTTTTGCTGATAAAGAATATTATTATATTATCTAATAAATTTATGCCCTTTTAAACTTAAGTGGCGTATAACCTGCGTAACTGGTATCATATGAAGACATTTTTTTTTCTTTTTTCGCAACTGGTTACGAACCTTCAGTTTCGTACGCGGACGAAGGCTTTTTTGGTATGTATTTGAAAGCCATGATTTAAGTGCCCGCGCCGTATCATGATCCTATACAGCTTGATGTTTTAGTCACCAGCCGAATTTTATTGGTGAAAATAGCAAGACGCGTGTTTTTTTCTTTTGGTATCACTTAGTACGACAATTAAAAAATCAGTCATTCACCATTCTATCAGTACGCGGCCTATGCGCCTACACTGCTACGAAGATGCTACGAAACGTAGCTGCTTGCCAGCTACGCCGTAGCGCTCTGTAGCGTGCTACGGCGATACAACTATTATACGCAATTTCTTTCTATGGTTTCATATTTCTTCAGTAATTATTATAACTGTTTCTTATAATTTCAAAATAGAAGGAAAAGTAGTACTACTTCTATACATTTAGTATTTTTTTTTTTCAAATCAGGTTAACACTGTGGTAAATCCCTGACTCCTAAACTAGGGCAGCCTGTATCTTAGGAGTCAGTTTCTTTCTTTTTATAGTTACCACTTAATTACGCTGTTTTACTATCTCTCTGTTAAATAAAATATTAAAATATGATTCATTTCAAGTAAACAACGAAAAAAAATAATAGTGAAGGACAGCCTCAGCATTGTTTAATCTCATTGTTTAAAAGAAACAATACATACAACAATACTTTTTTTCTTGTGATGTATTAATTTGACCAAATAAATGTCTTTCTTTCTTTCAATTCTATTAGATTGTTCCTCCTCATTAATATTAGTAGTACAGTCTTGGCCGGTGGCGCCGTACCAAATGCGCACCATTATCTAAAGAGCCTCCACTTCAACTGATCCTGCTATAACCGTTGGCAACCCGCCAGGGACGCAACAGATACCCACTAAATAACGCCAAATAAGAATAGCTTCCACTTTATTGCGTGTGTTTAGGTAAAGCTGCTGCCACACTGGCGAGCAGACTTATAAAGTTTTTATAGATCTTCCTACTTGTTTATTCCCCTCTTCTTGCTATTTATACTTTCATTGGGGAGACTTGCGCCAAGTGACTGGATAAGTGAGTAAATAGATAAATACTTATCCACAGATAAACGAATAGTGAAAGTGAAAGTGAAAAATATTTTTTTTCCATTGCAACACAAATGACCGTAACACAAAAATAAAACAAAGTTATCGAGAGAAACGAGTACACAAAAATATACCTAATAGGTACATCCATGCCGAACACAAGTGCTACAACAGAAAAAGGCTGCAGCTCAGCAAAATGCTAGTCAAAGGCGACTAGCGCTGGTTTTCTGCTGCACCCGACTCACTGAGGTTTGAACAATATGCATATTTAATAAAAGAGAAAAAGAAATTGAAAGTTGCGCTTAAAGATACAATAATTGGATTAAAATAGAAATACAGATTTTACTAAAACAAGTAAAAATTCTTTCAAAATAGTGGCCCAAATGTCAACCAGATAAAAAATATAAAAAAATTGGATACAACATTGTGTGTGTGTGTGTGTGTGTGTGTGTGTGTGTGTGCGGGTATTTGTGTGCATACGAGTGGGCAGAAAATGGGTTCTTAAAAAAACGTATATAATTTCATTACTAATAATCACAACATAGTAATTTTCTTCAATTTTGTTTTTGTAAGCAATTTACACGCACTAAATTATTTTATCGACATAATATAACATGACTTCTACGCGTCACAGCACAATCTCTTTATGCTGGTCCAAACGCATTAAAATCACTTACAGAATAGAATCCGCCTGTATTTAGGGCTTTCCTGTAGTATTTACTAAACTATACAATTGCATGGGGTGATTTTAAGATGACGTTACTTTCAATACATTTCTGACAAAGCTAGTTTTTTACCATATTCTCTCGCAGATTGTACTCAAATAGAACACAAAACCGTAAAAAGTAACAATTGCTGACAACGTAACAACGCACGCTTTGTCAAAGCTTTGTCTTCACAGGGCTATTCTTTAAAAGAGAGATAATGAACTACCTAAAAATTAGCGACTCGAGGCGATCGCGATCCCTCTCACTTCATTCCAGCAGAATAGATGCCAGTCATCATCATCAGCCATTTGACGCCCACCACATCCAAGTGACTGCACTTAAATGCATCGCGCGCGGCGTCTCTAAGAACGGCCACGAATTTCACGGCGAGTGACTTCGAACGACGCCAGTAAAGAGATGAGCGCAGATTTCTTCAGCGCGACATGGAAGAGAGGAAATTTCTAACCGAACGACTCCGCCCGTACGCTTCGAATGACAATTTTTACGGCCCAGTGTGTAGGAGTTGATGATAAACATTTTTGAGGTGCTAGTGCGAAGAAAACCATCCTACCCTATTAATTTTGTTTTTCGCACGTTTTTCACTATTGTAAGAAGAAAAGCACAGTATGTACGATTGCATAAAATATTATAGTGAAAGTCAAAAACCCTTAACCATTAAAGTCATCTTAATTTGGATAGTTAGTGACCAACACCAAATAAAAATACTACGCACATCTGTTTCTTTAAGAAACTTATCTTGAACTGCCGTAAATTGAAATTATACTATAAGTAGGTCCGTGGACAAATGCCAGCTTGATGACATTTGTGTGCCGCACAACGAAGGGAAGCGTCGAGTATCGAGCAGCCAGTCCATCGATTGTCCGATAAAAGAGAGCGGGCGATTTTATGAAATTATTTTAAAAAAAAAGTAATAAAAGGTACCTTCGACAATAGGCTTCGCGGCCAGACCGCCATAAATTCCCGCGGCGTGCGCCTCTCACTTACCCTGCACTTGACTTTCATATAATTTTATGATGTATCGACGGTTATTTTGACCCTTCACACGTTTTATCGCGGGTCGGGGCGTAAAGGCGCTCCTTTATCATACAATTGCAAATTTTCGGCTTTAAAGTATGCATGGGACGAGTTTTATTGAGCGTAAAATGTAACATAAACAGGGAATAGCGCATCGTGTTTGCTCTGCCTCCACGTAATGGGTCTGTGATGCTCGATAAGAATCCACTCGAATGATGGCGTCCCATGAACGTCCCGCGGTGTATTGAAATAGCGCCAAATTGAAACGAGCATGAGCGGTGTATTGAAAAAAATAACCGCAAGCAAAATGAAGTAAATAAATAACCCCAGCGTGAAATCATATTAAGGGCAATTGAAAATCAATGTGACGTACATAATTTTCCTCCGGCGTGCATGTAAATACGTGGGTAACCACAAGCTTTGTGCTATTAAGTGTCGCTTTTTTAGCTGTCTTTTCTTATTTATTTTAAGTTATGTTTTCTAGTTATCTCAAAAGGAACTTTAAACGATAATATACAGCCCCACTGCGGCCATGTTATTTATAGTCACTTCATCATCATCATCATCATTCAGCCACAAGAAGTCCACTGCTGGACATAGGCCTCCTCCAAAAAGACCGGTTGGAAGCGGCCTGCATCCAGCGCCTTCCTGCCTCTTGGACGAGGTCATCCGTCCATCTTGTGGCTGGTCGTCCCACGCTGCGCTTGCTGATATGTGGTCTCCATTCGAGAACTTTTCGGCCCCATCGGCCATCAGTTCTGCGTGCTATGTGCCCCGCCCACTGCCATTTATACAATCAGTGTGTGTTGCCAGTGATGACTTATGGCACTGAAACGTGGTCTCTCACTATGGGCCTCATAAGAAGGCTCAAGGTCACGCAACGAGCTATGAAAAGGACTATGTTCGGAATTTCTCTACGAGATCGAATCAGAAATTATGAGATCCGTAGACGAACGAAAGTCGTCGACATAGCCCAGCGGATTAGTAGGTTGAAGTGTCACTTGAATAGTCACTTAGGTATTATAAAATGTAAAAAAATTTATGTTTTTACTTAAATGTAAAATAACTAACGGCCATAAAATATCAACATTTATACGATATGATCACTCCAATCAGTTTTATTATTATTATGGACGACTTAGCAATAAAAATAAAAAGTGAAGTTTTTATGGCAAGATAATAGAAAAACAATTAGCGAGTAAAGAATGACCAGCTGTCGCCTGAACCTAAATTACATTAAAAATTCGTGGTTCCTCTGCCGTATTCTTGTGAAGTAATACAGTAATTCAACGGTCGAGATAAATCCAAATTTCAGTAGGATATCGAAATAGTATATTTGATTACGAGTGCGGAAAGTCTGTCATTGCAAAGAGTTCCGACAAATGTCTACCCGAGCCGAGGCGCAGCCGAAGGTGAGGGTTGACAGTCGGAACAAGTTGCAATGACGGTTCAGCACGTGTACTGAACAACTATTTTTAATACAGTTGCGAAAAAATGAAGCAATTTAATAAAGAATTTTTTTGGAAAATGGCGCCAACGCCAACCGTAAAAGAATATAAGCAGAGTTTTTTCTTTTTTTTTTTCTTCACCCATTCTGGGTAGGCAAAGGGAACTATGCCCATACAGCCAAGTCTTCAGTAGAATTTTTTTATTTATATGAAATTAAAATAAAATTTAATGAGATGAAATGAAATGCAACCTAACCTAATCCATTGAATCAAATCATTAAATCTGATATTGAAACAAATTAGTAGCCTCTTTATAGAAATATTTGCATGAATCATAAAAACTTCTATGATTTTTTTTAGCAAAAGCTTCGTGGTTGTTTTTTTCTTTTTAATAGACATTATTTTGACAGTTGGGAAAGAGAACGCACGAGTTCGGAAAAGGTAAAGAAAAAGCACGAGTATGTAATAGCCCACATCCCGAACGCTATACGTCCCTGCAATACGCCACTTTTTGAGCAACTGTATTAAAAATATATTACTTCAAGGGGAGGACTAAACGGCCCCGCGAGCCCATGTCGTTGAAGCCTGTGAAAACAGAGATAGCTCCAGATTTAAATGCGTTGAAACTGTCTTAATTGAATGGGAAATTACTTCAAAATTAATTAACTTTTAGGGTGTCTCTATTAAATTTTAAAAGCAAACTATGCTCAGCTTTCAGTTTTACAAAGAGAAGCTTAATTAATACACTTTTTTTTTCAATTAAGTATTTATTGATTCCGATCTTTGTATAGGTTACGAGTATTTCGGTAGACTTTAATGTTAAGGATATTATTTTACTCATCAAGGTCTGGTGATAGTTAAGGAAGTTATTCTACCCATCCTCTTTATTAAGATCAACTCGCTCGCAGATTATTTCGCCGATATTTATCCTATCTTTTTATCTTTAGATCATCTATATTGGGGTTCATTCTAGATGCTTCTTATAGAGACAATTCTTAACTATCTAGATCGCAAAGTTCAGTAAATGTTCAGTTCAGAAATTAGTGAATACCTAAGTTGGAATAAGAAAACGATTCGATCGCTTCCACTCGTATGGTGCGTCACACTTACGCGTCTTGCTCACACTCGCGTATAACAGGTACAATGATACAGTCCCACAATCCTTTAACTCGTAAGATGAATTAATCTGTGAAATGAAACCTAGCTAATTGTTTTACCGAAATTTCAGTTGCCTTTATTGAAGAACATTACTATTTTATAGTGGCTTTAACTTCTGTTTCTAAAACACATGTTAGCACAAGATTTTGAGGGAACTTACAAAAAAATGCCTGTCGAATTAAGAACCTCCTTCCTTTTTGAAGTCCGCTAAGAATATAATTCGAAGAAAAAAAGACTTTTTTAAACTTAAACATCAGCCAATAATATTGCTCTTAAATTTCTACACTGATTTACCAAGCTGTATCAACAAATAACAGGCCGTTACAGATCCGAGATTTGAGTAATGCGTTGTGCTCACCCCCCAAGGAGGGTCCTAGCGCGTTACTTTCAAAAATTGCACGACATTCTGCAACTTTATCTAACGCAGTCGCTACACGCAAACATAGTCATTATCCCAATCCTGTAAGAGTCAACGAGTATTAAGTGACCCGTACGGAACTATTGGTTCTCTGGTACGCAATTGATAGTGTAAATGCCATTGTGGCCGGAACGCACTGTGCCGATATGAAATCGACCAAATCTGTTACAAATGGCCGTTTGCGATTGGATGAGAATTGGAAACAAATGACGAACATTGCCGTTCCAGTTTATCGCTTATTGGCTAGGTACTTGTTATTATTTTATTAACTTCGGACTCGGGTGAGTCAGTTTTCAACCTAAAGTATCGAAAGTAATCCGTAAATGTGGATCACGAATATTGATTTGAAACTGTACTTTTTCAACTCCAATGCCGCAGAACTCACTTTGGAAAATGAAGGCCTAATGAACCCCAAGACGATACGCATTTATTACCAACAAACACATTGGTTTTCAGCTCGATTACTCGCACATTTGTCGCTTTCAATCTGAATTGGAAACAATCCATAAACATTATCGAGGATGTGTGCAAACAGGAAATATGCGACATGTTTTTAAATCTGCTACAAATCGCTCAAATGTTATTGCAGCGAAGCGTTGAACAAATCACTGGCGCTTTGTTATTCGCTGATCACTTTGGTTCTAACCGCTCGATTAGCTTAACGATTTCATAGCTTCCACAGTCGGTGCCACTTTATATTTATTACACAAATTTTTTAGTGAAGAACATACTTTTTTGTGTTTCCCTGTAAGCCTGTTTCCGATAAAACCTTTATTCACTCAAGCCTGAAGTTGATCAGATTAACTTTATAAACAAAGAGGCCGTTGCTTCGGGAAAATCAGAATAAAGTAGAGTATATGTATTTTGTGTAACTTCGCAAAAGAGTAATTCCTGTAATGTATTCTTGGAAGGTAGTTAGATTCTGGTGAAGTTACTTAACAAACGAAACTTTAACAAAAATAACGGCTATATTGTATCGATTCCGAAGTGAACACAAAGAAGTTTCAAAGCTAATTTTGTGACCAACTTCGTTCGATACATCCTTTGAGTCATCAAAAGCAGACTTTGTAAGCTGGTTCTCTGTAATAAATTTGTAGCTCAAGTTATATACTGAAGTTTACTTAGTATTACATAAATTTTTTCACACTAAAAGCTTCAACTCCTTTGGCACCTGTCTGTTTCTTGTATAATGTGAAATTTTACACAAAATGAGACTGAAGAAAGAGAACTTTAAGTGTCAAATGTGGCTTTAAGATTCAATAAAATTTAAATTCTTTAGGTCCCTTACAAATTATCAAACTATTAACGTTGACGTGAAATGTCTTTCAGTTCTGTAGTAGGGGGTCACTTGCTAAAACCGCATGCGACGAAAACATGTCACCTCGGCGAGGGCTGTAATTCTGTTACTACGTGTCGTGTGTGTACAATTTACTTATATATCGTTGAAGCAGACGAGCCAATCATTACTCAGATCATCTTCATTCGTGCCGCTAAATTGCGCCAGTGCCGCGCGCGTTTTGTCCCAATAAATGTCTTTCTTTCTTTATTTCTTTCTTTCTTTCTATATTTTCGTTTTCTTATAGAAATTTCAAGTTAAACCAACGGCCCTGTAACCCGACACAGCCCCACCCGCTTCTAGACAATAATTGACATTGACAAAGAGTGAACCGATATATTCCGACTACGGCTCTCATCGGTCAGGCAGTGGGAAGCTATTCGGCGAATCAGTGTCATACTACAACGTAATACGTGAACGTCATTAGGGTAAATGCTCGAATCACGGCCCGCGTCGTCATTAAGTAAGCACTTTAGTAAATCACTTTATAATCCACGCAATGACATACCGCGGCGTTTGACGCTCCAACTGTTTTATCTGCGATTATGACTGACGACTGTTTGCTCGCTGCTTTAGATGTTGAATATTATAATGAAGTTTATTTTTTTATCTGCTCTCTTGCTCTTGACATTATTATGTTTCAAATTGCATCGCAAATAAATATGCCAGCAAAAAATACATAACAAACAATTCAATTATAAGAAATAAATTGCATTCAACTTTGACTTCTATTAGAACTCATCGAAAAGTCAGGCATATTTTGGCTTGATCAGGTACTAAATAACTGGGTTCGAGTTGGAGAAGGATTTTACTTAGCAGTGGAACACAGAAGAGGATACGCAGAAAAAACATCTTAAAGGTGTATGGTAAATCTAAGCGAGCCGAAAGCGTCGAACGAGCGGATCTAAATAAGTGTTGGAATTTCTTGCATGAAATCCTGTGAAACCAATGCTATTGTTTTTTATATAGCCTATATCCGTACCACTGCACGGCACAGGCCTTTTCTCAGAGAGAGAGTATGGGCTTAATCACTTGGATTGGCAATTTCAAGCGCTGAGGTATGTGAACACATCAGACTCTTAGGTTTCCTTACGACGGTTTCCTTCACCCGCACCAAATACGGTGAATTGGAATTTGAAATTTGAAAATTTGGCGGGAGCCTGCCACGAGACGTCGATGCGGTCATTCCGCACTTTTTCATTATCACCAATAAAACTTCAAAGACGTATGGAACTTTTTCATATGCTTATAAAATAAAAATAAAATAATCAAAGCTAACCAATTCGGTTATGATAAGAATATATATTTAAGTTAACACGAGAGAGCCTCAGCATTAATGCTGTTTTTAGTGTCCGCTGGGATTTCTTACGTTTATTCTTAGTGAATAAAAAGCAATTAGGCATAAAATTTGCCATTAAATAAGTAACAAAACCCGGGACTGACCCGGGTCAGCACCAGCTAAGCCACTACCTTTTGCCTTATTTTATGTCAGCACTAGTTAAGCCTTACTTTGTTTTCAGTTTTTTTTCTGATGTGGCAAAACAAATTGCCGGTCTTGTTTTTTTTTGTGGTGCAGAAAAAGGTTGCCAGCAATGAAATTCCATTTAACTTTTCTCAACGCACATTTATAAGATAGAAATGACGAACTTTGTAACCCGTTTATGAACGAATAATGAGACACTTTCTGACTAAGTGTGGGATAAAGTATTTAAGTTATTCGCTGACGCTGACGTTCGCAACAATGCTCCAGTTACTGGAAGATAGAAGCCATATTTTACATTAAATTGTTTTTTAAATGTGTATTTTGATGATGCATTTCTTAGAGGCGATGGTAAGTCTGAACAATGTTAGTCGTGTATTTGTTGAGCAATGCAGAATTAGGTATCGGCTAGATTTAGGTCCATTCTCAATCCGGTCACTCCAATTCAAAATTTTGTCGACACCACCAATAATTTATACAACAATATTATAGACCAAACCATACTTCGACCAAATAGGGAATGTATTACCAACGGCCAAGATAAAAAGAACCCAAACCGGCGTGCGGGCATGCAATAACTTATAAATGTTGATGAAGCAAAAAAGGCCTGACATGATTTTAGTAAGTGGCAAACTTGGTCTCTACCTCCCCTTCGGGATACAGGCCTGAATTTGTGTATTGTATTATTATCGAGACTACAGCTCGCCCGTCTAAATCTGAACACAAAAGACTCGCTCCGTTGATTGCACGGACAATTCCAGGCTCCGTCGCTTTCTGCCACTCGTCCCGGCAACTGTATTAGCAGATCGCATGATGTAAGTAGACGGGTATTATCGGCGTGTAGCCCGCGGCGGTATTTCACCGGCAATGCCGGCAGCGACCAGGTGCAGTGCGGCGCAGCCACCGATATTACAGGCCAATATAGGCACGACATTTTGCCGCTACTTTATTGTATGAGAGAGAGTTATCTCCTGTTGGTTTAGAAGTGTACTTTCGGCGATTGAGTTAACCTGAAACTGTAGTTTTCTTCTGTTGATCCGCAATGATGAACGTCATAGTTGTTTTAGCAGAAATTTTCTAAAAAAATATATTGTAACTATTTAACCTATTAGTTTTCTATTTTTGCAAGCTTCTCTATTTTTGCTTTCTTTAATACTTACTTTTATATTTAACTCTTTGTCCGGTACACTGTTTGCAATAATTTGGATTCAACTGTAACACTTAGTTCAGGGAAGGCACTTGCTCCTGACGCACAGGTTTTCCTAGTTCGAGAGCAAGGGCTTTAAAATTCACTGTGGCAAATTGCATTTCTCAATAAAGATATTTGTTTATCTGTAGCGCCGATTCTTATATCTCAATTCTAGGTATCAAGTTTATAAAAATGTTATGTCCAACTTAAATTCACATTTCACCAAGCTACTCCTTAGTAGGTCACATTGGGTGTGTTTGCTTGCTGGCTCATATTAAGAGTCTGGAAGTATTAGTGTAAATAGCCAAAGGCCTAAAACCGAAGTGTACCTTGTTACCTCACGAAACGCCGGTTTCTGAATTAAGAATTTCACTAAGTATATACTTAAGTAACGTTCTATTACGCTATTTCCTAAGAAATTCGAAGAGACAGTACTACAGTTAACTGTTTGCTTAGCGAAATTATCAGTTCAGAAATTGGCACAAGTATATTAAAGAGAACATTATCTAGCGCACACATGGCAGTGTTTTCAACTTATTTCATACGTCTAGAAGTTTCCCGGCAAGATTTCCATGCAACTCTGTGTATATCCGAATTTTAGGAATGCCAAATGAGCTCGAGATGCAAGTGATATGCGACGTCAAAACTTTCCGCTCGCCGTGTACCGTAGAGGTTGTGTTCTATTTTGATTATGCAGACCTCTTGGGCAAAGTTTAGAGCTTGATGCTTCGTCACCTATGGCGTCTTTTGTGCCGAATACGCCCACTTACTCCAAACTGAAATAGAATTGTAGAGAGCTAAAAGAGTTGTCTAACAAAGTATCTGGAGTTAGATTGACACTGAGTTAAATTAAAGAAACTTAAGGTTTTCAATTCTAATGGAGTTATCAGAAACATTCACAGTAAAATAATTCTTTTAGATTAAAGTAGTGGTTGCTAACTTTTTGTCGACCACGGACCGCCTTATTTGTTTGGTTGTTAGCTATTATAATAAAATGTGACGTTCTACTCAGATATAAACAAAATTTATGTAAATTATTTAAAGGTAATCATCGGCATTGATGTATTTATCCCATCTCGTTCAGCGTTAATTGCTTTATAAATACCTATTTATTGACCACTGTTTAGTACCTTCTCTCGTTCCACTTCAGAGGCTCTCATGGACCACCTGTTATCCATGAGCCTCAGGTTGGGATACACTGGGTTAAAGCAAATTGAGACACATCTCGGAATAGCGATTCTTCTTAAATCAATATGAACAAGTTTAATTAGCAACTTAATTGTGGCTCAAAGTTTCCCTTTATAAACTATAGAGCAATAACTAATTTACAATATCAACTGATAATGACATGTTGAAACTGTGTTCGGCAAACTTTGCTCACGTTCTGAACATCAAATTATCGCATGTTTACCCTTGCGTTGCTCCTTTATAATCTCTATTTGTACGTGCCTCGGTTATAGTTACATCTTAGATGTTATTGATTAAACTGCACTGGACGGGTTTTGTATTAACTTTGATGTCAAAAGCATTGTACTCTTTGAAAGCGGGAGGCTCTACGAGGCATTATTACGAGCAAACTTACGAGATGAATAGGGTTAGTCTTCCAAAGAGCTTGTCTAATAGATTTAACAGCCCTTCGATATGAAGGAACTTTTCGCTCAGAGCTTTTGCAAATTCAGTTAGGTACTAAACTCACGTTACATAATTTGAAATCAAATTTGACAATTTGATAAGTTGAAATGAAATTAAATGAAATGAGTACAATTATGCAATGAGTGGAATTTGCGAACAGACATCTCCAGGTATTACCTTAGCAGGTGTATTCACATTTAATTTTCACAGTAATTGTAATAACTCTAAAAATCAATATTTTAACAAAATTATAGATCTAACTCAAATTACTTATGTTCAAAAAACTCTTTTAAACTATAAAAACAGTGTTCTAATAGCCACACCTTTGTCAACATTTTGAAGGTATTAAGAAGTTACACATTGCATGATTCAAACGCAATTAATTTTATTACATACGTATACCTTTTTCCCATCTGGGATTTCATTGTTAGATGCGTTATTATTATAATATGTATAGTGTTGCTTCGAACGACGTGATGGCGTTCTCTAATCAAACCATATCCTATGATACGGTTTGATTGGAGAACGTTGTGGAGTGAAAGAGGATGTAGTGACTAGAATTGAGAAGGGAATGTTACGTTGGTTTGGAGATATGAAGAGTATGAAGAAGAAATCTTTCTTGACGAAAGAAATATATCAAGCGAATGTGGCTGGAAGGGCCAGTAAGGGACGTCCCATGTATTAGCAAAAGGCAAAATAAAATGTATCCGAAGCCAGCGTGCGTGCATGCAACGACTAATGAATGTTTATGACGCGAAATAGGTCTGTCGGGATAATGGCAAGTGGCACACCCTGGTTTCTACCTACTCCTCAGGGATACAAGCGTGAGTTTATGTAAAGTAACGTATGTATTACATGCCAAAATTATTTTCGGAGTTGAAAATAAATGAAATCAGTAACGTGATCTGCTAAGAGACCAAAAACTGAAGTTGCCATTCGCCTTATAAACTGATTCAAAAAGATGTCGTGATTCATCATGATACATTTGCATATATTGCCGCAAGATGAACGAAAAAAACCGTAACTTACAAGATGCAATAAGATACGCTTGAAAATATATTTTATTTCAGTATTGCCATTCATTGGAAAGCTGTTCACATTTTCAGTTATTCAATATTCTGAGAGGAAAATTTGCAATCCATTTGAGATTTGAAGTTATCTCGATAGTGAATTCAGGGTGGTATTACAGAACTATCCTATCGTAATTAAAGTTATACGGCCACTCGGTCTCCCTTGTGTACCAAATCAAATATTAATAGTACAATTGGATCAAATAAGTTTCAATTCAGTTTACCGAACTGCTAACCTCTAGTATATCGAGTTATTGAACTCATTTCAAATTGGCTCTCAGCTTTGGTAGGATATATGTCAATAAATTTCGCCGAATTTTTTTATTCCCAATTTTTTCTCATAGCCTTCAATGGTGCAAAATTTCTCGGAATCTCTATGCATGGAGACGCAAACATGCACGATGTATCAGAAAGCAATATTTTACTTCGTGGCGTCGAATCCGCGTGCAGGTGCCAACTATCTCTTGTCTCGCCGCTTAACATTCAAAAACACATGCCGAACTTTTAAACACCCCACTTTATGTATCTAGCGCCATATTTCACACGTATTCTCCTCGCGATCGATAGCGAGACAGAACAGTGGTTTTGAACACAAATGAACTATGCTTTGAGCACAATTTACGGCCCCTCTGTTCTGAAATTTGGAGCTCAAAAACTTTTGTGTTTATTGTTCTATCGGCGACGTCAAATTTTATTGCAGCGAAGTCATTACTCCATCAATGGCGGGCGGGATTCTTCTGTAACCTCCGTCTGTACTAATTTTGTAAATAAATAAAAGCGAAGAGGTCTAATGAGAGAGGTTTGCGGGCCGTCGGCAAACTTTCTTCGGAGGGACCAGGGGCTTCCGTCCGACCCATTTGCTTGTTTATCCTAGACTTAGGACGGCGTTTCCACGCGGAGAAGCGGGGAAATAATGTATCGGGCACTGAAAGCGAGCAACGGTTGGAGTTCGGTTCAAGGTTCGCGCTTTCACTGTAAACAGCGGGATTGTTTCCTCGCCGAGGGTTCTTATTTGCCGAGCAATAAAAAGCTCTCGAAACCAAAGTGGTGTTTATGAAATACGTGGACTGAAGAAGTTTTGCAGGAGATATGGAGTTGAGTTAGATAATGGTAATGAATCATTAATCTTTTTGTGTATTGAATTACTTAAGTGGTTTAATAAAAAGGTAACTTCATGAAAAATATTTCATTATAGTACTTTGAACCGTTAGTTCATAAGGAAAAAAATCCACATTTTAGTAATCCACAGGCTACCTCTATGGTCCTGTTTTATTTATTCGTTTTGTCTGTTGTGTATTTAGTTTTTTTTTCTGTTGTTGTACATATTATGTTACTTATCTGCTTATTTTGTTTCTGTTATGTATCTTGTTGGTATAATAAATGTCTTTCTTCTTCTTAAATAGGTTTTTCTGTACATTCGTCATTCATTGTAGTATTTCATATGTATACCGAAACCGTGCGATAGAACTGAACTATAAAGGAAAGCTCAGCCGGGTCCACACGCAGCGTCACGGAAGCACTTTCTCGCATGCCTAATTTAATCCCCAGCTTATTGAAATAAAAAAGACATAGGTTTTCGACAGGTGGCGAGGAGGGCGGGCGGGGTGGGTCACAGGTGGCCCCGATGGTCGCAGCGTCGTTAAAATTTACATAAAGTCTCAATCCACGACGGCGCGGCGCTCGCCTGCCCACCCCACGTTTATGCTACATTTAGTAATTTTATGATAATTTCGGAAACCGTACCGCCACCCATCGCATTATACTAATAGAGGAGTTCCCCAGAGGACGGAACGCTGTGAAAAAATATGCGAGCTCCTTCAAAATAATAAGTTGGGCTTAATAAATCGTGTCCAACGTGCAGTGTTCGTAAAGTTACAGTTTTTTTTTATCTGTGAAATTAAAAACAGATGTTATGTTTAGTGGGGGATCGGTTCTCTGCTGTATATTTTGCTGTAAGTAACTTTAAAGCTCACGCATCGCACTTATAGCGCTGTTTATGATTAATGGTGCATAAAATTGAAGTGTTTCGAGCATCCTCTTTTAATAGGACAACTTTTGATGTCCATTACGAATTCAGGAATTTATGGGGAAACTCTGAATAAGGGGTCGGCTTATAACGGTGGAATGGTTGTAAGCAAGTTCACATTTAATGGGAGACGCTCCTTTGTTTAGCAAAGGACCAAAATTAGTAAATACTTAAACCTGCTTAAAGTAAAGAAATGACATTAACAAAAAAATAATAATAAAAAATCATATACCTATCTATTACATCTACCACACACCCTCTCTAACATACACACCCACACACGTACACATCTACACACCGAGAGGTCCCTACACTACTCACTAAGTTTTTTCTACTCTAAATTTATAAGATTTAATTAATGGCTGGAGCATAAAGATTGCACTACATACAATGTTGTATATTAATAAAGAAAAATTATGTCTTAATTTAGATCTAAACCATTTTTGTAGATGTCAGTGAACTTAGCATATCATTTACCAGCATATCAAAAATAAATGAGAGTTCTTGTCGCATGCAGCAGAGTTCTATAGTTCCTGATACTTTTCAGAAACAGTTCTGAAGAACTGTCATTTATTTTTGATATGCTGGAAAATGATATGCTTAGTTCACTGACATTTTTTGTAGCTAGTTCTACCTGCATAGTTTTCCGGACGGGGGCGCGGTTTGCTGAAGTACAGGTTCACGCCTAGTTTAGCAACAGATTACTATTCGCCTTTGGATAAATGTACCTAGCATAATTCTAATTTAAGAATCACCTTGTATGATTTTTGTAAGACAAATGAATTATTATTATTATTATTATTATTATTATTATTATTATTATTATTATTAAACAAATCCCAGAAGTGTATATAATGTTTCATATCATGAAAATATTAGCTAGCCCATGGAATAAGCCCACTAGCATAGGGATCTTCCGCGTGAAAATAATCACCCTGGTACTAAAATGATAAAAATAAAATAAGCAAAGAGTAAAAGAGTAAAGTACTTACTTTTTTCTCTCTCTAAACTATTATTAACTACCAATAAATTAATATTATCTGTTGAATTGTTACCTCCAAACCTCCTTCTTATCCTCCTTGGATTTTTAAAATTCGCCCGACTCGGGGGTGTATATACGTATAGACAATATTGACCCCTGAGTCGACACGACACAAAAACATAACATAACATAAACTCACGCCTGTATCCCAGAGGGGTAGGCACAGACCAGGGACTGCCACTTGCTACAATCCTGACAGATCACTTTCGCTTCCTCAACATTCATTAGACGTTGCATGCACGCACGCCGGTTTCGGGTACTTTTTATCTTGCCCTTTGCTGATACATCCCCTATTTGGTCGAAGTATGTCCGTCTGGGTCGTCCCTTTCCGGCCCTTCCACCCATATTCACTCGATATATTTGTTTCGTCAATCTTTCTTCCTTCATCCTCTCCACATGTCCAAACCACCGCAACATTCCTTTCTCAATTCTAGTCACACGACACTAAAAAAAATCATCAAATCATTAGGTGTTTACACAGACCGCCGCCATTGCCGGTTTATGGCCCACGTCCGGCGCACGCGCTGTGCAGGTCTTCAAACCCACGCGTCGTGGTAATTTTGGAACAAATTGAGCATTTTTGAAAAAAGAAATAAATATAATTTTGATAAGCATTGCAAGGACTCCCTCCGGAGTCGGGCGTCATTTGCCCAAACTACACCCTCCATGTCTCTATCCCGCCCATGAATAGAGCCCAGTGTTGGGCACAGGCACTTTTCCTTCCATGACAACCTAAACGCCAGTGTTAAATATTTTGTACGATCAAATTTGACTTCCATCGGTTAACCACACTTAATCTCCACTTATTCTTCAAATAGTGATAAGTTTTAAAGTCAGCGTTATTTATGTATCATCATACTTATAGGCAGCTTAATCGCAATATACAGAGTTATATAGCTTAAAAACGCGCAGTTGGGTGTGACAAAATATCAAATGAGCTGTTACTTTTAAAACGGAATTTTGTATGAAAATACTGGCTTATGACGTCACATTTCAGAGCACTCTTTTTATGTTTAATCTATTTAAAAATTGTAATAACTAGTAATTGACTAAAAGATATACATTTTTCGAGATATTTTCTAATTTTTGTTTTAATCGAGCATATGAAATAGCGAATTGCTGTAAAACTCCAATAAATTAGAGTTTGCCATTTGCAGCACATTTTATTCTATGATTATTTTTTTGTTGAATTTACCATATTTTATTTCTTTTCTGATTTTGGTGGCGTTGTTAACATTTAATTATTAAACAAAACGTTTTGAATAAATTGGATATTCTTCTAAAGAACATAGAACAAAAGTTGTTGTAAAACATCAGCTCTATTTGGTTTATTTCAGGAATTATGCATTGTTAATTTTTACTTATTTATTGATGGCACAAAATGAAATAGAAAATTTTTGACGGCCAAAATCACAAGAGCCTGAGATATTTATGCGTGATTTTTGGAGTACACGCAATCAGTTTTTATCTAGTTTTAACTGTTAAGTTTAGCTTACAAAGTACTTTTTCAAAATAATTCTGCTCTTCTCGGGTGAAATGTCTGATGCCTGCCGTAGAAAGTTACAAATCAGCGTTTATCCTACGAGCAAAGACTAATTTTACGGATAATAACTACGTCATCTTTGAAATTGATATTCTAACACTTTAAAATACACGGATCCACCCTACCAATATTTTGACACACTACCATTGAACTATCAAGGAATGGGACTTCAGTGATAGTTAACAACACATATTAAGGCCACATATTGTTCAAATTCACAAAGCACGTTATCAGAGAATGAAGCTATTTTCATAGTGAAACCAAATACTTTAAAGCTGCTTATTAATTTACAGCGATGGAAATTATTCATACCATGGGGCGTTTATTTTATTGTAGTGTTATACAATTTTTTCGCAATGCGAATTAGCATTGTTTATGTTAGGGTCTTTCGAACTTATTAACAAAAAACAATTCCACTAAAACACTCTTAAGACGGAGTTAAAGTTGTTTTTAAACAGCCCTTAAATGGGGCCCATAAAATTTCCAGTACTGACCCGATCTCGTTTTGTTTCAGTCAAACCTTACCCACCTGTCGCGGCGGGAGTACGTCCACGGCATCGGGATGGGCGTAGCGAAGTGTCCGTATGATCCAGCGGACAACTCGACAGCCCTGTGGGTCGAGAATGGTAACCCCGGCAACCTCCCGGCTCTCTACTCCGGGACTAACGCGGAGTTCACGAAGGCGGACGCCGTGATCTTCCGGACTGACCTCCACAACGTCACGAGCGGGCGCACGGCTTACAAGTTCAAGCGAACGCTGAAATACGACTCCAAATGGCTGGACAGTAAGGATAGTTTTTCCTGTGTTCGTTTTTGTTTTGGGTTATACGTAGTCATGCGCCAAACGCTTTTTAGAAAATAAAAGAGTGATTTAGTTCATTTCCTTCATCATTCAGCCACAAGAAGTCCACTGCTGGACATAGGCCTCCTCCATGGATTTCCAAAAAGACCGGTTGGAAGCGGCCTGCATCCAGCGCCTTCCTGCCACTTGGATGAGGTCATCTGTCCATCTTGTGGCTGGTCTTCCTACGTGCCGATATGTGGTCTCCATTCGAGAACTTTTCGGCCCCATCAGCCATCAGTTCTGCGTGCTATGTGCCCCGCCCACTGCCACTTCAACTTACTAATCCGCTGGGCTATGTCGACGACTTTCGTTCGTCTACGGATCTCATCATTTCTGATTCGATCTCGTAGAGAAATTCCAAGCATAGCCCTTTCCATAGCTCGTTGCGTGACCTTGAGCCTTCTCATGAGGCCCATAGTGAGAGACCACGTTTCAGTGCCATAAGTCGTGAAAGAGGTCAATCGTCGAATCCAACTCGGCTGGGCAGCATTCGGGAAACTTAGAAAAGTCTTTTCAATCGCTCAAGACAAAATTATACAACCAGTGTGTATTACCAGTGATGACATATGGCATTTCCTTCATTTTAACTTATTTAATTAGTTCAGCTTCATTAATTAGTTAGTTCGCAGTTTTTTTCAGTAGTACACTATGCAGCAGCTCATTGGCTCACTTTTCGTTCGTCAGCAGCCAGCAGTTTTTTTGGCTAAAATGGCGTTTCTGCTCACGTAGACCCCTCCCTATTCCTACTCCCTATGATACGTTATTTTTTTTCCAAATGTGCAAGTCTTAATTGACGTTTTGCATCTTGCGATAGCAGGCCTGTGCTCGTAGCCTGACAACGCGCGACTTCGCGCGACTGGTAACATCGGTATGTCAGAAACGCGCCATGAAACGCGTGATAAACAAAGTCGCGTATTTTTATCTCATATATATCGAAGACTGATCAGCCCTTTTAGTAAACAGTAAGAGATCTAAGTATCACGATTGTGATGGGCTACGCGTTCAAAGTGTAGCCTATATTATATATTGAATAGACGATGAGAGATAATTATCTCGAGCGCTAAGCAATCCAGCGACCTTCGTGTCTAGGATTTACTAAATACCTAGCTAAATACACAGATAGATTAATTAAACTCCGAATAGAAATTGGCAGGCTAATGTATTAGAAATTGGCTCGTTACAGTGAAAACAATCGCTAACCGAACTGGCACTAAAACAAACGGCGATCGCCGAAAACAACGTAAACACGATACTAAGCTCACTCGTTAACAATGGAGTGAGCCGATCATTTCCCTAATTATTAAAGCAAATGTTGCAATTATTGGCATTTACACGATTTAGGTAGAGTTCGCCGAAGGGTGCTACAGGAATCGAACGGAAAAGTTGAGGCTAACATTAAGGGGCTCCATAGAGTAATACTAGCGCAATCAAAAAAATCATATCTTTTGTTACAAATCGTTTTTGTAAAAAGTGTCTGTACAATATCTCAATAATGTTAATAGTGATTTTTAGGACCCATGACCGAGATTCTTGGATCACGGACCTGGGACTGTGTTTGGCGGCTGTTTTTGGCGTTAACGCTATGTAGTCCTAGGTTTTTTGTTCACGGCCATAGGTTCTAAATCATTGAATCTAAATAATCACAGTTAGAGAGATTGTACAGACATGATTGAGAGTTTGTACAGACACTTTTTGCTAAAACGATCTATAAAAAATATGTTTTCTTTCCCTTGGTAGGGCTAGTGTTACTCGATGGAGCCCCTTAATGATGCTGGCTTGTTCCAACCTTATCTGACGGCACTATCTGGTGAATAAGTCTAGAAACGTTTTACGGCGACTTGCGTCAAGTTACTGGATAAGTAAGTAAATGGACAATTACTTATCCAGGGATAAACAGTTTTGCGAAATTGTGTATTAAGTTCTTATTTTTTTGAATAAATAAATACAAAAAAAAAACAAATAAATAGCTGATTGACACACGCGAATAATTAATCAATCCATCTAATGATTGATTTAGCATCTACACCATTAATTTCGCTTAGTTGGCAATATTCGTATGTGGGAAACCCATTTGGCGACGGATTTCCTCACGACCGAAAATGAACAAAAGTACATACTTACAAAATCCTTGTCAAAGGTACTTGCCGGGATTTGAACTCACAACCTGTGACATTTAAGAAGAAGAAAGACATTTATTATTCCAACAAGTGTGGCGCCGGATTAAGAATAGCATCACTCCATTTCCTTCCGTGGATGTCGTAGAAGGCGATTACGGAAATCAATTACCAGCGTCTTCCTGAGATTTCAAACACGTACTGCGATCGCCAACCCGCCTGCCAAGCGTGGCGATTATGGCAAAACCCTTCATGGTTATGAAAATCATGAGGGAGGCCTATGTCCTGCAGTGGACGTCAAATGGCTGATGATGATAATGATGATGATGATGAAACCACCAAGACACATTTGAGGTAAAGGTGATGCGGAAACGCTGCCACCGCTCTTGTTTTATTTATTTAATAGACACAGCCAACTGATGTTAGGTGAAAAAAAAATATAACCGACACATTTTAGAACTTATAATCTAGCCTAACATCTAATTAGAGGGGTACAATAACACTCTTAACTGACAGTTACTTACAATAATAATTATTATCTGGATATAAACTAAAGTGAGATCCGTACACAACGTGCTTACAGAATCTAGAGTGTTAGAATTAAGGATCCTTTTTTTCTATCTTCCTCTTTTTTGCCCCTGTCATCTAGAACTTTTAGCAATAGGTTTGTCCTTCATTAGGTGAGCATTCAGGAAATGAGACCACCGACTCATTCTCCATATTGATTAAAAATCATAAAAACTATTTTTTCGAACGGCATACCTTGTTTTCATTTCACGGTAACATTAGTCTCGTAATGTGCCCAATGTTTGTGCCTAAACAATGAAATTCAAGCCGCCCGCTCTAACGAGCACGATCTTTGAGCCTTAATTTGCGAATGTACCACAATAACGTCAGAGTAGAAATTACACCGACGCCGAATTCGCTTAATTTCCGTTAATTTCCCTCGGATCATTATTCTAACTCTTTTATTAGACATGCTAATGAAACATCTCTTTTAGATACGGTTCACCCAGACCGGCGACGCAAATGGTTATTTTCATGCTGCGTACTGACCTCATGACTGATATTGATATTATATTTACTGAGTGCATACTTGTTCAACATAGATAATACCACTAAAACACTGAAAACGGGCACTGACTGAAAACCAGCGCTGAGGGCTAACATCCTCAGCACAATGCTAAGTCAGATGCCCTTTGTGGCAACTTTGACACACCACAGGATGCACTTTGACGCTCTGACTTTGCCTTATCCTATTTTGTATTTGTATTTATGTGATCTGTTTTTCCTTTGTATGTATGTTACTTGTTATGCCCTTTTTTTCTTGTGATGTGTGAATTGGTCCCAATAAATGTCTTTTTTCTTTCTCTTCTACGTCACCTGGTTTTGTGTATAGCCGACAAAAGTGAGTTGTATAGATTTAAAAACTATTATTTATTTTAAACTGTTCAATCATGAAAGTGCTTCTGCAGTAGTGGCACCTAATAATAGTAATAACTTCCACCCAACACGATAACCTGTCCTGGTTCCAAACTAAAATAGGATACCCTGTGCTCGGGTAACGAGGCAAGGACATCACAAACAAATGTTAATACACCTAGACTTTCAGAATATACATCGTATCAGCTTGATGATATCAAATTTTGGTGTGGTCGTCCGAATTTTATACACTTACAATGTTTCAAATCAATACGACAGTAAATTAGATTGGTACCTAAACTAGATTTGTTAAATATTTACGATAAGACACTATGTCTTAGTTTGTCAGTTATAGTTTTTAGCGACGGACAGTATCCCATCATTTCGGAGCGCTTTTGTTGCTGGATTGAGCTATTGTGAAATTCAAAATGTGATTCCGAAACGATTCTGGACGCTTGTTGTCGTAAGAACTGAGGCACACAGGAGGGACGTGGGACGAGGGAGCAAAAAAGATGTGACGCGAGTTCGTGTCTTCAACCCCGTCTTATCAGTGTGGGCTATCCCATCGCATCAGTTCATACATTTTGTAAATTGAAAGAACGCCGCGTCTTTTCCGTGCCTACGTCCCATGTCCTTCCTATGTACCCCACACCTAAGGCCCTTAGGTGCCGTACAGGTATCTGGAATTTAGAAACTGAATCATGAATCTCGAGCGTATGCTGTGGTTGCTCTTAGCTTTGTAATAAATAAGCGTAAGGGGTCCCACGTATGGTAATTCCCATACGTGGGACCCCTTACGCTTATTTATTTATTTAGTTCGGAGAATCATCAGCTTAAACTTGAATTATAACAATGTAACTTAAACTTATATTAAAACTTCACAGTCTTCTTTGTCTTGCGTGAAATATTGCAGCGCAAAGTGAATCTCTGAAATATATACGTTCTGTTACTAATTGGCTACTTAAAATATTTCCAATTTGACCATTATCCGATACTGCAACAGTACGAATTATCGTACAAAATTGAGCGGTTTAGTACCGAATGAGCAGTGAATATTCTTTGTTCGAATTTTGGTTACAATTTGCATGTCGTTTATTCAATTGTTATTCTAATGTCTCAATTCCGCTGAAATCAGTACTACATGGACCGCAATATTATAACTAAAATTTATGCTTTTATTGCGAAGCTGTGTAATTTATAGCCAGTAATAATTTTAATTTATACCCAAATTATTGCCCCGGAAACCTTATTAAAGTTTAATAAGAAACGGGCTTTGTGTTGATTAGGTTCAGAGCGTGCTCTGGAGGGCCCCAGTTTAACAAAGAGGATAAACATATTGCCGATCGAACCGTGCGCCTCTAATCCGTCACACGTGCCTATTTCATTATGAGACCGACAAATAAGCACTTATTAATGCCATGTTCCCGCTATATCAGATAATTTGACACCCGGATTCATCTGATTTTTATTTCGCACATTCGTCCAGGGAAATGACGTGGGAATTCATCGGCCGCTGCACAGTTTGAAAACATTATAATAAATTTTACATCGTGACCGTGTTGTTGCGTAATTATTTATTAAAGCCAATTAACAGCCGCAATTGGAATGGTTACAAAGTTTTACACACACGAATACAATGGTTTTTTCACGTCTTACTATAGGTAAGCAACCTAATTCTCTCTTTTCAATTCCAGAACCTAACTTCGTGGGCTCATTTGAAGTTGGAGAATACGTCCTCTTCTTCTTTCGGGAAACGGCTGTAGAGTACATTAACTGTGGGAAAGCAGTGTACTCCCGAGTAGCCAGAGTCTGCAAAAGAGACACTGGGGGCAAGAACATCCTCAGCCAGAACTGGGCCACGTACCTGAAAGCGCGACTTAACTGCAGCATACCTGGAGAGTTCCCCTTCTACTTCAATGAGATACGTAAGTGTTTTCGTCCCGCAGAGATATATAATTGGACCTGTGTTTAAATTATTTATTGTTAGTTAGACCGAACGGCTTTTAGCAGTAGAGCTGTAAGGATCTTGAGAGGGATCTTGTAGATCTGTAGTAGCTACACCAATGTTCGGGGGTCGATAAATTTATGTTATTATTAGTTAATTCCTTAGCATCTATATGGACAGGTTTACTCCTAATGAAATGAAGAAAGTAATCAAATACAAACATAAATTAAACTAAAGCAAAAACATACATTTCTCTGGTCAAAAATAAATTACCCCTTAAATCTATTACATCGTGACCTAAAATTTAAAATAATGCTCTTATGAACTCGCTCCACAAATGAATAAGTCAACCCGCTCGGCCATCATGTTGAGCGATTGTCGATAGGCAATCAAAGTGATAGTTTTGTCTATATCAGCAGAACTTTTTGCACCGTATAGATAGGTTGTCTTTTAAAGTATCCGTTTTCTCTTAACACACTAACCCCCGGTTTCTCGTACACTAACAAGCTGTTAATCTACTGTTAACAGCTGTCAGTGTTTTGTTTTTGTATGCACTTTGGTCAATTGACAGCTGTTAACAGTAGAGCACAATAGAACACAGCGTGTTAGTGTACAAGAAACTGGGGGTAAATAACGCAAACACAAAATAAGTAAGTATTAAAATTCATGGTACAGACTCCAATCCATTTGACGCATTTGTTATTCGCACCAACCGTTTGATCCCACAACGGCATTCTAAAATTACACACAATTTGGGCGTCAAAAGTCTAGCCTTGCCCGTAGTTAGGACCTTACTCGCGTGCATCAGAACTACTTTTTTTCTTGCTTTGTAATGTTAGTTCTAGATTTCATCTCCAAAAACAGATTGTTTTGAAGTTCTACTGGTTATAATTCATTTTCGAACTAAAACTGTCGTAAGCACTACACATTATTAAACTAATTCCGGATTTACTTAGTTCCTATCATTTATTCGCTCCATCTCTAACCATCCATATTAAGTTCAGCAAATCACAACGAAATCTGGTCGGACTCTTCCGACAAAAAATCATCTAAATAAATCAGGAAGTTAATACTATAATTCATTTTGTTTTGGAAGAGACCCGTGCCCCTCGGTGGGGACATAATGGGTTGATGATGATGATTTTGTTTTTTAACCCTGATTTGCCTTATGTTATGTTTTTCAAATAATCTTGTACCTTCACGCATTAATATTTTTTAAAATAAAAATGGGAATTTTTGCTTCTTGAAAGTGGTTTAATTTTATTATATAAGCGATAAAGCAAAAAAAAAAAAACTGTTTTCAACTGCGTTGCGTTATTTCAACACCACTTGATGTCTTCTTGTTTCGTACCAAACGCGTCAACTGATCCGCATTCCCAAAAGCGCGCCACCTCGATCTGCGCAGTTAATATGCCGATCAAAACATAACTGACTCTGAAAGATAGACGCATCGATCGGGCGGTTATCCAAATGCTGCCGAGTAGATTCCCCTAGCAGATCCAAGCCGTATTCTCGTCTCACGTCGCCCCAGACCGACTCATACAATATTAACGCTCGGTGCTTGCGCGAGCCACGGTTTTTCACGCGGGCGGGCTTCGCTACATCGCCTGCATAACTTATGAGACCGTAATAGAACTCAAAGTGCTCGGTATTTACAATAGATGGCGTGATATTTGCTCTCGCTTTCCTGCTAAATAGGTGCCGATCATTGTGTTACAAATAAAATATGTGCTGACTACTTTTAACAAACAATGGACTTCACTCCGAATTCACTTATAGTTGAAGAATAAATCCAAACTTTAGTGAATAACGTGCAGTGATTACGAAAGTTTTAGTTCGAAAACTACTATTTGTAGATTATCTTGCTCTTCCTTACACAAAGCAGCTCTGTGTGACTGGGAAAGGATATTTTTTGAGTAACGCCCGGCGTAAAGTAGCTGCACTAGATGTTTTGAAAACAGTACTGTAACTGGCTGACTATTTGAATTCTTAACGCTTAGCCTAAGACACCACAACTAACGGAACGTAAAATTTACTGGAATTTTTGAAGAATAATTTCGGTATAGTGATATTTTTTATGTCTTGTCTGAAATGAAGTAGCAGGCAAAAGCTATAAGTACAATCAAATATCAAATGTCTGTGCCATGAAAGAAGTTTCAAGTAAGTTGAATTGTTAATTCAAAGAAACTTTATTTTTGTTGTTACAACAACTAAGTTATCCACTTTGTTTTTAATAATTTACATGACGCTTATCAAGTATGCTAGTGGGTCACCAGGATCAAAATAACTAGTACGTAGGCATTTTTTTTATTGGCCTTTTTACTTCTGTATTGCCAATCTGCGGTGGGCACGCGTGGTGATTAAGCCCATAGTCTCTCTCTGAGAGAATGCCTGTGCCCTACAGAGGGACATATATAGGCTGCTTGTGAACTTCTGTAATTAATAAATAAACTTTTTAACAGCATTGACTGCTGGGCAAAGGCATACCACAAAATTATAAATGGTATTATAGTTCACACAGATCTTTTTGGCGGTAAGGTGAACATAGTCACAGATCGTTTGCACATCGCTTACTGTCTTATGTGTATGTGTGAGTAATTGACGTAGTGTGATGCGTAGTAAATTACTATTAGTCAATTACTAAAGTAGTCAACACTCACACATATACTGTAAAGACAGTAAGCGATGTGCAAACGATCTGTGACTATATTCACGTTGCCGCCAAAAAGATTTGTCCGGACTATACTTGCCTCGTTTTTGTTACAATTTGTTCGTTCCTTTCACTTCTTAAGCCTCCCTCGTATTTTGTCTTCAACAGAAAGCATCTACAAAGTTCCTGGTGACGACACGCGGTTCTACGGCGTCTTCACCACCGCCTCCACGGGTCTGATGGGGTCAGCCATCTGCATATTCACTATCGCAGATATCCAGAAGGCTTTCGAGGGCAAGTTCAAGGAGCAGGCCACCTCGAGCTCTGCCTGGCTACCCGTCATCAGCAGCAGGGTGCCTGAACCTAGGCCTGGTACCTGTGTCAACGATACATCCTCGCTGCCGGACACAGTGCTCAACTTTATTAGGTCAGCAACTCGACTCAGCATATATTCACGTTAAATTAGAAAATTTATCTTAAAAAATATCATGTTCAGGATATAATCCATAAAGGATTAAAATTTTTTCGTTGTTGCTATTGTCATTACAAACAGGTTTAAGCTGCCAAACTGAATGAGAATGAAGATATGAAGATTTCAGAGCATTGAAGTTGAAATTGAGCATTGGCGTTGCTCATACATAGTTACACATCGGAAGTTAAGTTTACTTAATCACAATTAGACCCGTTAAGTATACAGCTGTGTAAAACAAATTACTATAAATACTGTACGTAGTTATCTTTTTATTAGAAGCAGGAATCCTGCAATAGAGAACGTCGACTATAAAAATAACACGAATTATGAGTTTACAATATCAGTCCAGTGACTATCCCAAAATAGATACAGCACTGACACAATGTTAGTGAATTGATTAGAATAATCTTGTACTTTTATTTTTGCGCTTATTGTCTGAGTGTAGTTATTTTTGCGCTTCGAAACACGAACATGTTCGACGTCTCGTAAAAAATTACCTGGAAATTTCTGGAAACGAGGAGTTTGGATAATCAACTCAAACATCTACCATGAATTGGCCGAATTGCAAAAATGCTGGTATCCAACTTGCATCCGATAACGAAGCAAAATTTAAGGTCAGGGCGAGCGTTGCACATCGTAAACAAAGTAAAACTGCTCTCTAGTATTAAAATTTTGAAGAGATGTGAGCGTTGCATATCCTGTGCTTCAGTAGAGGTAAAATAAATGTACTGTGGGTTTATGTGTCAACTCAGTACCCTTCTAAATAGTCTATTTGTTGTGTGGCTTATGGGTTTTCTTAATAATTATTCTTCAAAATAAGACCTTGCCCATCGACTGTTAACGTAAAACAGACAAACTCACTCCTCGGCAAAAGACTTACACCTTTCCAACTCCATGCTCAGTGAAATCTCGGGCACTTTTATCTGGCGACACGTCCTGTTAATTATCTGCCGCCTCTCACCTCCCAAATGAGAATTACATTTTGAGTGAATATTTTTTCGCCCCGCGCACTTTTTCAAAAACCTCGCGTGGAAACGTCGAGTTTTAACACTTCACCTGTCGTCTGCCCGGAATAATATATAAAACGGGAGCGTTCACAGCGATTTTAATTAAATGAATGGGTTATTTTTCCCGTCATTAGGGTGGGGGTTTTTATCTGGATGACATTTCTGCGGCGACATTATCATGTCGCATCGCGCCTTGCTTGTTGTCCCGTTGTATTGTTATCGTGATTCCTCTTCTGCTGTCCTCCATTTGCATTCATTCCTTTCGTGCTTCGGTTCGGAGTTATCTCTCACATCGCGTGAGTTATCAATTGAAAATAAACTCCCTCTTAGGAAATCTGTCCAATAGAACCTCCGGGCGATTTAAAGCAAGTCGACTTTGTTCCAATACTGGACTGTATCGTATAGCACCCACCTTTTTTTGCACACCTACAAATTCAATACATGGCAGGCTCTTTGAGCGATGCAATAGGTACTTTATCTCGCTCTGTCCACGCAGACCAAGACGGCAAAAAAACATCGAATGCGTCAGTATTCGATGTCTACTTTGTAGGCATGATAGATACTCAGGAATAGGGAACACTTCATTTCTTCTTCTTTCAGTGCCTCTCCACTACTGGTGGTTGGCCGTCAGCTCTGCATATTCTTCTCTTCTCTTCGCCAAGTGGAATAGATATTCAACGCTGGACACTCCAGTCCATTCTCTGTTTCGGAGCCTTGATTTTCTTTTTCTACCCGGATTACACAAATTTTTTTTTGGCACTATTCACAAGCCGAAAAAAGAACATAAACTCACGTCTATGTCCCAGAGGGGTTGGTAGATACCAGGGTTTGACACATGCCACGAAAAAGAAGAAAAAACAAAGTTATAAAATAAAATACAAACAATTTCTCATATCTGAGTAATGGTATATAGCACATACTTAATCTGTAGAATTCTAAAGTACCCGATCGAGCCACCATGACAATGGTTTTTAATTGTTCTTTTGAAGGTCTTACAGGTTAAAGTCCCTAACAGGTTAAAGTCACTACTGTGTACATTTTTCTCTAAAGCCCCACTGTTTTACCCTCAGATCTCACCCCCTGATGGACACGGCAGTGTCGCACGAGAACGAAAAGCCAATCTACTACAAGAGAGACTTGTTCTTCACGCGGCTCGTGGTCGATCGCGTCAAGGTCGATATGATGGGACACCAGCTTGAGTACACCGTCTACTACGCTGGCACAAGTAAGTATCTATACTTAATTTCATTCAGATTTGATCTACATGTAAACTAATTGTTAAGAGAAATCGTTAAAATACAGGAAGGAATAATGTCAAGTTGTTTGCTTGGCCTAGATCACTAATTCATCTCATTGGCTCTTCGTAATTACATGATTTATACAGCTTCCAGAGACACCTTCACTCACACTAGATGGGTGAAGGGACCACTCGGACGCTGCAGTGCCTGGATGGAGTAGGCTTGCCGTTTTAGATGTAGTAGGCTTGCCCAGCACCTATACCATCCTGACAGCTTAGTCGGCCTAGCCCACAGGAAAGACAAGTCAGTACGTGCGGAGCAAACCAATCCGTGAGTTTCTTCACGATGTTTTCCTTGACAGTGAATTTGGAATAGCAATACCACACTGGCGTGTGGTATTGCTACTTCAAATTCATCTCATTAGTTCAAGAAATACCAACCCCCATTATCAGTTTCTTGACTCTTACAGTATTAAAAAAATGTTTACACCCAGACGAAAATGAATGTAACGAAACATAATTAGATACATGAGTGATTAATTAGTCTATACATCAAACAGTCTTTATAGACCGCTGAGTGACCTTCCTAGTAAATAAATATAGGCGCTATCTGCTACCCCTAAAACAAAATAAATCAATCTACCTACGCAAAGATATACAAATAGATGAAGAGTCACACAATTTCTCTATCATAGACGTGTATTTTTTATCTTGTAAAGTAGGTACCTACAGTAATACCAAGTCACAGGTAAGGTAACCTAACAAGCTTCAATTAATTGCCTCGCTTTTCTAGTGCTTCTTATGATTTGATTCGGTAATTACTTACGCCACGCTATAGACAGGCAATGAACTGCCGGGAATGTCATTTGGTACGGATGCCCCCTGTACTGTCATGTTACGCCCACCAAATCCTGATCGATTCCAATCGTCTAACTGTCATATTCCATACTAAATGCTGTCGCAAATTCATGATTCCGACAAAATTTGGTGAGCGTAGTTAGGCCCCTGAACTCACGCATTCCGTCTCAACTCAAACTGACTCAACTGCAAACAATGAAATCGCATTCGCAACACGGACTGGCATGAAATTTCATAAAAAGCAAACGTACCGGGCTGGTACGTAGGTACGGACAGGAAAATTAAAAAGTGGCGATGGCGAGTGAAAGTGGCACAAAGGCCATAATTCGTCTGGCCCGTGACTACCGGACATTCGGACCTCGTCTGGATGCCGACGGTATTTTACTAACCCCCGCCATAGACCTACGAAAGTGCAATCCGGACACGAAACGTTAAAAGTGATTTATCATACGGGGGTAACTTTTTCAGCTCTAATTCAATTTACGGTCCCGAACGCGGCAGCTATGCTTGCGCGCCTAGACTGTATACATGGCTACACGTGTTAAAATATGAACGCGGTGGAATATTTAAAGTCCATAACCGTCGGACATTAATAAGAATGCCGGCGCAAAGTCCGGGACGTTATGACTGTTGGTAGTTCTTCGGCGTGGTGCATTAAACACACGGTATACGCGGGGGGCACTGCGTCACACGCGCACCGCCGCATAAATTCGATGCGGCGAGCTAAACAACAGCACCAAGTGGTAATTTTCGCCCATGTTGTTGCAATTTTCGCCAATTTTCCCTCGGCCCGCGCCGACCCGTTCCCACCGGAGTGGATTAACCTCACGTAGATATCTAACGAACGGGGGTTCGTTTACGGAACAACTTTTCCAAAAGGAGAGCTGGCGTTTCAAATGCTTGTGTGTTGAATATTAAATTGTTTAAACGTTCTCCTTTTACGAGCCCTCCTGTGCCGCCACGTGCCATAATAATTACTCAAACTTCGCCTTAACAGTGTTACTAGATGACAGTGTTTCCAAACTTGTTTACTGCTTGTTTATTATAGAGACTTGTTTGTCAGTATCGAGAAGGGCGCAATACCGGCGATTTTCACTTATTTATTTACCGTCTGAGCGTGAAAAGTTCTACAAAATGCTTCACAAAGAGCTCAAGGCGTCCCTGAAAAAAGGACAGTTTACTCACAGTTTACTCTTTCAATAAAGCAAGCCCGACCCATGTGCCGTTGCTTCCCGGCGCGGCATTTCCTCGCCGTTTTAGCCCATTTGGAGTGCTTACCGCGCTATAATATGCATCAAACTGCAACGGAAACTTCGAGCGTCCCGAAGTGTTAGCAGACAATGAGAAATGAACGTGTGATATTCCCGCAATGCAGGCCCGTGCCTTACCACATTCCATTATACGTCGCGCCTAATATAAGCCTGTACTGGCTTCATTCAGCCACATACTGAGACACTGCTTTTCATTCGATAATCACAATTCTCTCTACCACTTACCGCGTGTATTATGCACGAGAGGTAGAGTTAGGTAGACAAGACTCCTTCTGACTGTACCAGTAACTGGCAAGTCTTTGCCCGCGACTGATAAAGCGTCAATTGTCTTCAAACAGCGGCGCGAGCCCTGCTGCCAGAACCCCCCGGTATCAAAGACGTTAAGAGTATTTAGAAGTTAACGAAGTTAATTAAATTCTGTGAGTTAGACGTTTCCGCGGCATCAAGGGCGCCTTTGTGAACAATTTAGAAACATATTAATGTTTACACAACGTGCGGGTCCTAGCATTTATGTCAACAACACAATATATATATAAACATGTATTGTTACGGGCCTACTTAATTTGTACTGAAACTGAAATTTAATCATGATCGCTTTGTTTTCACGGAAGCGACTGCACGATGTTTGTTGTAACTTTACTATTTAGGTACAACATCGTGTTTATTTTTAAGAGAAAGCCGGAATGAGAGATAAATTGGCACCCGACATGGGGCGACTTTGACGTGCGCCGGCTGTGGCTAAAGCCATTAAATTTTGATTTTGATTTTTGATTTTGACAATTTAAAATTCACAGTCAGCCAAACAGTCGCGGCGGATGCACAGAATGTTATTGCAATTTTAACCTAATGGTGTAATTATAGAAGCTCAAAGTTACCGAAATGTTACGTCCTTTGATGTCGAAACTTAGTTACCGAGTGCTCGCATGGCAGTTCCTCTCTGCCGACGACATGTCACGTACCGCGGCTTGTTACCCGCCGCCCGACTCCGAGATGTCAAAAAACAATAACAAGAACGTTCATTGCAAACGACTAGATAATAGCGCTGGGGATGCAACCACAATGTTTGAGCCTTAAAGTTACGCAACTCCTATTTAAAATTTCCCCTACACGTTTAGCGTCCGAAAATAATATTCCACTAGCTCTACCTTCTATAATGTATCGTTTGCCGCCTGGTTTAGTGTTGCAACATAGTACCACGCCTCTGCTGTGAGAACTTTCACGAAGTACACCCGTATAATATTTTTGACGCTTCATGGAAGGTACGGACGTGTGTAATAATTTACATTACAACTTAGCATGCAGAGATACAGCGATACGCCGCCGATGTTGGTCTTTTAAATATTGGAAACCCATTTGCTTAAGTGCATGGAACTCCAAGTTGTGCTATAAACATGAAATGGGGCTCGCGCAAAATGATATGTTAAGGTGCGTTTGAGATACCGTCGTTTTGTGAGGTACGGGTTGTAACAAGACTCCGCGGGTCGTTTGCTGCAATTTCTGTAGACCAGCCTCACTTTTCTTCAGCGTTTGAGTTGGCCGAACTTAGTATCGCTCCGGGCAGTATCGACTGGCATTACAGGAGGATGAAAACGAACAATATTTATAGTCGAGTTGCGATGCGATGCGCTGCAACAGAATTTCCCGAGTAATTTATAGTTTGCAACACCTTAGCTTCCGCCCCGGTTCCGGGCAAGCACCTTGATTGTGTTTCGCAGTTATTGGAAGTTTATCAGCATTTCGATGTGGCCTCAATTTCATATGCCAAAATGCTCTGCGTGAATCAGCCCGATCAATATGATTTGGAGCGGACTGCTCGAGAGAGTAATTTCCAAGAACGTTCGCACATTTACGCGAACACAACGCAATTAGTTATGCGTGTAATTAGAATTCAAATCGCGTCCTGTGGAAATAAACATTGATTTTTATTCCCCCAAAAACTGGAGGGAGAGGCCGAGGTCCCGCGCGAGATCGGGAATACTAATGTGTTCACTTCGGATCGCTTATTCGCGCCCCGCTAACGGCACCCAACGTTTTTTGCATAAAACATCTCATCAAAGGATTGCTCTGGTTCCGCGGTATATTGAATATCAAAAGGTGCACGGACGGGAAAGTTTTTGGGGGGCGACGTCTAATGCTGGCCATCATGAAAGCCTTCTTTAAAAATACACCTTTGAAACGTGTCCGGAATAATCGCTCGCCCCACTTACTTCCGGAGTGAAAGTCCCTATTTGATATAACAAATATGGGGTCTATTATGTGATTTGATCGAAAATAAATTCGAATTAAAAAATATTTTATTCAGAGTAGCACAGAAACTGTGACTTAATGAACGTTACAAGTTAAATAAGATGTCCATTACAAAATCTAGATCAATTTCGAGAAAAAATGGACAAAAAAAAATCCAAACTTAGTCTTTTCAAAGTCATTAATTAACAGAGTTTACATAATTTTTTATTTTTTTATTTTATTTTATTTTATTTGGTGTACAAAACAGATCACAACCATTACACGATATAAAAGTAATAATATGACATGAGTACTAAGTTGTGGTCTAAAGCATGCACACACAACATTGCCACATGTGAATTTGAGTATCTGAATGAATTATTCGAAAACCTAGAACTCATGCCCTGAATTGACTTTAATTCCAGACATCTTTGTCATCTAAATAATGTTTAATATTGCAGTAGCCCTTTTGGCACAAAGTGTGCTTACACGCTTATTATATAATTATATTCTTTTTGTTGCACCAGCCCGTGCTGAGGACAATTTTAAAAACCTATTTAGAGGCCAATAATTCCACCCATGCATATTATACCCAAGCTTAGGATATCTTTAGGGATCTTATTGTAGAAATGTATACAATACCCCATAAAGGATGTATTAACTTTTGCCAGCCTAATCTTGGGAACGAAAGTTTATGTTTATTTCTAGTATTTCATTATATTGGCAACCAGCAGTTTTAAAGTTACTGATATTTTTCCTGACATTTTTTTTTCATAGATATACCGACTAGCAACTGTCAGGATGTTAGTTTCTTTAAAGAAATTTTTTACCGATTCTCTACTGCCTAGCCTATAAATGAATCTGGTCGCTCTCTTCTGCAAGTCGAAAATATACCTAAATCTGCTGCCCGACCCCACATTAGTATGCCATAGGACATAATACTATGGAAGTAACTAAAATAAACGAGCTTAGCAGTTGCGATGTCAGTTAGTTCCCGGATTCTTTTAATTGCATATGCTGCAGAACTAAGCTTATTTGCCAATTTTTCTATATGAGGACCCCATTGAAGCTTTGCATCAATTGTGACACCTAGGTCTAGTTTTTCATACCCCAATAAAATGACAAGCTGCCTAGTTTTCAGTGATTAATATCTATACATATTATACATAGGTACAATATAATGTAAAATAAAACTGTGGAGAAAATTCCTCTATAAATAGGTACATATAATTAATCTCTGTTATGACCGATGTTTGTGTTATCTGTAATCTGTTGCTGACGATTATGTTTATCTGTCTATCTCGAATTTATAAGTGGAGACTTGTAATTGGCCTTCTGTTTCCTATGTTGGTGTTATTCTGTTATATTGTGTTGTTAGTCTTCTTTAAAACAAAATAAATAAATAAATTTGAAAAAAAATTAATTTCCCGAAGTAATAGCTTCGATTTGTGGCTGACGAAAAGAATGCCTCCCATACGTCACGTGTTTAATAATCATACGTTTACTTGGATCGCACGCCGTTATTTGCTACCAAATTGGTTTCATTAACTCAATTTGAAATTACGTAATAATAACCAAATTATGCCGGTAGTTCGGTGGCGAGTTAAACTGAGTCAGTAATGATTGTTACAACATTTTATATTGACTTGACATAGTTTAGCGAAACCACTTGTGATGATCATGTAGGTACAGTAGTTACCAAATTAGCTGAACTTTTAATATTCCCTCTGGGGCAGCCATAAAACGATTTGTGTAATTTAGGCATTATTGCCGATAATCAACAAATTCGAACGTGGATCTCGTAAAAATCGTTCGAAACGCTCGTAGGCAAAGTGGAAGCTACTCCGTCGATTTACGACGCCCTATAAAATACATATTGCGATTCGTGATAAAACTCCGTCAAACGTTCGTGGGCTTGTGTGCCTTAGCTAGCTACAATCGCAGATTTATCTGCAGCCAGTGTGTAAAACGAGACTTATCCTACTTCTGGACCTCTATTCTGTTAGTGCTATCGTATCGTTAATACAATGAGGTTCGTGGTTGGGTCACGTGACATTTTTATTTTTAGAAGATTTGAGACACATGCGCGTGTGGACTTGAAGCAGCAATGGGCCTAAAGTTGAGCTGATGGACACGTTAAATCCTATAGTTTTTCGGAACACATAGTTAGTTTCTATATATTCGTAAGTATTAATTGTACTATTTATTGTATGCCAGCCATAGTAGAAAAACTTAATGGAATCAGTAAGTAAAATAATTATTATATACATTTAATATAATTACAACTAAAATAATTCTAAGTGTTTAGCCGGATGCACTTCTAATGTTCCGCAAATCTTAATGATGGAAATTAGAGACGCAGCCCGCATCTCAGCAGCTCACCCTTGATCTGGTCGGACACATCCGACACTATTACAAGTGTTATTTAAAAGACGGTTTCGTGACAACTTATTTTTATTAACATTATTATAAAGAAGAAATATGTGCAAAAAAGGCTATATAAAAAGGTTCCTATGCTATAAAATTATTAATCGCCAACAACAAGTATGTGAACCCAGCAAAGAACTTAAAATGTGCGAAAGTTCTAGTAGTATGCCGCAAAAAAAAAAAGGTTCTTAGTACCAGTGGTCATTCACTTTACGTTTGCGTTTCGATATACGGTCTTCATTGCGTTTTGTTGTTCAATGTCCTTCTTCTTCTTTTTCTCATAGTATTGGTGACAAAACCAGCAAAGAGATTTTGGGATAATGTAATGTATACTTACTATTAGCCCAGAACTCAGTCTGTGGACTCCAGCTAGTTCCCCCGACTGGAGGTAGAAAGGTGCACCTTAGTCAAAGGAGTGTTCCGCTCTTCACCCAAATTAGCCCCATCTGGAAAGGTTGCTTCTGCATCTGCCGACCTTAGAGCACTATCACACTAGCGATTTACGAGCGATTTGAAAGCGAGGCAATGGCGCAGCGAGCTCGTTGCGACGACGCTGCGATGACGTTGCGATTACCCTCGGCGCCATTTTGTACAATCGCGTTCGACAGTCCACCCCGCCCCTTGAGTCATAATCATAGTCCGTGTCTAAGCGGACTTAGCATCGTTTAGAGCAGGGTTTCTCAAACTTATGGTGCCACATACCCCTGTTAAAGTTTCTAGAAGACAGCGAACCCCTAACACCCCCCCCCACCTCAAATGCACAAGTAACAATAAATAAAACAAATAAATACTGCGCAAGCCAGAGCTGTCAACTCCACTTTTAGAATAGTTGTAGATGTACCATAAAATTGGTAGAAATTAAAAGATTAGAAAAAGGAAAATTGCCAGATTGACATACTTATCCTGTAAATGAAGTTTAGAAGATTACACTGTATAGATAATTTTAAAAATACATTACCTACATTATGTAAATCTTGTCGCGAACCCACTACCGTCGAATGGCGAACCCCTAGGGGTTCACGTACCCCACTTTGAGAAACCCTGGTTTAGAGGTTCAATCGTCGTTGATACAATGGATACAATGTTATTTATAGCTAAACTTCAAAATCGTCCCGTTTTCGGATACATAGTAGTCACTCGTTTCCAGTCGATTACTTGATAATAAATCCTCCCAGATTCGTCGTGGACTTGTATCTGCTTTCCATATTGCCTATGGTAAGCTGTACCTTGGTAGCAACCGCATCTATAAAATAATAGGAAGCAGGAAATGGGTCACGCCAAAGAATGACTCTTGGCCGATCCGTTCTCTGTGGGTGTTGTCGCCAAACAGTTTTAGTGGTATCTGTACAAAGGGTGCCTAATGTCCTAAAAATATTGTAATTGCTGCGAAACATGCATTAACACTGATTAAGTAAATCGTGTAGATATTAATCCAACTTTTTAATAGGCGTGGCCTTATTCTTTTACCTACTTAAGCTCAATATGCACAACTGTATTTATAATCTAATAAACCATATGCGGTGCAATCATGCCCTATGATACAGATTATCACCTAGTATAGGGTCTCGGTTGCATCAATAGTTTGTACATTCGACAGCACGTCAAACTTAAAATTTTAGTTGCAGAGTCACCAGTAACGTAACTGAATAGAGTGCATGGATATAAAGGTTTATGTAATGTCGACTGTACTAATAACCAAATAATTGTTTTACAAAGTGTTGGAAAAAGACATATTGCACGTGTTTAGGTTAATTTATGTCGCAAACAGAAATATATTATTGTGAAAAAGAGAACCCTGTACCTACCAAGCAACGAACGGCAATCGTGCGTTCAAGGAAATCTCAGCCGATCAGTAACAGGTAAATCTATACCTCGGCGGGGGTTTTATGAAAAGCAATAAAGAGGTTAAAGCTACTTTGTGTTCCGGAATTTATACCACTCGGAGAAATAAAACTTATATTGTTCGGGGGCCTCGGAAAAGTTTTCACTTAGGCCTATTGGAGCGGATTCTTTATTGGATCATGGGGTTATTTCTTTTGAAGGCACACTGCTTTGAGATGCTATCGCTCGTGCGGAAAATATTGCTGGTTTAATTAGTTCCCGAGTCGTAAAAAAACAATCCGATTGCCGAAGCGAATGCTTGCGTTTTCCACCCCAACGCAAGTACTTAGAAACCGAACCCTTTTAAAATAAGTGGCGTTTTACCTTTCTTAATATTGAATTAAGCTTATTAGCTTAACGCAAGGCTTTATTTAGCTTGACTGTAATTAATCTTTGATTTCAATCGTGCCAGTCAATGTAGATATTGTAATGTATACTATCTCTAAAATACGGAATTTCTGAAACCATTGTACCGCTTTACCCAGAAACATTCCTTGATTCCAACCCACAATACGTTACTTGCGAGAATTACTCTTTCTTATGTATTACATTGTTTTGTTTCATGTTTTTGTTCAGACGTTGTACGACACGTCTGAACAAAAACATGAAAAAAAACCATGCTGTACCTACCTGAAAAAGGGTCTTTCTCGACAGTTACTATTGTGAGTCGAAATGTTTCTGCGTAACGTGGTCCATTTGACGTGTTGAAAATTAGTGTTTATCAAAACCTTTTGTTCCATGATTTTTTTCTCATATTGATATTTTTGAAACTGCAATGATAGTATATTATGACAAATCGATGTACACTGCGTATTCGATTCTTCCTACTTGTTAATATATGAGTTAATAGCCGTCAATGGTAGTTCTATGAAATATGGACGTGGGCCTACATAATTTTACGAAATACTTGCTCCACCAATATTGTAGCCTCCATTTGACCTACACACAAGGATTTAAGGTACACTAGTAGGTGATGAAAAAAAATCGTGATCAAATCGTTTATGCAAAAAGTGGCTTAGAAATAAGATAATAATAACAATTTCCACGCACCGCAATCACTTTTCCTGATCGTAAACTAGACAAAGACATCACAAACATTGAAAAACACCCATACTGAGGCCATTTGTATAAATCAAGTTCTGCGGTCTGCAGCGGAAATTGAACCCATGACTTCTGTCTTGGTAGTCAAGCGTATTACCGCTAGAGCGACGAGCCAGTCGAAATAAAAGAATAAGAAAAAATGAAGAATGGTCTATGTCTTATTCTAACACTTCACTGTCCAATTAGTCATAGGTATATGGCTTACATGAGCATATTGGAAATATTGGAATTGAATAATTGAAAATTGAAAAAAAAAATGTCAAGTCGTAGAACAAGTTTTTGTAGTGACAAGCTCTTATTGACGTGTTTTAGTAATTTCGCGTTTAAGAAGGAACCCCACATTGTCCACTAGAATTTGCAGTAAGTAATTTGTAGATCCGACACGGCCTTACCGCTCGATCATGTCGGGCCGGCTACGTTTGACGTTTTCATACGGGATTTCCTTGTGAAATTCGTTAGTATTTAGCCGGGACTTCCCCCGAGATAGAGTCGACCGCGCACGTCGGCGGAGGATTGTTTAATTATTTTGCTCGGCCTGCCCCGTGATCGGAATATGCGGCCGAAGACAAATATGGACGTATGGCTGGACTTGGGCGAATTACATACGGAGTTAGCTATAATTGCACGGTGGTTTGGGGAGGTTATGTAATAAACTCATAATAAATTATGACAAGGGACATCATTGACCTACTCATCGATATGCTCTTTTTTAGGGTTCCGTAGTCCGAAAAGGAACCTTTATAATTTCGCCATGTCCGTCTGCCTGTCCGTCCGCGGCCTAGCGCAGACATGATTGAGACATTGTACTGCCGCTTCTTGCAAAAACGATCTGTAAATAAAAACCGGCCAAGTGCGAGTCTACAATTACGAGTATACAATATTTGAATATTTAAAGCGTCTACCTGTTGCCATTATTAATATCGAGCAAAAAGCGGCAAAAAAACACGTTTGTTGTATGGGAGCCCCCCTTAAATATTTATTTTATTCTGTTTTTAGTATTTTTTTTAGTTATAGCGGCACAGAAATACTTTATCTATGAAAATTCCAACTGTCTAGCTATCATGGTTCATGAGATACAGCCTGGTGACAGACAGACAGACGGACAGTGGAGTCTTAGTAATAGGGACCCTTGCCCTTTGGGTACGGAACCCTAAAAGGATATGATTTTTTCTATTAGTGGCGCTAGTATTACTGATTGGAGCTCGTCAAAGTCATATTTAAGTCAACCATGTACAGGGGCGTGTATGTATGTGTTTGAATTCTGCTAAGTAGACAAAACTTGCATAGACTTTGTATCCAATTATGTTCACGTACATGCAGTCTCTAAGCCCAAGACTATTAACGTCGTCAGCCGTGACATTCAATATTACTTATACCTAATCATATCAAAACTTAGGGGTTGAAATGTATACGTGACAGTTGGCAAGAGTCGAGCACGCCAAAGTATATCTTATATCATGGGTCGTAAAATCGACTATCGATTGAAACAGTAGAATCGTGCTCAACCTCCAAAACCTTCATAAGCACGTGTAAACGGGGCTCATGAATTACCTGCTAGACAGACCTGACAATATTCCGAGTGCCTTGTCTTGTAGACTATTATTAAAATAAGATTAAATCTTAATCTACTTGCTTAATTACTTATTAGTTAAATCGCATCGGAAGATAATTTTAGTAAGGCACTTAAGTGGTGGATTTTAATAAAATCATTATTACTTTAGATTTAATTAAGAACATTATCGTAAGCATGTTAGGTGATTGACTCATTGATCAGTTTAAACAGGGTGTTAAAATACTAACGTCCGGTATGAAAGGCATACATACTGAAAATCAAAACACTTTACTCGTAAAAAAAATAATAGCACGCAATAGACTCGACCTCCTATAAACGCTTAATCGTACGCCGTCATTTAAAGCAACATTCTTGAAGTGATTGGATTATAGAAGAGACTGCGTTGCTATGAGGTTACTCGATCGTGTTGTGCCTGCTCCGCGGAGCTTGGCCTTCAGCCTCGCTAAATCCTTAGTAATATTATAAACGCGAAAGTTTGTATGTAAGGATGGATGTTTGTTACTCTTTCAAGCAAAAACGGCTGAACGGATCCGGATGAAATTTTGCACAGAGATAGATAACAGTCTGGATTAGCACATAGGCTTCTTTTATCCCGGAAAAACACACATCAAAATTACCACGCCTACGAAGTCGCGGGCAACAGCTAGTTTGTCATATCTTGCTTTTGCGCTAGGGTTGTCTGCCCACTCAGAGCTTCGCACTTGGGGAGCAGAGAATGAAAGGCACCCGATCAGCGCTGGAGACGTTCTGGGGCAATATCTAACTGAGCCCAGTCAAAATTACAAAGCAATGAGAAAAAAAAAAACAAGACTGCCTCGTTGGACTAGCCGCTAAGGCGCTTACTACCAAGATGGAGGTCGTGGGTCGATCCCACTGGGGATCGCGGTACATTTGTAGAAATGGCCTCAGTCTGGGTGTATTTCCATGTTTGTGATGTCCTTGCCTGGATAGCATAGCACAGGGTAACCTAGTTTGGGACCAGGTCAAGAGATTGTGTTGTGTGGAAGTTATTATTATTATTCGCTCATCAATCAGCTCGTACTTACCACTGCTGGACATAATCGTCCCCAAGAAACGCTACTTCTTTGTATCTTTAACGATCCGTATCAAACCGCTGTCAGCAATCAGCCTCATATCATTAGTCCATTTCTTGGTGTTCACTCAAAAACCTTTTTACCCCTTCGTCTATCGGTTCTTCGGCCGGCAGATGTGACCAGCCACTACCACGTCAATTTACTAACCTTATAGACTTTTTATCTAATCTTATCACCTTAGTTCTTTGGATCATTTTTTATGTGATTCATCAAAGAGATTTCGAGTATAGTCTGTTCCATAGTACGCTGAGCAACTTTGAATTAATTTTATTTCTTTTATTTTATTTATTTAAATTTTGGAAACAGACAGTTACAGTTTTGAAAATAGGTACAATGGAAATATACTTAATGAAAATACTTACAGTGCCAAGAATAACATTTAAGGCTTTGCCGTTAATTAATAAATTGAGTAACATTTTTAGCAAACATTTTGTAAGAATACATGTATGGGTAAGTCCACCCGTTATTTGTCGCTATATAATTGTAATTTCTAAACATCGACATCATCGCTAGCCCAACCCAACCTTCTGTCACTTTCGCGGTACGTTTTATTCAATAATGTTTAAGTTCTAAAAGTGCATATTTATTTGAGTTACTTAGATAGGCATTTATAATCGTATAGGACAAAGGTAATGTAAATGTTAAACTTTAATTGACATGTTTTAGTAATTCCGCATTTTTTAGGTAACCCTGTACGAGTAAAAAGTGCGCAGGCGTAGAATTAGTGCCATTTGGAAAGGGGATTACGTCACGCATGAGAAATAACACCTATAGGATTGTATGTTACGTTATGTGTAACAGAGTTAAGCAATTTCAGTACATGCCTCTAATCCAATTAGCTATTAAGATTCGTGGCCCGAATATTAATTCGCTCTGATTCGGTCGCTTTGTGTCGAGACCGTGTGGGTCGGATTGTGACCTTTTCGAACAATATGGCGGCTTTTGTGTCCGAAACGTGAGCGCTCTGTGCGGCAGACGTGTTCCTATTGACAAATTGCTATCGTTTTCTATTGATTGCCTCTATTCCAATACGTCAATGGAATTACTTGAAAAGCTGTTTGATGAACTCTCCAGTTCTTGTAATTCTTGTCCTCGCTTTCACTAATCGTTGAACATATATCGTTGTCACTGAGTGGAAACACACAACCACAATTAGCATAAAAAGGTGTGACTACAAAAATAGTATATAGGATTTAATAATAAAATTTTAACCAACACCATCCAGACGTGACTAAAAGTATCGATCAACTAAGGACAAGTCGACTCTCAGGACATCTATTTTGTAAATATAGCTTGAAGGATCTTACACCTAATTAAAGGACCTTTCTCCAAAAGAGTCATCGTACCGCAGACCGTGCATACAGTTGACAACCGATAAACCTTCACATTTGTCGTAAAGTCGCACGTAACATAACTGAGTAGAGTGCCCGCGTGAAAGGTTAATATGTTGTCGACTCTATAAACCTACGCCTTTTAGACTAAATTTAATCGCTCGAATGGCTTTGACCGCTAGCGGCTGGAGTCTAATTACCTTGATGATGTTACCGTCGTATGTTACCTGCGTCGCAACCCGGAGCACAGAAAGACTAAAGGGATGGTTCTATTTTGAGATACAACTAGTTTCGTGCTTTAGTAAATAGAGTTCAGAAAGACGGGCTTATAAATAAACTTGATATAGAAAGCACAATTCGTGCCCGAGCGGGATTCAAACCATAGCATACCGTGCCAGTGTTCTTACTAACTAAACCATTATGATCTCGCCTCGACTCTACGAAGTCTTACATGGGATTAAAATCAACATAAAAAATATTGATTATCCTCTGTTGGCGACTCTGATATTGTATTGTATTATTTAAATTTGGATGGATACCCGTAGTTTAATTCATGAAAAGCAGCTTACTTAACCTCTAAAAAATTTACCGCAGTAGTACCGTGCAAACTCGAAGGACCATTTCAATTGCCATTGGCTTGGTCAGCCATAAATATTGCTGGCAAAAGGAGCTCAGCGCCCTAATTAGTTAAGGAAATTGAACATAGTGGACTATGGTCAAATATCAGTTCTACGCGCCTGTGCCCAGGCCATCTGGTAGTCAAATCTCATCGTAGTTCCATGTTTTTCTTGGAATAAACTGACGGTGTTTGTCGTGGTCCTTCCGAAACGTGTTATTTTAACAATGCGTGGGTCTAATGGATGAAACTTGTAATTAGTTTGAATGCTAGAGGACGTGTAAAGGAAAGGAAAGGTTTTAGCTAAAGGGATTTCCCTTTTGTTCTCCATCGAGTGATGGAAATGTTCGGTAACTTCTCAGATTACCTTATTCTCTTCGTATTCAAATACCATCGATCGATTACTATACTTGAACAAATGCTTAATAGTGTGTTTATTTTGTTTCAGACGAGGGCAAGATACACAAGATAGTTCAGTGGACTCGTAACGGTGACAGCCAGTCTGCTCTGCTCGATATATTCGATGTCACGCCCGGAGAACCTATTCAGGTGAGAAGTCATACTCTAGAACACTCCAAAAAGACATTGCTTTAGTGTGACCTCTAGGCCAGTGAAAAGATTCTCTAACACCGACCTTCATGGTGTCTAACAGCAGGCAGTTACTAAAGAGGTCAGGGTTCTCAAAGAACTTGTGAGATTTTTTTGTCTCGCCTCGGTTACCATAGCACAAGGTATCCAAGGACCAGGACAAGTGACTGTGTTGTGTGAAAGTTGTTTACTTATTTGTATATAGCCTCGATGGTGACAGATGCCGTAAAAAAATTCAAAACAATATTTTCCACCAGGCGATGGCTCTCTCGCGTACACACGGCTCTCTGTACGCGTCCTCCGATCACCGCGTGCTGCAGCTCCGATTGGCGTTGTGCGCTCGCCGGTACGACGCGTGCGTGCGTTGCGCGCGCGACCCCTACTGCGGGTGGGACCGGGACGCCGGCGTGTGCAGGGAGTACATGCCTGGGTAAGCTTTTTCGTGTTATCAATGAGTACCTGGATGACCGAGCTTCGCTCGGTATTTTTTTATTTTTTGGTTAATCTTGCTTTTTGAAAGTTATATTTAGAAAAGATGAAAAAAGGGGGAAAAAAGGAAAAAAAATATCGGACTGGAAACAGGCTGGGACGGGCGTCTTCTGGTTTCGGGACCGCTCAATTTCCCACCTGAAATCAGAAATCAATAATTTATTTCAACGTAAAGAATTTACATTCTGTTTGCTGAATGTCAATGTACTAGTTAGCCGCTGCCTTCGGGCCGTATTCGTAGTGGAGAAAAAGGCAGCGGGAAAAAAACTCCACTCTGACCATCTTTTCTCAAATCATCTTAAACTTATACATCAAAGCCTATATGATATGATTCCGTGATAGCCACCAATAACCACCACCTGAGCTATTAAAACCCTGTAAATGGTGGCGAAATTTACTTTCGTAGCAGTTTTTCATTGCCTACACGGATAAAACGACATTTTCTAAAAATGAAACCTAGCTAGATCGATTTATCGCCGAAACCCTCTGCATACTAAATTTTATGAAAATCGTTGGAGCCGTTTCCGCGATTCAGACCCTTGTTAAATTTGTAAAGAGTCACGCACAAGGTCGCTAATGCTATAAGCGTCAAAGTTACTTTTGGATAGTTGGATGAAATTTCGCTACCTATAGTCAATAAGTTGAATAATACGCCAGTTATAAAAAACATCCAAGTAAAACTTTCTGGTGCTTCATTTTAAAAACGTTTATCACAATGTCGTATATGTACCTACCAAACCAGAAATTTCATCGCTTACCAATTTTACCATTTATTATCATGATCTTCTATTTCATTTCTAACAGGCAGTGATTCGACCGCTTTAGTTGACTCAATTTTCAAAGCCTTACCTTAACTGACTTCTTTCACTCGCCAGGCTAATTCAAGACGTGGCTAACGAGACAGCAGATATCTGTGACTCATCCATTGCTCGCAAAAGCGTGTCAGCCACCTGGGGGCAGAGCCTCCATCTGGGGAGCTTTGTGAAGATGCCAGAAGTGTTGCAGCCGCGGGCCGTCACCTGGTACCATTACTCCAGAGAGAAGGGACGGCATCCAATCACCTTCAAGTAAGTACTCTGAACTGGTTTGAATTCCATTTGATGTGGTGGAAGAAAATTTTGGTACAATAGGTTTCTTATTTATATTATTTGGAATATTTATTGGTAATATAGTTCGTAAAAATTAAGTTCACTTCTACTGTAAAAAATATTACCACTGCCTTCATTAACTTTTAATACAAAAACAAACAAGTTGAAAGTTCATTCCTTGGTCATTTTTTCACGCTGGCTCTACGATCCAAAATTTCGATCTTGGCTTCCACTACCGTTACCGCTACCTCCCTCTAACCGTAACAGCAGTCGAAAGTTCAAAGACTTTATTAGAATTCCTTAGAACTCAAGTGCAAAAACCCGAACCCCTTTTGTACCAAGACAAACGTGCGCGAATTATTCCGAAAACACTTAAACTGTACACGCATGCAACAACATTAATTAAACTGTTCCGAAATCTGCCGTTATCGCACTTCCTGGGGTATTATTCACAGGGGTTGACTCCCACTTGAAGTATTTATATAATTACAGACATAGAAGGTATGTATCTGTAATTGAGGGGAAACGTTATGCGAAAATATTCCAATGATGAGTCCAAACAATTCTGTAGATCATGACGTAAAGTCCACACCATGCATTTCTAATTAACTTTGGATAACTTTGTATTTTCATGTTGTATTTATAATTACGATAAGTTATTTATTGTATGAGCCGAAAATATTCCAATGATGAGTCCAAAGTATTCTGTAGATCATGACGTTAAGTCCACACCATGCATTCCTAAGTAACTTTGGATAACTTTGTATTTTCATGTTGTATTTATAATTAAGTTAAGGGGCCTAGTTGCCTGAAATAAAATGTTTATTATTATTAATTAACTGTTAAAAGTTGTCCTCAGTTCAAAATCGTCACTGAAATTGAGCCCGTTATCGTTACAGAAATAATCTTTGACTGCCTCGTTGGACTAGCCGCTAAGGCGCTTAACTACCAAGGTCGTGGGTTCGCCGTACATTTGTCCAAATTGTCCCAGTCTGGGTGTATTTCCATGTTTGTGATGTCCTTGCCTGATTACCACAGCACAGGGTATCCTAGTTTGGGACCAGTTCAAGTGATTGTGTTGTGTGGAAGTTATTAGTTATTTGTGGAAGTTAATTATTAATTACTAATGGAAACTGTAGAAATTTTCGACTTAATGGTTTCCTGTCAAACAAAATCATAACCACAAATAAAGTTCGCTGCTGTTAATAAACTTTATCTTGCTCTTAATTACAGCTTTGAAGTTTTCATTTCGCCCAACAATGGTTAGTAAATCTTGATATTTCAAAACGTTATACTTTGTTTTCACAGTCGGCCAGAGAAATACATAGAGACGTCAGAGCATGGACTGCTAATTATATCAGTGAACGAGGCTGATGCTGGCCGATACGACTGCTGGCTTGGTGGATCGCTTCTTTGCTCCTATAACATCACCGTTGATACGCATAGGTAAAAATAATTTCAATACAATTTCATACCTATTTTCCTAAGAATTAGCTGTGACCATTTTAATTGTTTTTCACAGATGTTCGCCTCCTGAAAAGAGTAACGAATACCAGAAAATCTACTCGAACTGGTGTCATGAATTCGAAAAATATAAAACGGCAATGAAAACTTGGGAACGAAAGCAAGATGTAAGCATTAGTTACTTAGTTTTTATGAATGTATTCTAACCAAATTTAGTGTGTGTGTGTGTAATACTAATGCAGATTTTTTTTTCAGCAATGCGCGAGACAGAACGACTCGAATCAGAATAACCATCCAAACGAAATTGTGTGATAGCTTCTGAACATCGCCTATCTCATGTTTCAGTCAGTTAACTATTACGCTGGCGCTATACCGATACCTTACGTCTCGGCAAGCTTGAAGTACTGGAACATAATCTCATGAAACCATCCACGAAGATTCCGCTCCGTTTTACACAAACCTTAGCGACTCCATAGTTGTCTTTGTCAAGCTCAAGTTATAGTGTAGCTATCCAAAACAAGTGACGCCCTCTTTTTGAAAATAAATCCATGTGTTGTGAAAAATTGACAGTTCCAGTTTAATGGAACATGAGAGACGGTGATCAATTGGACAATCAAAATTTCTATGACTTTTACTATTTCAAATATAATGGAATGAATAAATAAGAAAGTTACGGATTGCTTGTTGGTAAAGAAACATGTAAAAAAGATTTAGAGATTTTTGTATTGTAAGTTACGCTATTTTCGTTGGATAAGGATGTAGGAAAATTGTTAGAATTGAAGTCCGTTTGATACTTTAGTTTTATAAGCTGGCGTGCATTTATATTTTATACTATTACTTGCCTTGTGTAGCGAATATTTTTACCTCGTAGCTCATAAGTTTATTTATTTTGGGTTTTTCTGATGTGTTTTCTCATAATTAATAACTTCAATAGCGATGCCTCTTGATTCAATAATGTTTCGAGGATCAAGATGAGTCGTGTGAATTGTTTCAAATATAAAACGCATACGCCTGTGTGTATACACTGGGCGGTAATTTGAAATCTCTGAGGGTTGTGGGAGGGTTTACCTCATTATTTTTCCCCTATCAGTGTAAATAGTTACCTAATTTCGTTCCAATATACCTATAAATGTATGTGTACGTACGTTTAGTATGCACGTCCTTTTGTCGTAAAAATGAATATAATTTAAGCCTGTGATATGTTAAGAAACTCGTTTAGGAAATGTAATTTTTAACCTTAATTATTGAATTATGAAAACGTGTTAGGCCTAAGCGGTCATCGATATACAACAAGTGTAGTGGCGCTTCAAAGTTAAACCTATTAATATTTGTACCTACTTGATTATTGAAATCGTAATATTCAGTTTCACACCGTTCATTTCTTAAATCGACGTACGTATCGCTCGAGCTGACATCGTTGTAGAATAATGTGGAAGTGGATACCGACAGTGTCACTAAGATAAATGTAGAATGGATAAAATGTCATAGCTTACAAAGAATTATCAAGCTCACATTTGAACTCTATTTATATTAAAAAGTCATAAATGGCACTTCTAGCCTTCTATAGTTATCCTAGACGCATTGTGCGTTAAGCAAGTAATATTCAGGAAGCCAATTTAAAACTCAAAAATCAATGCCATATTTTTGTACAAATGTAATAATTACTATTATGTTGTATAGCTACCTAATCATTTGTGTTTCTGACATTTAAAAACTATTTCGTTCTTGGACTGTCGTCTTCGGTATAAAGAAAAAAGATACTGGAATCCATATCATAAAGTAATTTTATTGTAAGAACATACTAAATTAACGGTCAACATTCTAGATCAAACAAAAATGGATTATTATATATAATCATTATAATATTACGTAAAAAGTATTTTTTCTAGAGATTTATTGTGAAAACTGCCATAGACTTGATTGTTCCGCTGCCATACAAATCCATTTTATTGTAATAAGTAGTAATGAGTGTGTTTAGCCATTTATACATGCTTGTTCATCAAGCCATCATTAATAATTTAAAGTATTTCAATGTCCAAAAAAGACCTAAATACATGTGCAAATCTTTCATAACTAAAGCATAGCTGACCTTTGTCATTTGTAATAACTACAGCTTATTTGTCATAAATATGTTTAATTGTGTCTTACAACAGTTCGGCACTATATATTGCAAGAAAATAATTTTAATCGATAGGAAATATTTTTGAAACCGGCAAAGTAGAGATTTATAGCGATCGCAAATTGAACGTAGTTATAATATAGGTGCTTAAAAATATATAGTTTTCAGTTTGCAAATACTATTTAATACGACTAATTATATATTTTCAGATTTCTCATATCATTATGTAAATACTTACATAAAATCGAAATAGTGTTATCACGATCTTAAGAAATAATGTGAGCTTCGTTTATCAAACTAGCTAAGGTCTCGTACTTAAGTATTTTAGTGAATACTACATTTAAGGATGTCCCTGTTCTTGGGACTGTCTTGCGCAATAATTATATAATGTCTATTGTCTGTACTAATTGAGTAGCTCTGTAAATTTCACAATGTTATGATACTGTAATAAATAAGTTACATCTCAAAATGTAGCCTTTAAGATTTTATATAATAAAACCTATGAAATAAATCGTTTGCATTCACTTTAATCAAACCTAACAATTATTAAAATAAGTTTTTTTTTTTATTATTGTGCTACAACCCAGCGTTTCTAGGAAGAGGTATCTTATCTCAAATTTGATATTGAGGCCAAAAATCAGTGTAGGTACTTGTCCATCTAAATATAAAAGTAAGTATACTTTGTTAAATAGTATACATTTAGTAACATGATAAAACGATCGGTAATTGTTTGTTCATCAACAGCGGATGACGAAACAATTGCAAAAGGAAACTTTCAAAACTGTCGATTCATCAAATCGCACGCCGAGTTGACATTTTGTCATAACATCGCTGGCAGGGGTGGGGCCTCCCTCGCAGGGGCACGGTCATAAAAAGTGAGGGAGCGTAATTATATAGTGCCACTAAACTAATTTCACGATACATTGCCGTCGAAATCTGTGCTTGGCACGGCCGCCGACGCCCTCCACCAACCAAGTAGGTCAGAAAGTTTGTATCAACTTTAATAAATTATTTTTTATCTTTCGTCAACGTATTTGCATATACATGGTTATACATTTAACATTGCTGAAAGGTTCGGAATCGAGGCAGTTAAGTTTTAACTTTTTGAAAAGTAATTAAAAAGGTCTACAGGTGATTTTGAAATCGTTAGCAGTATTTTGACGGAATGTTCTTTTCATTGTGAAAAACAGTGTTATTAATGGTTTATCAGAATTATCAGTAATGGTATTACATATTTTGTTAATATTCGTGATTTCCGACCTCCGGCTCCAAACTGTGAATCCAAATTCGAAGTGGTAGGAAGTACCATAATGTTGAAAAATGTTTTCTAATAATATGTTAAATGCTTGAGTCTGTCGTCTATCGTTCGATATCGATAAACAATTAAACAAACAATTGAATTGGCCGGCGCCGACCATAAGACGCTCGAACCATAATTTTTTCAATTTTTATTATTTTTCGTGCTGATATTCACTTATCTGAACTGCTTAAGTGAAGTTATTTTTTTAATAAAAAAACATTTTCTTGACGCGTAGTTTTTCCAAAACTAGCACCAGATATTTTTTTATGATGCCTAGAATGTCCCGGTAATGTCTGTTTTACGGTGAATGTCCAATTCACCCTGTAGATAAACTGAAATCATAGAGTATGCTAACTCGGAGCGTTTAGTACTCGATAAGTCTCGTGCCAACCAACGAACTTTAGAAGCGGTTATATACCCACATACATATAAAAGTAAGCATAAACCCAATAATATATACAGTCAAATTCGTTCATCTTTTGTGTGGGTGTAATCAAAAATTTTTTTTAAGTGCGAAATTTTCAGGTCAAGAAATTGATAATAGTGGTTGATATTTCCACAATTTTTTAACTAGGTATTTCTCGACTATGATCGCATTTTAAAATATTTTTTTACGTCTAACAACAATCATATTTAGTGGAATATATGCGTATAAGGTAGATATGGAGACCGGAATACAAGTGAGCTGGAGTTTCGTGGCTCTTGTTCTGTGTGCCTGGCGTCGAAACGTGATTTTTCTTTTCATAACGAAACGCCTGATTACAACTGTTGTGTGTTATTATGTACCCACGAATTGCTAATGCCAGACGTGGTGTTCGCTGCAAAATTGGACTGTGTTATTGCATTGAGGAATTGTTGTATAACAATTGCCTGCATTAATAGCTGGTAACTTTTAAGGAGCTATTTAGGTACCGTGACAATCGTTTTAGCTACCTTTGGTTGTTTTTTGCGCGGTTAGTCGTGCGGTGAAGTAAAAAATCGCTGGGAAAGATGAGTACCTGCGGGGTAATAAGGTATTCACATACCTTAGCGCTTGAAATCGCTAACCCAAGGTGGGCACGCGTGGTGATTAAACTCATACCCTCTGAGAGAAGGCAGCCCGAGGGCAAAAGGCTGTATTGTGACGTAAACAAATAGATAGATAGAAAACACTTTATTGTACATAAAAATGGAAACCTTAGCGAGTGTCGTTTCTAATTTTACGTACTTATGTACAGGGTTACCTATAAAAGGCGCAATTCCTCCCCAGGGCCTCAGTCTCGGTGTTTTTCCATGTTTGTGATCTCCTTTCCTGGTTACTATAGCAGTCCCAGTTTGGGACCTGGACAAATGATTGTGTGGCGTACGGAAGTTATTAATATTATTAATTAGTTTGTGTTTTACAACAACTTTCGTTCCATGAGTTTTTGTCAGAATTATATTTTTCCAAATATCAGTGTTTTTAAAAAGTTTTGTCAAACTACAAAATTCTTAAAATACCAGTTGTTGTAAGGTACATTATTCAGAAACTGTGCATTATTGAGGTAACTTTCATTACTTGATACAAATTTTCTACTTTCGTTTCCGTTATTCGAAACATCAGCAGCATT